>CM023203.3:40326023-40812138 GCA_004115045.4 Sinella curviseta
GGACAGAAATACTAATTACCTTTGGTCATGTTTGTCATCAATTTTATGATAGTGTGCAATAATTAATACGCACAATTCTATGAAATTTGTGGAAGTACCTCCTTTTCCCTCGAAGGTTTTATCAATGAGCCTGAGACTATGATTGTTGATTGTGTACCTAAATGCATCTTCCAAACAAGTAGTTGTCAAACCAAGAATTGATTTCTGAAGGATGGGCTAAGATGAATGACTTGAACAGGTGCATTGCCATCTGCAGTTCACCTAAAAACGGTTGTTGCCAAAACTGTTGTTGTTGCCAAATTTTCCGACTAAAGTGTGTATCACCATACTACATTGTTTATTTTTTAAATTACAAATTCACAAGTCAAGAACTTTGTGAGAGCGTAACATATACTTCCCTGGCTATGTACATGTTTCATTGACATATATGCAAAATCAAGTTTTTCGCTGAAAGGCTTTTTTTGTAATAGGATTGCTGTACCTTGTGCCTTACCTGACCTACCATATCACAATCGATATGTATAAACAAGTGAACGCACCAAGTGGATTTTCCTAAATCAAAGAGACACCACTATTCCGAGTAATACGACTATCTACAAACAGAATAGCTAATGCACTTGCTTACTACAGGTTATGTAGATAGGAGATAAATAACACACAAAAAATCGCCGCCTTATTGTCTAATTCAACGAAATCTTCGCAGACATGAAGTACCTCTAAAAGTAATTTAAGCAAAGTACATGTCACATTTCACATATTGGATGGAACTATGCTAGTTAATAATCTTAAGGGCAATGATGTAGATGTATGCTATCAAACAGCTTCCATTTTATACACGGGTGATAATGACGGAAAGAAGAGAAGATCTTAAAACTTAAAACATACCTGAAACTCTTTCGCCTGTCAAACTAGCCGATCATAAAAATCGCATATACGTGCCATTTGTATGCATACCGAGTAGATTCGAGTAGATATTTTAAAACTCGAAAATTTCGAATGAGTACCTAATATGATATACATATGAGTAGATGTGCTATGCTCGAGAAATCATTCAATATTGAAATGATTGATTGCTTCGATTGTGCTTGCAACTGTTACGTCTAACTGCTCAATTCATTCAATGCAACTATTGTACACAATTGTATATTGTATTGTGAAAAATCTTGCATCATCGTAACTAGCTTTTATTACCAACCAAAAAATGTAGTTGTCCGGGTCCGGAAATCGTTAATATTTTCAAGGTAAACTTTTATTGTTTCCTGAGGGTGCCAAGAGGTTAGACCAGAGACGCGTAGTTCCTGTCGCAAAATTGATATTCATGAACGTAGCGAACACTGATATTGCATACTATTCATTGACAATAATATCTTGTTATGGATATGATCCATATCGATGATCTATATGAATCACAAAAAATGTAGTGTAAATACAGCTTCTTAGAATTATCTTCTGGAAAGGATTTCTGTTGGATTCAAAAATTACAATAATAATAATAATAACTTGATTTAAAATCACGCAGAGTCAGAGTTGACTAAGGTGGAAAAGCACATTTTTTTGGCTTATGAATGCACTATCTACCATTTTGATAGTAAAGCCTACATTATGCACTTATAAGAATGACGCACTCTCAGTACATAATTTGATGATGGTGGGCTTTGACTTCCCAGCTCTAAAAACAGACAAAAGACAGACTGAACTGAAGATGTGCTAAAAAAATTATGACGCACTTTCTTGTACCGTGTGTAATTCACAAATAACTCTACATCATATCTGGTCTGGTGACAAATAATATACAATTGTTGTGAAATATTGTAATTTGGGTTGTGTTGAATATACTTGCTATGCATCCGTCACACGATTTACATTAAAAATCATGTATTAAACATGCGCATCACTTTACATATGTATAACATTACATCAGATACATGCAAGTAGTTATTCCTGGCAATTTTGTACCCACCTACAAGTTGTAGGCTACAACCCCAACTTCCCACATTTACTTGATACGCAGCAAAATGCACAATCATTCATGACGACATGCATGACATTAAGCATATCCTTTTATTTTCACATAATTGCATATTCTCAACTTAACAAGCATCTTTTTGTGATTATAAACAGAAATAAAAACCTGTAATAATGAGCTGCAAAGTGAATATGCATTCTCCAAAGCAGCTCTAAAAATGTGGCACTGTTGTTTGGGGCAGATAGATATTTCACAACAATGAAAACTTTCTAGTTTATACCTATAATGCAAACAAGCCTATTTTTAGCTCATTGATGAAATTATGCTCGCTTCTCTGTTTTCTACTAAATATCGACATTGTTTTTATATTAGTTTCGCCAGCCCTACAGAAATGTCCAAAACCTGCTATAAGTTGTGTACCTTGAATTGAAGTAAATACTCACAAAAGAGAAGGAAAGCTGTTCACGTTAACAAAGTATTATAAACTTAATCTTGACGGACACTTAAGTAAATTCGCAGTAAATCGCAAGATACGACCACTTTCTGCGAAAACTAAACAAAACATGCATTTTCTGTGTAAATCCATTGAATAGAAGGGGAAATTATTAATCCCGTTTGGTTCTATTGTGTGTTGTGTGATATGATATCATGCAATGAAGTAAATGCGAACAATTAAAAATTTCGTGCTTAGGCCAAAATTGCTTGGGTAGCAAAATGTTCACCAATTGAATCAATTGTTTAGCCAAGAATGATTTTAATGAGTGCAGCTAGTTGATAGTAAAAAGTAAAATGATAATGCAAATGAACGTAAGCAGTACATCGTTCTTTACGAAGAATATGAAATAAAAATGTCAGCGTTTGATTAAATTCAATTTGATAAATAAGGACTAGAGGACATTCTACGAATAATAATCCTGATTACTCTCTGAGAGGACAGCAGTTAGTTGTCGTTAACCATTTGCGTCATTTTATTGCCTAATTACTACTGCATTTCAAAATTGTTCTTTTTCATGTGTCTTTAAAATACATTCTTTTTATTATAATCATGCGCAAGTGTAGTTAGTAGATAGCGTTAGCGTGAAAAACGAGGTACTTGGAATGTTTAAGGTTGGTTACGAAGAATTTGTAATTTATTTACTTTCTTCTTCACTACTCCATCTACGCAGAATCGTTGTCTGATGAAATCTGTAACCGATTCATGATGCTCTTTAAATTAAACCCTTTTAACAACGATTGCAACACATTGCCCCCATTTTGCTGCTCACTATCAGTGTCGTCGTCCGAGTCGTCACCATTCTGAGTAGTGTCCACTTTGCCCATCAAGTCACCTAAAAAGTTGGCCTGTCTTCGAGTTCTGGATGACGACCCCGGTTTTTTCTCCTTCCGGGGCTTTGTTTCCTTGATGTCAAAGGCGTCGCTGCAAGGTGCCAGGGATGCAAGTGTGTCATCAAACTCCAGATCGCTCAAATGGGCGTGGCCTTCCGTTCCAGGTTCAATCTTAGCATGGCGCCCCTTGCACTCTTGACGACTAAACAAAAGTACACAATTGTCGTGGCTGTCGATGGAAGAAGCCTTTTTGTAGAGGAGTGCAGGGACATCGGTGCAGTTGGAAATTATCATTGTCCAATGAATTCCTATACGAAAAATAATATGAATATAGATAATTATTCATTACATGTCATTGCATGAAAGCCTTACCCCAGTAATTGGTTTCCGTATAAATGGTAACTTCATTTTCACTCGAGGTGGTATTGGTCCCCTTATCCTTCCCTTCAGTGGGAACAGCATTTCCGTGCACAATTTGTACGTTTAGGATAGCCAACAATATGAACATGTTACACAAAATAAAAACTTTTGGAACCTCCATTGTATTTGTATATTGGAACAATCGGTGCAGATAGTTGATAAAAGACACGGACCAAATACCACTTCACGATATGCTCAAGTGTCTACTCCACCCCAAAAATCAGTAGAAATAAAATGAAGAACACATTTTACTCCAATTATTTTAAGTAATGCGATATATAACAGGCAATTTTTACTTCATGTATTTATGCCATCAACAATCTAAATTATTTTAAATTCAATTTCTCTTATTTAGCACTCAATTTGTTAACAGATTTAAAAATCATAAAATAGTACAGCTCGCTACACCAGTTCACGACGAGCGACGTAAGCAGCTCGACATTAAGAACACGGTGCTAATTAATTCCCGATAATTTCATACAACGAATGTAGTTAAATTATAGAAAATGAACACCAATCCCAACTTGAAATCCTTTCACACAGGCATCCCACTTGGAATATCTCACTGGCCAGCAATAGTTGGCTTCAATTCGTCCAAAGTTTCCTAATCCAACGGCGATCCCCACTCCATAAGCCAGGCGCATGTGCTTTATAATATTTTCTATCATTCAAATAATAAAAATGAATGTACGCAAGAAGCGTTAAGTTTTAGCAGAACCAACCAAACCAGCCTTTTCGTTTTTTAGTAATTTTTGTTATGATTGTAAAGAACTTACCACTCAGCAATTTATCTGCCAAATTACCAGCATTAGCGAAAAAATGAAGTCGGCAGTTTTCCACCACGGGATATCTTCTGTTGATATATGGCAAACGAGTATACAAATGGATGGCTGAGTTCCAATATGCCTACAAAATGAAAGTATGAGCCAATTAGTGTAGAATTATCTAAGAGAATGTGAGATTTTAATGATTTCTGTTGTTACCAAATTTCCAATGGATATCCCATCGACGCCAACGTCAACGCCCCTCATTTCAAAACCGCGAAGTGAGTACGGACCCCCCGAAAAAAACCGATCAGCTATGCCACAATTTTTCTCCCCTTTTCCAAACGGTGTAATAAGTCCCACTCTAAATGAACTTTGGAAAACCTGGCAATCATTAAAAAACACGTTCCATAATAAATGATAAAAATATTTCAAACAAAACATTTGCATCATTCCATTTGCGCACCATATTTGTTGAGAGATGAAAATTTTGCTGAAAGTCGACATCAACTTTATGATATCTAACATCGCCAAATAGCCCGGCAAGTTCTTGAATAAAATTCAGATAAGTTCCAGTGTTCGGAAATATGGGTCGATCCCGTCCGTCAACCGTGAAAATATATCGAACTGCCGATTTGAAAGAGTGACCACAGTCCAATCTAACAGATAAAGGAGTCGCCAACTGGGCAGGTTCAATTTGTCTCCAAGTTCCTTCGTATTCTAATTTGTGATGAAAGCTGCGTAGCTGTTGAATCATTAAAAAATGTTCCAAAAACTATTAAAACAAAAGCTGCACACTTTTAAACTAAAAAACGACAATAATTATAATATATTATTCTACAAACCTTGGGATCTATTCTGTGACTGTAAAATGTTAACAAAGATCCGACTGCGTTGTTTTGGTACGAAGAGTACCTATTGGAAGACGCGGACTGGTATACTGATCCCTTTAAGCTGAAAGAAAGCAATTAAAAATGGGTTCCAAATTCAAGTACAGCGGATAAAAAAATGTGATTGATAATCACAGGGTTTTTGGGTACCTGGCGTTTGGTAACCCAAGAATGGGTTTTAGGAGGCTGACTTCCGTATTTGTTTCCTTGCTGGAACTGTACGAGTACTCCACTTCCAACTTTTCCCCTCGTCCAAACAAATTTGGCATTCGTAATCCAGTTTTGACCTGTGCATCCGCCTGCGCCCCCATCTGCGTCTTGGCACTTGCGGCGAGTCGGCTAAACTCTTTAACGACGAACGTTACCTACAAAAAACAGAAAGATAGTTTACTACTTTCATATTATATTCAATGAAGTCCATTAAACTTTTAACAATTGAACTGTGCATGCATTCGTACATTATAACCATCTCTAGATTTAAAGTCAGCATCAGCCTTATCCACATCGATAACGGTTCCCACTTCTCGAAACACTTCCAACTTTTGTAAATTTTCCTGTGCTTGTCCAACGCGAAGGATAAGCTACATACATAAAAAAATCATAATTGACGGAGTGAATTTAAAAATTCACAAAAGTGTCCAAATTTAATCGAATTTTAAAGAAACTTACATCTCCAAAGGTTTTCGCCTGGAACACGGCGTCCACTGCATCTTTAACGAAATCCGCCTTGGTTCTTCCCAGACCGTCAAAATTTATGTTGGTTACCCGTACCGGAACGGCTTCAAGGTCAAAGCCACTAGCGTCCATTTTGACTTCACATTAAATTGCAATAATAATAATTAACCCACTTTCTGAACTGGAGAAGCCTGGATAGATAACAAAGTATTTTAATTTTTTCTGCAATCACGGCAAAAACAAACGCAAAACTGTATTCAGATCAAACCCCAATTATAATTAGAGATTTGAAAGATCTAATTAATTGTCTCCTAATGTCCAATTTAAACAATTTTTAGTGAAAAGAAGACAACAAATTATTAATGTGAAGAAAGTAGGTAGTGTGAGACAAGAGATGAGTATCTAGAAAACTCTCATCATTCCATCGCTTAACTCATGCATAATTCATCACGGCCGTTGTTATCAAAATGTCCCTAATTGGAATTCGAAGTTTAATGACAGTTAAAGATTTAAATACTATATAAATGTCTGCCAGTATTCATAATTGATTAGTGACACAAGTACATACAATCAATGATGATGATTAAGATTATGTGAAGGATGTCCTCTCATATTCGGCATTCATTTCTAGCCGGGGGAAACAAAGAATCTCAGTTTTTTAGTGAAATTGATGCAAGTTAGTTAATTAATTATTGTAAATAATGGAAATATGTATGTAGTTGTAGCTCGAAGGAACTAGCTGTCAAATATGTTTTATAAGCAGTTAAGTGCATAATTCTCTATTCTCTGATTGATGTAGCTGTACAATGTGGCGGTGATTGGTGATGCCCATAAAGTTTTAATTACTTTATTGTCCGGATATTCATACACGTGTTGTGACTGTGACCATTTCTTCATTATTACCATCATGAATAAGATCTTCCTTTACGAGTGATCAAAGTATAATTATCTTTTAGAGCAAATTATGCTGAGACATCTAATGACATTATTAGTGAGTCTCACTTCACCCCGTTAAAATGGAGCACCTCTCGTTCACTTCCTTCCTCTGCATTTTTGTGCAATTAGTAAGTTTAATTAATAACTGAACTCATAATAAGCTTTTACATGAGGTATTTTGGTGTTGAGCATTAAAGATTTACGTTGCTTGTGAATTCAAAAATTTATAATTCGCGCAGGTTCTTTCTGATATCCAACGACCAGACGACAATAAGATAAGCATAATCATGGATGACCATCTTTCGAGGGATGCGGATCGTATGGACGGGTTAAGTGGAAGAGACGATTTCACGGAACGTAAAAGCCTTCCTTATGGAGATATATTCAGTGACAACCGTTTGGACAATTGTAGGCACAAACAATAATATTCATCAAACAAATTAATTGTTAATTACCAGACCGTTTATATGCATCTAATTTATGTGTTGTGATCTTACAGTGAGATGTGGCGACACGTATCCCGTCTCAAAGAATGGACACTATAATTTTAACTTGTCTCCCAATAAGCAGCCTTGCGACTACAAATTTTTGGTAGTTCTCATTTTACCGACCAATCAAAACTCATGTAACGTTTTTTTAGAGACCGAACACAATTCTTCATTTCCGTTTCAACTTATTATAGGGATCCAGAAATGAACGCTGTACTGTAGCGGTATTATGCAATGATATAATTAGTTTCGCTCCTCCTTCACCAAGAATTGGATGTGATAAAGAATGGCTAGTCTTGTCGGATGGCACAGAAGGCTTAATGACCGGATGTGGCCGTTTTAGCTTCTCGGGCACTCCCCGCGTGCCGCGCAACAATGGAACCGATTTGTACTTTTTCCTAAAAGGGGCATCCTCAACTCGCTGCATTGCCTTTTGCAATGAGGATTTGGGTAAAAGTCACAAAGGGGTCAAACCAGCAAAGAAAATATCCAAAAACAAACAATACCCAGGGTTTAAAATGGAAACGCAATGTAGTAAGTAGGGTCACATAATTTCATGATTTTTTACTCGAACCATCGACATTGTCGCTGTCGCGAACTATTGTTGGACGTATTTAGAGTGTGGAATACGGAAGGACTTTGGTCGGGTCGTTGGCGGAGAGACGGCTTACAAAAATGAATTCCCTTGGATTGGATCCATTGTCTTCAAAGGTGCTGGTTTCGAAAGGAAACCGTTCTGTGGGGGAAGCTTGGTCAGCGACAGATACTTTTTATCTGCGGTAAACTAATTTACATACTCAACGAATTACATATATTTTTATATGATATAAAGTTTATGTGTTAAATATTACCTAATTGTGGCAATTCGAATCTAACAGGCTCATTGCTTTGCCGTTAAGAACATCAATCCACATGAAATACAGGTTGTTTTACATGCGCACGTGATGGATAAAAGAGTCAAAGGCAATCCGTAGGTTAACAAAGTCAATTCATTCGCTAATGTTAATTTTGATGACAATTTAACTGTAATATATTCTGTCGCTTATACCCAAAAAGGTTTGATAACAAATATCAAAGAATTCCTGGATGGGATTTGCCTGATGAGACGGATGAGTCGGAGCATTCTGTGCGCATGAATGTTCAAGAAATTCGAAATCATCCTCTTTTCAATCATAGAACGTATAACATCTTATTTTACGATTACAATGATTTAAAGTAAAAAAGTACCCATGAGTTAATAATTGATTTGGTTATTATTAGCTTTGACTTTGACTACGATATCGCCATTCTCAAGTTCACAAGAGCAGTGAATCTCAAAAAAGGAAAAGTGGCACCAATTTGCCTTCCCTACATGAATGAATTCTTTCCATTTGAAGATGACACCACCATGGTCGTTGCTGGATGGGGAAGACCTTGGGAAGATGCGCCGGCAGGATCCCGAATCCTTCAAAGGTTGGAAGTGCCGTACATGAATTTGGAAGACTGCGCCGACTTCACACTTCCGTCAAAACGACATTTATGCGCGGGGTATACGGAAGGAGGCAAAGATGCTTGCGCAGTGAGGAAATTTAGTAAAGACACTATCGTTTAATTTAATTTTTATATAAACTGCAACAAGTTTTTCTATTATTTCCACAGGGGGACTCAGGTTTGTCCAACTTGTTACCGAATATTTTTCTATTGGTTAAGTTGACAAAATTGAGCATAAAATTACGTTTTGGTTTCTTTAGGAGGGCCATTAATTTATCAATTTAACCGAAATGAAAACCAGTATTTGCTGTCGGGAATCGTTAGCGCTGGAGCCGGATGTGCTAGAAAGCGTAAGAACAGCTTTTATACTCCAACACTCCATATGTGTCTCTTTTATGTACCTATTCGGCATTATTCTGTTGATGTATTCATTACTATATTTTTATTAGAAAATTTGGGACTGTACACAGACGTACAAGGTAATAGGCAAATTGCAACTGACAAGTGACGTTAATTTTGAATTGTATATCATTTTATGATTTCCCCTGTAATAGAACTATTGCAATGGATATATTATCAAATGCCTGATGCAGTTTATTGTCCGAGGGAAGAGCTGGATTGAATTTTTTAACTCATCCGACCAAACTTTTCTTAATTTGATAAATAAAGTTCCAATTGAAATCATGATCACGCTATGTCTGTGTCACTGTCCATTGTATTGATGCCAATTAAAGTTTTCATTACTTTATTGTCCAGATACCTACTCATACACATGTCGTGAGATCATTTTTACCATCATAAATCAGATCTTTTACGAGTGACTAGAGAATAATTATTTATCTTCATATGAGCAATAGAGCAATGAGCAACGTTGAGTATAATGTTGAGCCACCAATCGACAATGGAAAGGATATAAATACTCTGTCATGTGATTTATGATTGATTTCCTAGTAATTTATTACGTATCGGATGTCCGTATTAATTAGTGTGGAGTATTATACCAATTGATTCATTACGTTCACGTCCGCAATACGTGGAAATTTCCGTTTTTAGTGAAAGTCTCATTTCCCCCCGCCAAAATGCAGATTTTCTCCTATACTCCATTCCTTTGCATATTTGTGCAATTGGTAAGCTTTAAATTAGCTCAAGTATTAGCTATTTTAGTATCTTTAATAGATTCAAGTTGTGTGCAAACTCATACGTAGGTACTTTCTGATGAAGAACTACCTGACGACCAGAAGAAGCGCATTATCATGCAGGATCATCATTCCAGGGATGTGGAGCGTATGGAAGGGTTGACTGGAAGAGCCGCATTTTCGAGACGTAAAACTCTTCCGAGTGGAGACATATTCAGTAACAAACAGATAGACAATTGTAGGTACCAAAATATAATACCATCAAACAAACCATCAAATATAATGAAAAGCTTTACAAAATCAGAACCGATATATGAAATATATTGTAATATTCTAGTGAGGTGTGGAAACACGTATCCTGTTTCAAAAGTTGGACATTACTACTTTAACTTGTCTCCCCATGACCAACCCTGTGACTATACATTTTTGGTATTTTAACGCATATTTTTTGCAGAGCATATTTTTTGGCGACCGAACAAATTCTTCATTTCCGTTTCTGCTTATTATTAGGGATCCAGAAACGAACGCTGCACTGTAGCGATCTTATGTAATGAAAAAGTTACTTTAGCTCCTCCTTCAAACGCAGGATGCGATAAAGAATGGCTCGTCTTATCGGATGGTACGGAAGGCTTGATGAGCGGATGTGGAAGTTTTAGCTTCTCGGGCACTCCCCGCGTTCCACGAAACAATGGAACCGATTTGTACTTTTTCCTAAAGGGTACATCCCCAACTCGCTGCATTGCCTTTTGCATTGAAGACTTGACTGCAAGTCAAAAAGGGGTAAAAGCAGGTATCAACTGTTTAAACTGTATTTTATACAAAAGCCAACTAGTCGTGTTAAACCACGATGGAAAATACGAAGCTGAAGGACTATTAAAACATTGTGAATTATAGTAAAACATAGCTTGAAAATACACAGGCTGGCAGTAACGTAAGTAGTAAACTGCATCGTCAATCGTACTACTTACTCTTGCTACTTACTCTGTCTGCTTACTCTGGCGAATCACCTATTGATTTTGTATCAGAATCAATCATAAAAAATTTTGCCACTTAAAAAGCATGTGACCCCTTTTGACCTCCACAGGTCAAAGTAACCCGATTTGACATGTAAGCACTCAAGGGAAAATGACCACCTTTCGATTCTGTATCAGAATCAACCATAAAAATTTTGCCATTTAAAATGCATGTGACCCCGTCTTGACCCGATTTGACCCCTAGTCTTGCAAGAGAAAATGATCACCTTTCGATTCTCTATCAGAATCAATGATAAAAATTTTTGCCATTTAAAATGCATGTGACCTTTCGGTGACCCCCACCCCGCCCCCTGTGGACCGATTGACCTCAAAGTCAATACCGTACTTCCTTATCCCCTGGAGAACCTCCATACCAAGTTTCAAGAAAATCGGTCAACGTGTGTCAAAGTTAGAGCACGAACAGACAGACAGACGGACAGACGGACAGACGGACAGACAAACAAACTAAAAGCATAACTACGCAAAAGCTTCGCTTCAGCTTCGTAATAATTATAATCATAACATATTCAAGAAGAACACATCCTTAATTTTAGCAAGGAGAATATCCAAAAACAAGCAATATCAAGGGTTTAAAATGGAAACCGGATGTAGTGAGTAACAGCACATTATAAAAATGACGGTTAAAAACAAACTGAAATTTAAACTGTTTGTAACACGTAGAGTGTGGAATACGAAAAGACTTTGGTCGGGTCGTTGGCGGAGAGACCGCTTTCAAATATGAATTCCCTTGGATTGGATCCATTGTCTTTAAAGGTGCTGGCTACGAAAGGCAGCCATTCTGTGGGGGAAGTTTAGTTAGCGACAGATACTTTCTATCTGCGGTAAAAAATATATTTTAACTCAGTGAATCGCATTTATATTTTAATTTGGCATTTCGTCCTATACGTTTTCATTTCCGGTTTAATAGGCTCATTGTTTTGCCATCGATAAAGTCAAACCGTACCAAATACAGGTTGTTTTACATGCGCATGTGATGGATAAGAGAGCCGAAGGCAACCCGCAAGTCAACAATTATATGCTTGTCAATCAATAACCGTAACATTCCATAATGACAACTCTGATTATAATAATATATAATGCTGCTATTTATGTAAAAGGGATGATCCAAGGTATCAAAAAGTTCCGGGATGGAACATGGCTGACGAGACTGATGAGACGGAGCATTCTGTTCGGATGGATGTTCAAGAAATTAAAAATCATCCTCTCTTCAACGATAGAACGTATAATATCTTATTTTATTACAATGGTAAAGTAAAGAAGTACCCATGAGTTAATAATTCATTAATATTTGGTGATTAGCTTTGACTACGATATCGCCATTCTCAAGTTCACGAGAGCAGTGAATCTTAAAAAAGGAAAGTTGGCCCCAATTTGCCTTCCCTACATGAATGAATTCTATCCCTTTGAAGATGACACCACCATGGTCGTTGCTGGATGGGGAAGACCTTGGGAAGATGCTCCAGCAGCAGCACGAGTCCTTCAAAAGTTGGAGGTGCCTTACATGAATTTGAAAGACTGTGCCAAGTATACACTTCCATCAAAACGGCACTTATGCGCTGGGTATACGGAAGGAGGAAAAGATGCGTGTGCAGTAAGGATTTAGTAAAGAATAGTATTTTAAATTATTAGTTGAATATTGTATCGACTACAACAAGTTTTCCATCTTTCTATAGGGGGATTCAGGTTTGTCACAACTTTCTAGCAGATTTTCTATGAGTTGAGTTAGGACGAGTTCTATGCATTTCATTCTTATTACTTTTTAGGGGGACCATTAATTTATCAATTTAATCGAGACGACAATCAGTATTTGCTGACAGGGGTCGTTAGTGCTGGAGCTGGATGCGCTAGAAAGCGTGAGAACAGATTTATGCTCCAACTTGCATATAGCGTCTCTTTCCTATTATTATCATCACACGTTGTCACTAATTTGTTTACACTTTATTAGATGCTATGGGACTCTACACAGACGTGCAAGGTTAGAAGACATTGTGCAAGCCACAGTTATTTTGAATTATTATTAATACTTATATTTTATTATGACTTAACTATGATAGAACTATTGCAATGGACGTATCACCACATGCCTGATGCTCTATATTGTCCGCGGAACTAAAGATGACCCTAACCTGCCCTACTGAATGCGTTTTTTACTTGATAATGAATAAAGATCGAATATTATTATTATTATTAACCGTGTCTTCAGTGTTTGATTACACAGATAATTAGGGGCATTCTGATCCGTCTTCGACTGTGTCAGCTTTTCATTTCACTTCCACATTTCCAATATACGCTTAAAGCTAAAAGAACCACATAATTTTTTCTAACTGGTTTCGCATACATCTTTCCCCTGCATTGGTTTTTTTGTGTGTCATTTGTCCTATTTTTAGAAATCGGAGCATTAGCTTCTCGTGCATCCTACCATGTAGTAAATGTACCTACATCGTGTTTTGTGCGACTTTACAAGAGATGCAATCTTGTAGTGGCAGAATGTGTGCATGTCTGTAGTAAATAACTTAGGTATTTAAAACTTGTAATACAAGTGGGCATTTATACTTGCAAAGAATACATTGCTAATTGTGGACAATTGGTTCGCATATGTAGTAAGTTCCAGTACAATTTATCATCTCATCCGCATAGTTTGGTAAGCCATTGAAAATATTAATTAACGAATTCAATTGGGCTAATTTTCCTTTGTCAAATATAAACTGATTAACTGATTAATCATAAATTCTTTCTACTCAGAATCGAGGACCACCACAATGTGAGCAGTGACAATTGGAGTCATCATTTTCCCGTTTTCAATTCAATCAAGATAACAAAAAGCAAGCATTCTTGAAACATAATAAAAATGTCTGCTCCAACTCAAACGCAGTACAAAATAACTGTCTACTACTTTAATACAGTCATAACTATTTATCTAAATGTTTAGTATATTGCCCCATAAAAAAGCGTTAAACTTAATAAAAACGAAACTCATTTATTATCTGTCATTGTCATTTTCGACCTTCTTCGGTCAAGTGGATATAATCAAACCATTATTAAGTGGCGAAGCTACTTATTGATTTCACGATGTCCGTCTGTCCGTCTGTCTGTCTGTCTGTCCGTCTGTCTGTCCGTCTGTCTGTCCGTCTGTCCGTCCAGACGATATCTCGAAAACGGTTTCGAATTTTTTAATTCTGTTTTCGGCAATCGATTACTGGTCACCCAAGCTCACTTGCTAGTGATTTTGAAACCGATCGGTCAACGGTAACGGTTAGAAACCGTTACAATTTTGAAAATTTATAATAATAGCATATGCCGTGTAGGGTATCATTCGATTCATCTCTTCGAGAAAATCAATTTGCAGTTATAATTTAAAGTAATTTGTAACGGTTTTAACGGCAGGACGATTTTAAAATTTAGAATTTTGGCTAAAAATGTGAATAGGGTGTCAAAATGCATCTAGTCTACGAGCTAAAGACGAATATGATACTGGCGTTAAAATTCGAAATACGACGTCGCCGTTATAACCGTTTTTTGAGTTTCAAAACTTTTCTTTAAGCTACGTATGATGTGGGGTATCAAAATGGTAGTACTCTTCGAGATAAATCTGAATATCACAATGCCCCCAAATTTCGAAACTCGATATTACAGTAATAGTGGTTCTTACATTTCCAATGCGAGTTATGCCGGACCACATGATCACCAGAGGTCACAAGTCGGTTTATTACTGGACAAATTTATTTATCAGTAATCACTGTGAAAAGTAATCGCTTCGCCACTTTGCTATGCGCCAGCTTGCTCGGTTTATTGTTTTCATTATTTTGATAAATTATTATTAAGTGGCGAAGCTACTTATTGATTTCACGATGTCCGTCTGTCCGTCTGTCTGTCTGTCTGTCCGTCTGTCTGTCCGTCTGTCTGTCCGTCTGTCTGTCCGTCTGTCTGTCCGTCTGTCTGTCCGTCTGTCCGTCCAGACGATATCTTGAAAACGGTTTCGAGTTTTTAAATTCTGTTTTCGGCAATCGATTACTGGTCACCCAAGCTCACTTGCTAGTGATTTTGAAATCGATCGGTCAACGGTAACGGTTAGAAACCGTTACAATTTTGAAAATTTATAAATACAGCATATGCCGTGTAGGGTATCATTCGATTCGTCTCTTCGAGAAAATCAATTTGGCAGTTATAATTTGAAGTAATTTGTAACGGTTTTAACGGCAGGACGATTTTAAAATTTCGAATTTTGGCTAAAAATGTGAGTGGGGTGTCAAAATGCATCTAGTCTTCGAGCTAAAGACGAATATGATACTAGCGTTAAAATTCGAAATACTACGTCGCCGTTATAACGGCTTTTTACTTTCGGATCTTTTCTTTAAGCTACTACATATGGTGTGGGGTATCAAAAAGGTAGTACTCGTTGAGCAAAATCCGAATACAATACTCTCAACAAAATTCGAAATACGACGTCGCCGTTATAACCGTTTTATGAGTTTCAAAACTTTTCTTTAAGCTACATATGATGTGGGGTATCAAAATGGTAGTACTCTTCGAGATAAATCTGAATATCATATTGCCCCCAAATTTCGAAACTCGAATTTACAGTAATAATGGGTTTTACATTTCGAATGCTAGTTATGCCGGACCACATGATCATCAGAGGTCACAAGTCGGTTTATTACTGAACAAACTTATTTATCAGTTCATAACTGTCAAAAGTAATCGCTTCGCCACTTTGCTATGCGCCAGCTTGCTCGGTTTATTCATCTTTAAATTAAAATGCTTATTTCTAACGACCAGTCTGAAATTGCCCCATTAATTGCGGACATTGCGCTGGCCGCGAAAAAAAAAGTGCATTTACGCAAAAAAAAGTCTCCACTTTTTGCGTTGCTTTCGTTGCGTTTATTAAAACGCGTGCATTCACAGAAGCTGCATTTTCTCTATTCATTCGTCTCCTCTCGTTTTTCTCTCTCCGTCTCCGCTTGCTTGACTGAACTCGAGTCATTCGTTTCGCTCGCGTCGGTCGTTGCTCGCGTTCGTTTTGGAGAAAAGCAAAACAAATCGGCAAAGCAGCGAGCCGTCAGTAAAAATTGGCTTGTTTTGTTTTGACTGGACTGGACTGGAGAGGGCTCTCAAATTAATTAGTTAATTAATTACAAGTGTGGAGCCAGTGCTAATTGTTGATTACTGCGTAGGTAATTAGTTTGTTTAAATTAACAGTGGGCGATTAAATTACAGGGCAAAATGCCTCCAGTCAGGAGGAACCCTTCAGCGTCCGCGTCTTCTGCGGGAGGGAGTCGACGCCAGCCCAACGGAAACGAAAGGCGTTCACAAGCCGTTGGACGGGAGCGGAAGGACGCCACAGATGACGAATGTAAGGGAACATTACCAATAATAATAATTTATTAATAATTATGAAGAAAAATTAAACTTTTATTTTTTTTAGGTTGACAGTTAAGGACTGCGTATTATAATGACTGATTTTAGTGGAATTGATAATGAGAAATCCCGTTTGTTTTTGTTTATGTTTATTTAGCTTCGGATTCAGATTCTGACGTCTCCGTTACTTCAAAGGATTCCTACTCCAGCGTTGAGACGCATACGCGAAAGCGTCGGGAGGAGCGGAACCAGAGGGAGAGGCAGAAGATGGAGGAGGCCGAGAGGCGAAGAAAAGAAAAGGAGCGGCGGCGATCGAGCACCGTTGTCACCACAGGATCTGAGACATCGGGGGAGAGTGGGGATGAGGACAGCTACTCGAGCGTTGAGGATCACCAGCGGAAGAACCGAGAAAGGATTAATGCACATCAAATGGAAAATAAGAGGCGTGGTGATGAGCGGAGGGAGAATGAAAGACGTGAGAACAGACACAATTTTTTTTGCTGTTTTTGCAAATGTGCTTTGAATGAATAGTTTGCTAATTTGATGCATTATTATTCTGTGTTTGCTCGCAGGCGATAGGGATAACGCTCAAGGAGATGATGAGACGGTGAGTAATCAGTTGTCTCAATCTGTGTCCTACACCACCAATGACAGCGATACTGAAATAACGGGCACACCCACAGTGAACAGACAGCCACGAGAAAAGCTGCCTGCCTATGAATTCAAAACTATAAAGATGTCGTAAGTGAATTAAGTTAAACATTTTTTAATTTAGATAATTATGTATTGTAGGGTGTACATACTGTAAAATTACACTACAATTTAATTTGATATTGTAGGCGGGAAGCCAAGGCACATATTCCTCCGGAGCTGTTTACAAAGCAGGTAAAACCACCACCTCCTCGGCGGAAGTCCACCAGCCGACGAACGTCAACAACAGCAGAAGCGCCATCTCCAACAGAACCGCTGGCAGCGAACAAGGAGACTCAGCTATCGACAAAGTCGGCTGCAGCAGGCCAAGCGGTTGATGAACTTGTTCAAGAAGAAGTGGTGGTTCCAGAGGCTGGTAGCAGTTCCGGACCGTCTAAGAAAGGACGAACCTCTCGCACATCCCATGTTTCAAATACCAGCAAACGGACCAAAATCCCGGAATTTGACGAAGAGGAGACAGAACCTAAATCCTCCGATGAGGAATCTCCATCTGCCCCAAACAATCAGCCTAGACCATTTGCTGGTCCTCCTCCGGAAATGTCTAGTCCGGAAAAGAGCCACCGTGTCTTGGAACAAGGAAATGCTGGTGGAGGATTGCGTTTGGAGCGAAATTTTTCCCCCCTAGAAAATGACGAAGGCTTTCTTACGTCAACGCCTACATTCAAGCAAGGGAGTGGGAGAGGTCATGGCCACTTGAACCTAAGTCCAGTTGGAAAGGCAGTGTCCGCAGGAAATGTAATTCTCACACAGAAGAAGAAACCAAACGAAAGGCTCTTGTCGCAACGTGATAAAGAACTCGTGCGAAATACTGAGTTTGTCAATGCTAAAGATGCTTCCCCTGTCTCAACTGAAGTGGTCGCAGGGGGTGAAATTGAGACGCCAGAAAGTGAACATGTTGCTGTTGCCTCATCACCCCTCTCAAAAGGAAGAAAAGAAGATGGTTCTACTGCTGCGAGATCTTCTCGGAGGAAGCCTAAAACTGGACCACCTTCTTCTTCCGCCGGAACTGAAACAGTCGCTGGTGGGGAAGCAGAAACTCAAGAAGGAGAACGTGCGGCTGTTGGGGAAAATGAGACATCAGAAGATAAACATGCTGCTGTTGTTGACGTACAGCCCTTCCCAAGAGGAAGGAAAGATGGCTCAATTGCTACGAGATCTTCTCGGAGGGAACGTCAAAGTGCACAGCCGTCTCCCTCGGCGAGAACTGAAACTGTCGCCGGTGGGGAATCAGAAACTCAAGAAGGAGAACCTGCTGCTGCTGTTGCCGTCGTACGGGCCCTTCCTAAAGGAAAAAGTTATGTTCCAGTTGTTACGAGATTTACTCGGAGGAAACCTGAAACTGCACCGCCTTCTTCCTCCGCCCGCACTGAAATTGTCGCCGGTGGGGAAGCAGAAACTCCTGAAGTTGAACCTGCTGCTCCCGTTGCCGAGCAGCCCCTCTCGAAAGGAAAAAAGGATGGCTCAATTGCTACGAGATCTTCTCGGCGTAAGCCTGAAACTGCACTACGTTCTCCCTCCACTAGAACTAAAACTGCAACCGGTGCCCAAATCGATACTCCAGAAGAAGGTGAACCTGATGCTGCTGTTGCCGTACAGCCCCTCTCAAAAGCAAGAGGACATGGTTCGATTGCTACCAGATCTTCTCGGAGTAAACCTGGAACTGAAGTACCTTCTACCTCCGTCGGAACTGAAGCTACCACCGGTGGCGAAATTGAGTCTCAGGGAGGAGAGCCTTCTGCTGCTGTTACTGTAAAGCCCCAGCCAAAGGGAAGACAAGATGGCTCACCTGCTACAAGATCTTCTCGGAGGAAGCGTAAAATTTCGCAACCGTCTTCCTCCGCCGCAACTGAAGCTGTCGCCGGTGGAGAAACTGATACAGCAGAAGGTGAGCCAGGTGCTGCTGATGTTGCCGAATCGCCACTCCCGAAAGGTAGAAAAGATCGCTCAAGTGCTAAAAGACCTCGCGGGGAACGTAAATTTCCACAACCTTCTTCCTCCTCCGGTGTTGATGTTGAGACGTCAGAAGGTGAACATGTTGCTGCTTCTCCCCTGTCAAAAGGAAGAAAACATGGTGCAGCTGCTTCTCCCCTGTCAAAAGGAAGAAAACATGGTGCAGCTGCTTCTCCCCTGTCAAAAGGAAGAAAACATGGTGCAGCTGCTTCTCCCCTGCCAAAAGGAAGAAAATATGGTGCAACTGCTACGAAGCCTTCTCGGAGGAAATCGAAGATTACACTGCCTTCTACATTTGCTCGTCCTCCGCCAATTCGCGAGGTGTCAGAGGAGGTTGATGAAGAGGATAGCATCGATTTACCAATGACATCAAGTATGCTGGAAGCCCCTGTCCCCCGCTGGAAGGAGGTTCGAGCAAACCAATCACAGTCAGTCCGAGATCAGCCTGTTGCAGGCCCATCTAGCTCACAACTTTCAATTGCAGTATCGCAACAATCGAACGTGTCTAATCGATCGCGGCAGAGTCGTCGGCGCTCCATCTTTGAGATTGCCCGAGCTGCATCATCGAATCCTGTAGCTGGAACCTCCAAGGACGGAAGGCCCAAACCCCGTCGCGAGAAAACTCCAGAGCGCTATGTGGGTAATGATGTGTTCGGAAACTATCACATGATGAAGGTCCCTGATGTGGCCAGGATTCTGAACTCTGTTAGGCCCAATCATAAATTCAGCGAAGCGACAGTTAAGCAGCTGACCCTCAAAATTAACCACTGGCTGGAGGACTTTTTTGTCGATCTGTGCAACAGCACCCCACATCCGTATGGCTTTGTTCCCTTTCAGCAGTTGAAAAAAGGACTTATTGAACAATGTCTGCTGGATGAAGGCGCTACCACTGACGACCTGATGGACAAAATGAGACAGAGTATTCCGAAGGAGGACTGGAAGCGTTCTGAGGGTGTCCTTTATCCACACAGGCGCTCCAGGAAAGACAACAATGATAACTACTACTAAAGTAACCCGAATAGCTTTATTAATCGTACTTTTGTAAACGCGTCGTTTATTCATTTGTGACCAAGTTGTAAGTTCCAAAAAAAATTGATTAACTCTTTTCTTTTCCATACTGTAACCACTCTATCATATATACCTAAAAATTCTGAAAATTAATTCCATCATTTTATATTTGACATATCTTAATTGTATCAACTTATCTAATCGTCACATACGCATTTCAAAGTAATTGTCAATTTGTATTAATTATTATTATAAAATTAATTTTGTGAAATAATTTAATACTGGATAATTCATCGTATTTATTTTCTACTGCTACGTAATAATTTTGATATTAAAGTGATTGATTAAAAATAAAAAATTCTTTAAAAAAAATAATACTTTTTGCTTCTTTCAATATTTATTTTGTTAAAGAGGGATTGAATGAGAAGACCATTAATTTTTCATCTTAATCTCCACCCTGCACATTATACAGACTGTGTGTAACAACACACATTACATCTTCCTGGGAGCTGAGATCTGGGGTAACGTGAGAAATTTTTATTTGGAATAATGGAAAAATGTGACAAAAGTTCTTATTACCTCCACCGTGACAAAATTGGCTAGCAATTAGGATTATCGCAAGAATTCTAAACGGGTTATCTGTTATCTGCATGAAACATTTTGACTTTAAACAAATTACTTTTAGCTCCTCTTTATCCTTCAACACCATCTTACTTGAAGTTCAAAAAAGGAAGGGATTTTTTAGATCCTAGATTTTTTACGGCATAGATCGTACTGATTTGAAAATATTGATACGATGAAGAAGCATATAGCCCATTATCCAACAAGCATAACAGTAGATTAAATTGCATATATGCGAGACTTTGTGCTAGATGAAGTTTCCATTCACCGTATACCTTTAAACTAAACCAAAGTAAGTGTGTAGCAAGCAGCGGAATAAAAATGCAAGTGAAACCTTGAACTTCAGAGTAAAGGACATTTTCATGTTCAATTTCACCCTAATGAGTATTGTACCATGTAGACGTGTGCATCCTAACCTATTTGAAGGAAAATATGTCAAGATAAAAGAACAACTTAAATGTATCTACCTGTGTGTACAATATTGTATAATCGTACCACAAAGGTTGTCACACACACACAACCTGCATTCCTAGAATTTCACTGCTTGTCAGCTCTTGTATTTTAGCCTTCACATATTCAAGAATAAATAGGTACAGGTACATATAAAGATTCGAATTTTTTATTTATCCAGTAAGATGTAAAGAAAGGAAAAAAAGGTACGAGTTTTTTTTCTGTCCCATACACAAGTCATTTTTTAAGTTTACCCTTAACGGATGTTATAAGGAATTTGTTTGCTGCTTTCCTTTGTGATGAAATGAAATGAAGATGAACTCCAGGGGCTATATCCAGCATCCACCTGCATCTTAATTTTGATATGGTTGGGGTATCTTTATGCACTTTACGTAATATCATTGCAGACAGTATGCATACAATACAAACTACTGCTGGCAATCCACATACCTACGTATTTACACAAGACTGAATACCTACACTAAATTGATTTTTTTCTGGATTTTTACTGGGTTTTTAATATGAAGATGGGTTGGGTATTTAAAAAGTAATTACAGCATTTCAGAAATTCATTTTAAGTTAGAGAAAGCAAATGTTTTTTTTACATTTCAGTCAGCCAGTAGACCCTTGACATTGTTTAGAATTAGACATTCAAACCGATTTATTCCACCTTCAACCTAAAACCTAAGACTTTTTGATTAATAATAATAATTGTTTTAACTGCATCATTATCCACACAAAAAAGAATGAAAGTGTTTGGCATTTTTATCGTTATACCACTTTGTTTTCTCCACGAACTGGGAAGCGCTTGCAATTCCTATTACGGTGGATATGGACATGGACTCTTTGGCGGTGATTACGGGGTAAGAAAAAATGTCAAATTCTTGCCAAAAATGTTTTTTACAAAAGTAATCAGAAACTCAGTAAAAATGCCTTTATCCTTTTCTTTTATGTACATTAGCATGGGAATCCTCACGTTCACATGAATGTGCATGGACACGGCGGATATTACAATCAGTATGGACAAGGTCATCACGGAATTGGGGTAATTTGAAACTATTAATTAATTCATTTGAAATTTAACTATCAAAACTTTAACGGATTCTTTGTTGGATCACATTTTTATTTCAGGGTCTTGTGGACTCTTTGCTCCGCACCGACTTTGGAGGTTCCCATCATCACCATCACCATCGTCCACCTCTAGTTCCACTGTCGCATCATCGTCACGTTCACCGGGTGCACCGACGCTCAGTTCATGTAAGAAAATAAATTTGATTCTCATGCAATATGAAAAGTTCCGAAAGGTTCGATGATATACTGGTTTGTTTTTTTATTCATTCAATCAATCCAAGTCCCGTAGGTCCACCTCGACCTAAGCAGGCCACGCCCCTTCTTGGACCAACAATTTGCACCTGGACCACCACCGCCAATTCCTGGATTCCCATTCCCTGAAGACTCGCAATCTCAACTTGTAAACAGACTGTTGGAGAGCTTGACTATATTTCGTGTTGTCAATTTATTTTTAATTTTAATCTTTAACTACTTCATACTGACATATGTAGATTATTTTGGTCATGGTCACTTTGATAATGATTATTATCATCATCAGTATCATCATCATCACAATTACTCGTATAAATTTACCGATCTCCTTTGTTATAATTTTGTTCATCTGTATATTACATTCAGAGGATTTTTGTAATTTTTTTTCATAAATAGCCATATTATTAATAAAAATTGAACCTAAAATATGTATAGACTGCTAATTGTTTTATCGCTGCCTTCTTCCCTACAAACTTATTAAAGCATTCTTTTTAGTTTTCTTTGGACCCATTGCCCTGTGATCAGTATTTCATAAAATAAACTTATATTACATTATTATAAAGTACAAAATTTCAATTTAGCTAACGAGCAGCATAGTAGCCATTCTCAAACCCATTCTTGGTCAACACAACTTGCCACAATTGCAGCCTTCTCGCCTTGAAACATCCGGCCCCCATCAGCAAGTAGTATTTCCACAATCGAAAAAACTTGTCCCCATATTTGCTCTCAATCTTGTGCCAATTTCGTGAAAAGTTGTCAAACCAAGCAATCAGTGTTTTGCTGTAGTCGTTTCCGAAATTTTGCCAGTCTTCGATTATGAACATTTTCTCAATGTGCTCCGTGATGTGCTTGTGATAAGGAAGGATTCCATTTGGGAAGATGTACTTATCAAACCAGGCGTCTGCCAGTGGAAAGTCGTGATGGGAGACTCCGATGGAATGGAGAAGAAATATCCCGTCTTCCTTCAAGCAGCGATGAGCGGTTTCAAAGAAGCTTTGATAGTTTTTCGGTCCGACGTGCTCAAACATTCCTACACATTGTTGTCGTAAATTCTCCGTAAAATAAGCGTGATAAAGTGACAAAGTAGAAATATTTTCAAACTGAATTGCAAACTTACCCACACTGACAATTCTATCAAACTGCTCATGTAGATCTCTATAGTCCATTAGTCTAATATCAACCGGAAGTTTGGAACAGCGGTCTCTAGCAAATTTGGCTCCTTCCTCGGAAACCGTGATTCCCACCATTTGAACACCATAATTTTCGGCTAAATGCTTGCTAAGTCCGCCCCACCTATGCGAGATAGTTATCAATTGTAAAAAATGCTACTCCAATCATTTTTATAATTCATAACAAAAAATTCTTACCCGCAACCAATGTCAAGAACCTTCATTCCAGGCTTCAGCATCAACTTTTTCGCGATAAGATCCATTTTGTCCATTTGCGCTTCTGCCAAATTCTTTGCCGTTTTCCAGTAGCCACATGAATAGTTCATGGAAGGGTCCAGGAATGACTCAAAAAGATCGTTTCCTGTAACGAATATCGTTTCAATTTTAAAATTGTATTGAAAGCAATCAAACCAGGAATAAATTTTAACTTTTTGTCAACCTTATTCTTACATTCTTACCAAGATTGTAATGCTTCTCCCCAACTTCCCAAGCCTTTTTCTCTGTCTGCAAGTTGAACTGGACAAACTCCATGTAGTTCAGGAATCTGTTCCAGGGATTCATGTAAATGTTGTACAGTCCTCGTCTCATTGTCCGGTAGTTGAGCTCAACCATGTCATCACAATCCCAGACGCCCTCCACATAAGTTTCCCCCAACCCCAGAGGGGCATGATTGGTGAGGCGGAGAAAGAACTCGGGTTTGTTGTGCACGGTGATATCCCAGGGATTCTTCCCATCAATTTCTATCCCCGCATCCCGATACGACCTCCTCACAAGTTTTTCAAAGAAGCCCAGAAAGAGTCGAATAATCACGGCTTCGAATGCCTTGTAAGCACGGATCAAGCCAATGGTCACGTTGTACACGATACCACCGTTGTTGTTGGAGTCTCCCATTTTTATGAACAAATGGTATCACAGCAGAGCGTATTTGTAAGAAACAAACTGATGAACACTTTAATTGGTATAAACTATAAATCTTTGGACGGAATGGTTTTTAACCACCATAATAATAGCCTCTCTTTTTCAATCACATAACTCATTCGTTTCTTCGTTCCCAGTTTTGCATACTGTGCAAAAAAAATGCAAGGAAAGCGGTTACTTCCAGTTTTTGCTCACTCTAGTTCCTCATTGATTTTGCTACTGGAGTAAAAGGAAAGTGAAGTGGATTCAGTAGCGTCGACCTTATTTTTTCCCACTATTATCTCTCATCGAGCTCCATTTATTACTGCAGAGATTAAAATGGAGGCTAACAATGTGTGATGGTGGAGGATGTGAATGCGCTGCTGCTGCTGGCGTGGAATTTTTTTCCCCTCAGTTTACGCATCGTATTAACAAAAAAAGCCTTCCGTTTCATCGCCAGATTCATTTCGTACTTTATTTTATACGATGACGATGACAAAGCTTTCATTAAATACTATTTTTTCATCTCATCACGTGAAGAAGTGTAAACAAGAACGACGAGGTGCCGAGGATTTATCATCACAATTATCGCACACACACGGGCCAAAATGGGAATAATGTCTGTATACACGCTTTTATTGCTGAAACATTGCATTAAGATGATAGTCACATCACATCATACATTAATCATAAGCGCACGCAAGCGTCGTCGTTCCTTTGATTCTCTATAAATAAATAAAAAAAACCACAGAACGGATATCTTAATCTATGCATATTCATTGCCACCTGTCTGTGTCTGTGTGTTAATAATGAGTATGTAATGATTATGATGATGATGACGTGATATTTTTTGTGTGCAGAAAAAAACTGAATGGTAACTTGTAATAAACGTACGTAAGAAAAAAAGATTGAACTCTCAGTATTTACCTTCAATCCAGCTTCAGATTAGGACAGAGATCCGCCGACTGAGGATGGATAGAGGGATTACATGATCAACATCCACTGTTTCAGAATTTTTGATGATTCAACGCACTTTTACCTGGAAACCCAGGAAGAAATACAACACATTCATTTTAACATTCTTGTCTAATTCATTGTCTGTCTAAACTGGAGTTGGCTACGTTATTTGAACAAACAATCACTGCAAAGTGCAAGCAAACCATTACACATTATATCGTTCCGTTCCACTATAATCGTATAAGATTTATGCACGCCTATTTATCTTACAAAAACCCAATAACACGTTAAATAAATAGTGATATGCCGATGATAAGCAATGCCTAATTACAACCATCTATGTTTTGGGTCCGCGGACTTATCATATCGCCAAATATTCTCGTTTCAATTTCAGAGCAAACCTGCGACAAAAATGCTGCAATGCAAGCCTATAAGGCCAATATTTCTGCACCTTGTATCTTCATCATGGAGCAACGGTGACACGAAATACGATCCAGCAGAATAAGTTGTTTCTATTTACTTTGTCTAATGGATGAAACCTGTCCAATTAAATCACAGGTTACCGGATGGTGTAAGTTAACCCAGCCTATTCCAAACTGTTGTACATAGCTTTGCTCTTTTTAACCTCACTAACCTGTAGTGTTACCGAAAAACAATGAATAATTTTTAAATTGTTTCTTCAACTTTTCCACGACTTTTTCACAATAAACAACTCGAGTAACAGGATCAAACTAACCGGACGATTGGACGATAGACGTACTGATGAATATGCAACTCTACAACTTTGCATTAAACAAACAGCCCCTTTTTAAAAATTTTTATTTATTATCATAAATTCGTATATGGCTATTTTGTAAGCGCTTAATAATGTACATTACCAACTGAGCTCGCATGCATAGCCATGGTTTATACAACCACTTGATTTATACTGAGAACCACTTTTTGACAATGAATGCAGTAAAGTATTCATACTATTCATAGTTCTTTAATATAATTGCATATAACGCTTAATTTAATTTTTATACCTACTTTTATATCTGCGTTTACAGTAATCTCACGGGTTTACATATGCAATTATTCTCAGTGTTCATGCAACTTCACAGGTTATTGCCATTTACTGTCAAAATTCCACCGGTGTTGCTGCGAAATTTTCCATATATAGCTTAGCGGATATACAATTGTGTGTACAACACAACATCCTTCTGGGAGCAAAATGGAATTTCAATTTAGGTTTAACGTTTTTTTACACTTTTGTTTTCAGGCTTGAGCATAATATGCCACATAGATTTGAGATGTACCTAGGGATTTTCCTTTGAGAACTTTCATTTTTCTATTTTTCCACACAGACAGCAAAAAAAACATAAAAGTTTTAGCATACGCCATCAACCAACACTCCAAAAATCCTGCTCTATCCAGCATTGTATGATGTGTGCATATTATTAGCAGACTCGACTGGTGTGTGGGTGATTCTAAGTGAATGACATGACATGTTGTTTTGTTTGTTTTGTCGTTGGATGCGTGAGGATTCATAATATCTCTGATTTTAGAAATATTTAAATTCCTCTCTCTAGAACACATGCACGAGAATACATGTGCTTATATAATTTTTTTAACGCGTATGAATAATTAAAAAGGGAAACAATGCTCTCGACACATCCCACACGCCAGGATGAGAATAATAAAAGAGCTTACTTGTTCCCTGTCACTCGTTTGCCGGCTTAGGAAAAATCAGTCGCGTCATTCAATTTTAGATTCAAAAATATTTCGTAATGCATCACACGCCTAAAAAAGTTTAAAAAGAATTTTCATTTTACAAGGTAACGTAAACGTTAGATAATCTTACCAAGTAAGTAGTACGTATATTACAAAAGTAAACACTATTATATATTGTCTGCGCAATGTTGTAAGTTGTCTGTGCCACTTTTTAGTAGGTAAATAAACTTTTATGGCCATCCTCTTGTAAACTATGTTGAACAAACACTTAAGGCATTCTCTCCGTTTTTTATTAAAATTGTTCTCTGGAGTTTACCAAATTCCCTAAGCCATATGTAGTAATAATGCAATGCAGTGAAGCGACAGTCACTCTTATCATCATCGGCATAATAATTTTTTATTGCAAACGAAAATATTATATTCTTGTATGGATTGTTGTGGACCTACCTATGTATGCACACCTACAATAGTTTATTACATTGACGATGATAATATTGGATTATGAAGTAACTCACACATGAAACAATGAGAATTTTACACCGTATCTAATATCGCACCGTTCTCACTGGAATAAAACAATGAACAAAACACATAAATTAAATATCTAATGAATTGAGAATTGTCCAGAGTGGAGCTTGTAACAGTGTAACAAGTAATTGTTGCAAAAAGTTACTTTAGCACAAGCAGCAAATTATAATATCTCATGACTCATAACAGTATTTCTTACCTTGAAATGTAAGCCACACCAACCAACACACGTTTTATAAATACAAGCCTAAAGAATGATGTGTGACCTTTTGTATCAGATTCTCTTTTTATAATGATGTACTGCACTGCACAGGAAGCTAAAAAGTCACTTACAACTTACTCTACTAGCATATCAAGTTTCAAGGGTAACTTGAGCCCACACACAAACCAATAAAGGCCAACAGCAAAAAACAAATGTTGGAACTTTCCATCTTCTCGGAAGGCGCCGCAACATGCACCACATGTGCTTTTGCAAGCAATAAATACGTGATTAACGGAAACTGTGGATTTTTACCTTTCAAACTAAATAATAGTATCCCACCTCGACTATGAAAAGAGCTGGAATGAATGAAACGGTTCACTTTTCTTTGTGTTTTGTACTCCTTTCTTCGATCTTTCTCTCTGGCTTCTTTTCTATTTACGATTAATACTAATGGCATTATTGGGAAGTTTGTCAGTTGTCCACATGCCATGGACTACAAAAAATACCAGCGCGATCCCCGTATTCACTTCCTCTTTTCCTTTGCTCCTGTTTTGTTGATGACGATGAAGCCAGCTTTACTTGTCTCCTCTTTCTCTTGACATTCCAATTTTCTCCCCATTCCTATATGCTCCACAAAGAGGAAAGAAGTACACACACACAAAAGGAGAGAGAGAAAATAGATTTTGCGTGTCTGAAATATTCCTACACGGACTTTCTCTCTCTCCTTTCACTTGCCTTTCCCTCATTCAACAAAAAACAAATTGAAAAGTATGAAAGCTCTCTCTCTCTCTTTCCCTCTTTCCTTCCTTCTTGCTTGTCTTTTTGATGATGGCATTCGGAGAAGGGAGAACAAAGTGAATGGAAATGTATTTGCCAGTTTGTCTGTGCTGCTGTTGATACGATACCGTTCTGGCTTTGGCATTTCTCAAGTGTGCGTTGGTTGGCAAATTCGTTGAATACTTATAACTTGTTTTATATATATCGTATGTAATATGTACATATGCATGCCTTTTTATTCTCAAAACTGTCTAATGGAGTGTGTCCAAATGGAACAAAATGTGTAATTTTGTTTGCGTTCTTGTAACTTGTTTAGCTGCCTTATCATCATCATCATGTGTGCAATTTTTATTGGTAACTTATGCGAGAAATGTATCTAGACTATCTATATGGGTCTCCAAAAAAACGACAGTTATTTTGGTTTGCTAAATGAAGTGGCATTTTTGACATTCGTAAATACTTTTTCCTGCCCTTACGAGCTCCCACTTGTCATTCATTTGACTGCTGATTAATAAAAAAAATCGTGACGGCGATTCCTTTTAGGATATATGCATGTAACATATGAATTAGTAATGAGAAACTTGGAGTGGAGTACCGCCCACCTATATAGATAGATTGACTGACATAAAATGCTGTGTAATTTACAGGATGTACATAAAACGTACAAATGTGCTTTCTGACAGCCTGTAAACAAGCTATATGACAAATTGATGAAGGGTTAGGCAGTAAATAGTGTCAGGAAATTTGCGATAAGCAAACAAGATATGGAAATCGTTTTTAAATAAAAGAAGCACAAAAAAATAA
This sequence comes from Sinella curviseta, assembly GCA_004115045.4. Classification (NCBI taxonomy): domain Eukaryota; kingdom Metazoa; phylum Arthropoda; class Collembola; order Entomobryomorpha; family Entomobryidae; genus Sinella; species Sinella curviseta. The sequence goes on from CM023203.3 coordinate 40,355,594, forward strand.
TGTTTTTTCTTTACGAATATTTAACATGGGTGTATCTGTACATTCATAAAAACCATAAAAATAACTGATAGTTTTTTTGAGTGAGGCAAGAAATGTAAAAAATCAAATCGTTCGAGTATGAAAATAATATAAAATCGCTCTCATGTAAACCATGCGTTATAACACGTGTTGGAATGAATGGCAGGATCAAATTTATGATTCCCCGCAGCTTCTTTTAATTATTAATTTTGACTATATGTCCCGCTGTGATCATAAGACTATGTACTAATGTGATACTATATCATATTGTCTATCAAAAGTAGTTACGAAATACGAAAATCTCATATCCAGGTGCACATAATATGCTTTCCAGTATAAACCGGTGAAAATGTATATTATATCTATAAATTACACTCCATTTCTTTAGATGTTGGAAATAGTTTTTGTCCCCGTCAGGTAATTGATTGCACACAAGATATATTTTCTCTTCTTGCTGTTCTCTCTTTAATGTTGTCCGGTGGTGGTGGTGGAACTGACTCAAAGTTAACAGCAGGGGACTCTTTTGTAAAGTCGACATGATATGAGATTCTTTAGTAAGTAGTAAAACGGGATAGAAAAAAATAGATGCTTTATGAAAATGAAAGTTTCTTGTGTGCCTCTATATCGTCCCGTCTTTTTTGTCACGCACTTTTCTCTGTCAATTTTTGGTATTTGCTTTCGTGAAAATATATTCAATGTTCACATATCGACATATTTCCTCATAATAGCCACTGACTGAGGTAGTTTAACAAAACAAATCTGGTATATTAATATAAAGCATTAATTTAGCTAAAAGGGTCCCTAGGGTTAGTAGATATACGTGGTGGCTAGGCACAATAGGATGAGCACTTAAGTCCATTATGCTACGATTCCATACTTTTTTGACACAACTCACAGTTTACCTGGTTTTAAATATTTCATGATCAAAATGAATACGAGGCCATCATGCAATTTGCATGTTAGTACAGCTCCTCTCGCGTCAAATTAGCTGAAAAGTTGTTTGAATGAACGTATGCATTGTGTATGGAATTTTCAGGAAACATGTAGTTTATTTGCGCATAGGTAGTTAATACGCTTCATATTCATAATATATGTTATATAGGTAATCATTTTAAAATTTATAAATCCAGTTTAGCACAGTCTTGTAAACATTTCTGATACGACAACCAAGTATGCTGCCCCCAGACCAATTCCATTCAGAACAAAAGATGAGTACAGATCTTTCAGCGTCAATGGTCGTTTAGTTTCGTCTCCTTGCTCCTCCCGTTTTCCATGTAATGATTTCCATTCTGTACTGCTCTCCTCATTTTCCTTCATCCTTGCAACAATTAGCGGAGCAACATTCCGGTAATAATTCATTTCCAAATTATGATAGCGCATCCATACTCCGCACGTAAATCCCCATTTCATGGCATCCAGCACAAAATGGAGTCTTGTCGCGCCGGCCGCAACGGAAACATATCTCATCTCCGACAACACCTTGTCATTGGCCGGCTTAATCTTGTCGAAAATTGAATACGTCGTTTCCAGAAATTCCCTCCCTTTCATCCATAAATTAATTTTGTCATCGAACATTAGCGCCGCATTAAAATACTCCTCATCCCCTTCTGAAACTGTTTCCGCGTAATTATGGTTCTGATTGCACCAATCATCCACCCAAATCTCCTTTTTAGTATCAGCGAAATAGTGCGCAGGAACCAATTTCGTACGAACTACCCAGTTACCATCCGGCACTCCATTCAGCTTGAAATTTTCCTTCAGGTGAGTGTCTGTGATTGGCAGATGACAGGATGTGCAAACTTTGTAGTTTGTGGTGCCATTTAGTTCGGCGAATGAATCGGGTATCCAGGTGTACAGCGGGTATAGTATTCCCAAAAGAATCATGCCACCGTACGCAGAAATAATGACTGTTCTAAACAGTCCACCCGCAAATTCAATAGAATTCTGATATCTTGTTTGAAATTCGAAAGATTTTAACTTAATTCCATTAAAGCAAGGAATGTTAACCAGATGCTGAGCTCCTATCAATGCAATCGTTGCAAATATGATCAAACCCCAAAGGGATGGTGGAAATGGTCGGATAATAAACATCCACGTCACTGGCTCCCGTTGTAAAACGACAAACGTGATCATTGGTGACGCATAATATAATGCGTTAGCCGCTTCCGGTGGAAACTCGGACACGACGGCATCCCTGAAAAAGTGGGCTCGGTGAAAGAACATGTCTCCTTCATTCCAATATCCTTCACTCGGTATTTTATAGTGTTCAAATGCATCGCAAAATATTCTGTCGTACGCATTGTAATTAAGCGTTAATGATTTCAGCTTTGTGTAAATGGTGCTATGTGGACATTGATGACCTCTTCCACTCACGACTCTGTAAAAGAGTGGCGTCACAATGATATCCGAAATATTCTTGTCGCGATTCATACTCTTTTCAATGGAGTACGGTAGATGACCCTCGCTATCGCCAAATCGGAACCGGGCGTATGGCACGTGAGACTCGTACAGAGAAATGGCATCAATGTTCCATCGAGAACGAAGGAATTCCAACTTGAATTCCGTTTCACTGTAATAACGGTAATGTTCCTGGTACAGTTGCGCATTTGACTGAAATATCGCCCTTTGAATTGACGTTATCATTAATCGCTCATAAATACTAAGCCATATATCAAATTGAAGGTCTGTTGTAACCCGGACAAAGTCGAGACGAAATGCATGGGATGAATAATGGGCAATTGGCTTCACCTGCACCTTATCCTCATAATTGATAATTGATTGACTGGCTACATTATTGGGATATGAAATGAAAAGATTTACTAACGGATAATTACGATAATAGAAAGTTAATAAGAGTGTTGCTTACCCGGTAATGCGTGACACAGTGAAATTATGACACAAGGACACTTGGTCGGTGGAAAGGAATCGGGAAAAATAAACCACGTTTCCGTTATGCACTCGTTTATAAACATGACTGCTAAAAACTCATTCGCATTTACGGACAAACCAAGAATTAGAGTTAATCGAATTATTTGCTGCAGAAAGTAGCGCCCTGCTTTCATTTTATTTATTATTTTATTTTGTAAAATTCAATTTTCAAACAATTTTTTTTGGCTTTCCTCCGGCGAACTGTTTGGTGACAAAATGATGATGATTGAATACATATTTCTTTGATTTATGTAAATCATATGGCAAATAATTATTATTAAATTAGCACATTGTGAACATGACAGTCTCACAAAATGCATTAACTGAAACTGAAGAGCCGGAAAATAAAAAAAGAAATGCAAGCAAACAAAACCCTTAAGGCGACAACAAAGACATTAAAAAGGTGTGCACTATGACGCTTTGGAGGGTGTGTCAACATGAGGTATTATTGAAGTGCGTCATTTTTGTTGCTGTCACCTTAAAATATTTCTTTCGCACGTGCTTGAAATGTATTACCCCAAATATCATATAAAAATTACAATTGTTTTTTAAATTACTTGAGAATATGAACATTCCGTGTACATTTCAAACATGCACACCAAAAAAGACGCCCCTAACCCAATATTTTTAATTGCAAAGACGGAAAACAGATCAAGGAGATGCAGGGGCCGATACTCATGCTCATCTTTTGGTTGACTCAGTCCCCGTTCCTTTACCTTATAACCCGCAATAATAGGCGCAACATTTTTATAGTAATTCTGTTCCAAGTAGTACCATCTCATCCAAGTCCCTGACGTAAATACTCTTTGTAGCGTAACCATAAGAAAGCGCAACCTTGTCGCACCGGCCGCAATGGAAACGTAGCGTATTTCCGGCAGCACTTTCTCCCTTGCCGGCTTCATCCTTCCTAGAAATGGTGCCGTATTGTAAATAAAATATCTCCCCTTTGTCCACAAGTTCATCTTATCATCGTACATTATCGCTGCATAGAATTTGTCGGGGTTATCGCAAGTAAAGTTGCTGGTTACGGAATACTCCAGGTACTCTGCCGGCGAAGGTCGTTTACGGATTATCATCATTTTAGAATCCAAATTGTTCAGTTTAAACCGATCCACTAGATTTATCCCTACAAAGTAAGGTGAATATTCGGCCGTACCAACAAAGTAATTATTTGTATTGTTCAAATCTGTGAATGTATCCGGTGTCCAAGGTTTAAGCGGATGCAGGATTCCGACCAATATCATTCCGCCGTATGCTGACGCCAACATGATGCGCATCAATCCGTTAAAAATCCTCAACATGTTTTGATATCGATTCCCGATTTCCTCCAATTTCCCTTCGCCATAATCATGAACAATTATGGCAAATAGCTTTAGCTTAATGATCCTTCTTTTCAGCTTAATTTGATGGTAATAGTCAATGAATTGATTCAGATATCGAATCAACTCCATAACCATAAACGTGACGATTAGAAATATCCAAAGCGGGATTGTGAATGGTCGGACCACAAACAGCCACGTGATTGGTTGTCGCTCAAGAACGACAAACGTCAACTGGGGACTGGCGTAGTACACCGCTTGGGATCTGTCGGGTGGAAAGTAGGACACCATTCCATCCCTTATCAACCTTCCTCTAAAGTACGGATAATACATGTCACCAAGATTCCAGTACCCTTCCACGGAATGCTGAAGACCGTGATATTCAAAGGCGTCACAAAAAATGCGGTCGTACGAAGTAAAATCGTACGTTAACGACGCCAGTTTATGGTCCCAAGAATAGTGGACACATCGCTGACCATATCCACTGGTGATGTAGTAAATTAACTGCAAATCCGACACATTGTTCGTTTTGTACCGCTCATCTTGGCTCTGGAGGAAGGTTGGCAGTTGGTTCTCGTAATCGAGTAACTTAAGTGCCCCGGGAGAGTTGAGCAACTCGAGCTCATCCAAATTCCATCTACTCCGGAGCAGTTAACTTGACCTCGTTTGCATTGTACTGCCAAAATTCCCGGTACTTTGAGCCAATGTATTGGAACAACTCCCTTTGCGCCGAGGGGATAAAGAGGCGCTCGTACAGGGACTGGAAAGTAATGGCTTCCTCCAGACTGGCAATATTCGCAAATCGGATGCTGTATGAATGGTGGGAGAAGCGGGGTAATGGCTTCACTTTTACCGTTTCCGGTTGCAGCAATGTGCTTTCTATGGATATTGTATGCAAGATTTACATGAATTATAATTTTTAACAAAAAGTGAAGTATGTAAGTAGATTAATCTCTTACCTTTCCCGTATAAATGACAGAGAGATATTATCGTGTATGGAATGTATGGAGAAGGAAATGGTGGATTTTCCTGTAAACATCGGTTAACGAATATGTGTGGCTTATTTGATGGTATAGCTGCTGCTAAACACTTGTACAAGGCGTTTACTAAAACTGCATGGAATAGTATGGAATCAAACCAAAGTTTACTAGAATTTGACATTTTCGACTATATTTCTTACCGGACTGCCAAAAAAAATACAAAACACGGTTTCGCCGAGTAGGTAATGGGAAATATGTAAATGTTTCGTAACTATTTTTTTAATCAATAAGAGAAAGTATTTGCACTACTGACAACACTTATAACTTGTTATCGTTCTCAATAGGATTGAAGGAAATGAATGGAGTGTCAAGTCCTTGAAGTCCTTTATATCTGCTTGTAAGTTGAAACATAACAGCCACTAAATATGAAGCACGAACAATAAGATGCTCTATAGAAGATCCAGGGCCTCACCTATCGCGTGTAGCGAATTAGAATAAAATTTGGCTATTAATAAAATGATATTTAAGATGGGCTTGTATGCACATATGAGTAATTAATTTTTACTCTACGGGAGCACGTGTTTTTTACGATAACTTGATGTCAATTTTTTGTCTATTTTTTATTATTTATAAACAATGACATGTAAAATAACATGTGTGGTAAAACAACTAAATAGTAAAAATACATAATATAACAATCAGTACAAACCACTCATGAGATTCAAAATTTGTGTGTGTAAGTTTGGTTAACAAAAAAAAAGAGAAAAAGGTTTAACAAAAAACAACATAATTTAAGGTAGGTATAATGATAACATCATATACTTCCTTCTTACATTTTTTACTTAACTTACCTACGCCAGTTTATTAATTACATTGTTGTGGTTATCATTAATTTTTTTAAAGCTACAATAAGCAGAGTATGTGTGTACGTAATACGTATGTAGTATTTAGGAAAAAAATTAACATTGGTAATAAAAATGACTTCAAAATGGACATAATAATCAGCAGCAGAGCCATTTTAAAATGTTTTTTTGTGTTAGTTAGTAAATTACATGGCAAAAACAAATAAAATGCGTTTTCCACTACATTTCGTAAAAAGTCAATCGGAGGTGCAGTAGCAGCAGCACGAAGAAAACAGAAGAACAAATTATCATTTTGATTTGTCTTCCGGCATTACTGGTTTGGGTTTTTGACAAGACATTAAGTTTCCAACTAGTAAGCTATCTTTACCAAAAAAACGCGAGTTATTACTTACATTAAAGCTGTCTCGAACAATTCGTTAGCCTCTTCTTCTGTTAGCACCGATGCCCTCATATTTAAATTTTTAAGTACATGGTATATTGTACTCAATAGTGTAATTTAATTATAAATATAGTCTAGTAATTCGTAAATATTCACTATTTTTTAAAGCAACTGGTAATATTCATACTAACGAACAAAAATGATATTTTTTTATTCCGTAGGAATCAAATAAATAAAAATGCTAAAAATCATTATTACTATTAACTATAGACCTACATTTTTTAATGATAAGAAATCCTCATCACATCACCGGGTACAAAAAAATGGAAATAAAAATGCATTCATAATTATAAACTCAGCTCATAGGAGTAATCGGACTATTGATTTCATCATCATCTTGATTAGCAGGAGGAATGAGGACTCGAAGTTCACTTTTCTCCCCCGACCTCCCAACCTTTAAATTCTGTTTTCTCCTCTGGAGAAATGAGCCTGACGCTTTCACCTTCGATTTAATGTTATTACTGTTCACATTTTTGTCCTTGTTATTATTAGCTGTTATTCCATTCCCATTATTTCCATCTGCAGAACCGCCCTTGCTCGTCTTTTTCTCATCTTTCAACACCTCATCATCCTCATTGTCAATGTTTATAGCTAAATTGTCAATGATTTTATCCTTTCCTTTCTTATTGCTACTGTCATCGTCGTCAGCGACATTTTTATTAGCACCTAGTACACAACTACTGCTGGATTTGCTCTTTGTCAATTCCTTTCCGGAAGGCGACTTGTGGTGACTCTTGTTAACTGACTTGTTGGAAATTTTATTATCACTCGACTTACTTTGGCTGTTTTCGTTAGCACCATTTGACTTTTGGTGATGATTATGATGATGATGATTGCTACTTGCACTCAAATCATTTTTGACGGAAGCGATATTACTTGTTGCTACTACTGCTCCTCCTCCGACTCCTCCACACTTTGGCACTTCAGACTCGCATTTTTTATTAGTAACGTTATTTATATTATTACCACTACTACCATTAGGACTACTACTACTGCTGCTCCCACTATTATTATTATTACCAGCCTTATGGCTGGGTGAATGTACATGACCAGTTTTCCCGTTACTGGTCGCTGCGGCGGCGCCTGCCGTTGTTTTGGAACTTTTCGATTTGCTTTCTCCACGAACCATCTGAACCACTTTGAGTGAAAATGGTGGGGAGAATACCACCTGAATCCGCTTCTTCGGTTTTGCTTCACCGGAAGGTGATGTCGCAGCATTGGGCGACGATGATGGTGACTGGCGCTTGCTTCCTCCACGGCTGCTTTCTTTTGTGGACGCTTTCACTGAGCGCCTTTTGGATATTCCTCCGCTGTCGTGGTGAAGATTGTGAGGAGGTGGTTGGTTTTGAGGGTCTGAAGAGGCTCGCTTTGTTGATGTCCTGTGAGGCTTGGCATGCTTACTTTTCTTGTCTTTCTTGTCTTGGTGCTTACTCCTGGAAAATCACAACGATTACAATTCATACATCAATCATAACTCAACCCATAGGCATGTGTACACAATTGGATATAGTTTTTCTTGGTGCCTACAAAACGTGATAAGCGAGAAACTAAAATAATCATATTTTGTGCATAAAAAGGAAATGCGAGACAAATGTGAAAACGAAACTACTGTGGCCTATGATTATTTTGGAGGAGAAAGTTGCACATACCCATTTTCCCAGCTTGATACAAAGTACTAGAGAGAGAATCTCCGCGCGCCGCAACCATCAAGATAATCACCGGAAGTGAGTAGCAGTAGAAGTAGTAATAGCAGTAGTAGTAGGAAATCCAAAGTTACAGAAAAAGAAGCCTTACAAAAGAATGTTTTTAATTAAACTCGACCTTTTTTCCTCTACCCCAACACCACTTTGCTTTAGTAAACTTAAAGTAAAATTAATTCATTATAAAAAAAGAGTACCTATATATATTATAGCTTGTAATTTAACAATCACCGGGGGTGGTAGTGGAGACTAGAATTGTCATCAGTATAAACTACTGGAACTAGAATGTACTTAACAGATATTTTTTTAAGTAGCGCGTTGTTAGAACTATCATGGAGATGTGTTGGTAAATACACTGTGCCAACTGTTACGGTTAGGAATTAATTGCAGGGATTTGTTTTGCTACAAGATAAGTAGGTTGATTATTGAGCACTACCACAACATTTTTGATATGAGGACTAAATCAACTTATCATAGTTAATTGTATAAGTACAGAGTACTACGGAATAGAATACGTAGAATAAGTATAACTACGCTTGAGAATAAAGATCAACAGATATTTTAGTAATTATAGAGGAAAAATAATTACACAAAGTGGTTTTAATGTCTAAGCTTATCATACATAATAGGATAATATCTATTTTTAGTAGACTGAGATATTTTTTTGTGAAAGTGAGATTTATTTCACTTTGTTCGATATGGCTGCCATACTGCGCTCTCGAAGGAAGTATATTTTTACGAGAATACTTAATATACAATTTAATTCGTCGAGATGATTATTATAATTATAATTTAGTTTATAATTTCATTTTTTGCGTTATTTTCTTGGACCAATTTATTTATAAAATTTGACATTGGTTAAATCTTAACGTTTTCTGCCTTGCGTAAATATTTCCTAAACTAAAAATCAAACCTTTTTCGACGGACTCCGGCTGCAGGTAAAATGACAGTTTTTGGTTCATGATTAACCAACGCCGCACAAAGGGGATCATTAATATTGTCTCCAGGCGTGATTGGGCTTCTCGGAGAAGCCGCGCTGGTGCGGAAACCGCCACTACTCGAACTGCTGCCTGGAGATGGAATATTATTGTTGCAACTGTTATTATGATGATTGTTGTACAGTTTCCCATTGCTCATCATGCCATTCGTGGTTTCCGCTGCGGCTGCGAGCATAAAACTAGGATAAAGGGGCACAGACCCCGCGGGGGGTACAGGATGACAAGAAGATGATCCCGCACCTTCTCCCAAGTGATTTGGCGCTTGATGAAGATTAACCAGATTGAATGACTGGACAGGGGAACTGGGTGACTGGACATCTCCATTCAGATTCGAGGGATGCTCGGGAGACATGCTATCAGTCTTTGATGAAGAGCCAAAGTGCCCATTGCTCATCTTGGATCTTTCCCCGCGTCCCTTGCGCTTAAACAGGGATCCCGTCACCCCTTTGCTCGGTCTATCACCTTTGCTTTTACTGCTTCCGCTCCTCCCCTTCCGCTTCTTTTCCCGAACCTTCTTCCGAATTGGAATCTTCTTTCGAACTGCCATCGGATGAACCACGTGCTCCCCTTGCTCATCCCAATAAGATCGCTCTATCTGGATTGCCTCCACGTTGCTGTGCATCACGGTGATTTTTCGAAGCCGTTGCTTCGCTCGCTTCCCACACAACTTGGCCGTGAGGACCATCATCAGGATGAGGAGAACAAAGAAGCAGAGCACCGCGTACCAGTGGGTATCTATCCAGTCCGCAATTGCGGTGAGCCCCTCATCCGCAAGAAGCAAATTTCGCAGCGTTGCAAGCGGCCCTGATGGGTCAACTTCGCGGCACACGTGATACGCGTCGCAGTAGCCGGTGTAGTTCTTGCAAGGAGATCCAGGCTTTGAGTAAAGATTGGGAACGTCGAACGGAGGCTCATTCCACTGGTAACTTGACAGGCAAGGCTGGCCTTCTCCAGGGAGCTTGCAGCAGAGTTCGCAGTACTTTGAGGTGGATTCCCAAGGCTCCGGGCTACACTGGCAGGATTCCAGTCCGTATGCCAAACAAATTGATCCAGTACATTCCTAAATTTGAGCAAAGAGCGGATTAGTTTTAACGCAGAATAGAAACCGGAAGTGGTTATATTTGTATCAACTTACCCCCATAAAGCACACAGATTGTTCCTCGTGACAAATGGTCTTGTTAGGTTTGTGCACAGATCCCGGACAAGTGGGTGTGTAACCGTCACAAAAAGCACTGTGACGACATCCATTATCATCCCGACACTTTTCACCAACTTTCAGCGTGCAGTTTGAAGTGCAGCATGGTCCTTGGGATGGACTGCAGTCTTTCCTGTACTTCAGCGTACAAGGTTTCTCTCCTCTGGCCGGTCGTATCTTCATTGGCCAACAGCAAGGCTCAGCGCAATCTTCCTCCCAACCACAATCACACTCTTCCCCTTCCTCCACTTCCCTATTCCCACAAATGGCTTGTTGGGGTTCCACAAAGCAGCCGTGAGTGCCACGGGCCTTGGAGTTGAGAACCGGGATGATGCTTCGCAAGCTACATGGCGAAAATCTGTTGTTATTCTTTTGATCTCCGGCGGTGGCACGAGCATACATGATATAATTTCCCTCCCGTCCCCCCGGAGTACACTCCTTATCCCCTTCAGGATCATGGGGCGAGCCAAAGTTGTGTCCAATTTCGTGCGCCAATGTCACAAAGGACACGGCCGGAAGCACCACCTTCCCGTAATTCAGAAGTGTGATAATCCCCGTGTTCAGACTTTTGAGCCCACCCCGAAAATGTCCCTTTCGCTCACAAACGCCACCCGCATTTTTCAAATCACCGGTCCAAGCCAGCCCCAATGTGCCACCCTCAAAGTCGCGGAAGGTGAACATGTACGCAAGGCAAAACTGATCGTAATCTCCTTCTGAGAATAGCTCAAGGAATTTTATCACTTGGAAGTCTCCATTGTATCGGTAGGTTGGATCTAGGGTGTGGTTTTTCGTGTGCACTTTTATTCGTTTGATCATAAAGGAGATTTCATCGGGAACGCCGTCCCCGTCAAAATCTGTCGAGCTGTAGATTTCGTTCACTCGCTGAATGTGACGGGCCATCATGTCGATGGCCGCTTCTTCGGATCCAAAATGGCGAAAAAATAGATGGTCTGCTTGAAGGTACAACATACAGGTACCTGAATATTGACAAAAAAAAATCGGGTAAAAATGAAATTTGGTTTTGCATGACTTTGTAGAGAAAAACTGTAACAATGATTGATTTTTGACTTACGTTTCCGAGGATCAATTATATATCTCTTACTGCGCTTATTAACGTGTGCCCCTCGAGGCTTTAAGGAAACTGTCGACGCGGAATGGTAGTCTAGTGGTAAGGGTTTCGGGGCGGTTTGAGAAAATGAACAGTTTTTAGTAGAATCACTAATATACGAGATTTCAGGGTCAATTTGTGATGACGACTTGGAATAAAGTATCTCCTCTTTTCTTTTCAGGTGTAGCTCATGAGACGCGCATACTGGAGCCTCATCCGGCCAAATTATCGCACTTTTCTCGTAAATGATTCCTTGCGACGCGTTTGCATTAAGTGAGGAATATCGCTTGGTGGGCTCCAAGTAAAACTCTGATCCGGTCGTCGAGTAAACGGTTCCGTCAAAGAAGCCATCTTTCGATAAGACGCCGTGGGCCAGTGAACCAGGTTCATCTGTCAAAATTAGAACACAAATGTAAGTAACATACAGAATGAAGAAAAGTTTAGCATTTTTGTATATTTTTTTAACCATCCAAGTGCCCAATAAGTACACGGCTTGTATCGTAATTCAATGGCCCATCAGAGTTCTCTATTTCAATTTCCGGGTGAAACACCGAGTCGTCCACGTCGAGATTCAAATTAAAATCGCTGTAAAAAGGAATTTATAAAAATGCAATTAATTAACGAATACTTTTAAATATGAATGAGTCTCATGCATCATCTTTCTACTTACCGACTCGGTGAAGCTATATTTAACCTAAGTGACTCTGAATTTCTGACTTCTCTCTTCTTGCGCCTGTGCTGCGAGAGGAACTCGGATGGGTTGTAAAAGACTGGCTCATAGTATCGGAGCGACGGATTGTTGCCTCCGGCCACCAATTCCACAGCCACGGATCCATTTGAAAGAAAGAAGGATGAGAATCCGGTAAAGATGAGTAAACCAGTTCCATAATAATACAAAATGAAGATGAGGAACTTGGCAGAGGTGTTCCACATTGTATAGCACTGCTTTTGGCAATGGCTGCTGACCCTTGGCTAGCTGAAGCAAGTCCATAAACTGGAAAAGTAATTGCATAAAAGATAATGCGAGTGTCATAATCTCCATTTTATACACAAGCTTAGTTTTCAATTTGATATAGGTACATATTTATAAGCTTACATCATTATAGATCGTCAGCCGTTAGACTTCACAGTAAAGTCTCAACTTTATGAATTTTAAATAGTCTCCTATAGTATACTGGTGGTGATTTTCACCAATTGTAGATTGTCGTTCACGTTGTTTTGTATAATTGGCTTGTAGCTCCGATAAGATATCATACATTGTTTGCCACAGTGCTTTGCGGTAGACAAGCTAATCTATCTGCGTTAGGCTTCCAAATGGTTATCCAAGTTAATGTGATCTTTGGGCTTAGTTGTGGCAGTAGAGACTTGACTTGGATTTTCTCTTCTCTAATCCATCCGAAGAATTCCACTGAAATCACACAGACAAAAAGACAATAATTAACACTTGAATCATCACTTTGCGCACCAATTTCTGATTTAGCTTTGTATTTCTTTTTTTTTTTAAATCAAATCATGTATCAATTTTGCTTTTATAATCTCACGTCGTTACATGCCAAGAAATATGACTGGGAACTATACTCTTTTTATGAAACTCACGACACGCCACACAAATTGAATAATTAGAATATCGAAAACTTGTACGTTTTCAAAAGCATTGGTCTTGAATGGCTTGCATATGAAAATAAGGAAATTGTTATTATTAGATAACTTTTTGCTTAACGAAAACTGATTGGATTAAGGAACCACACCTTTTTTACGGACAAGTTCGTGATGCATCTCACCCTGAACAAATATATTATATTATGCAGTCCCCTTCACCTCCATCTTGTTTATGTTAACTGCACTCCACTGTCATGCAGAAAGCAAACATGGTCATAATCATCGTTAAAGATTGATACAAGTTTTGAGAGTTGAGAGTGAGTGAATTGCACTGACACATTGAGTGAAGGTATAATTGTAGTAAAAGGTATTTCACATATTTATTCTATAGCCATTATTTCGAATTAGGATATTATCTCTAGTCTAAGATCTAGTTTTCACAATTATTATTGACTTGACATCGCCTCACACGTTACACCACACCACTGTATGCTCGTATATTATAAACCGAAATGCAATAATAATATGGCTGCGCCAATTTCGTTCTGTGTGAGCATCATAAATTTTACTTTATCGACCAATCTTTGTTCTGATAATGAACTGAATATTTCAGAAAATCAGAAAGAAATGGAGAATCTATTCGACTCATTTATATTCATGGTGCGCGTCTATCGGCTAGTTTCAGCCATTTCGCCACAAACACATACAAATAAGAAATAACTATTAAAAAAGTTAGAAAAAAGAAGGGTTTGGGTTACACGCAATCACACGGACCATTGCCATTTTCTTCGTAAAGGACCAAAAAAGGATTCATCATAAAACAGGATTCTCTTTCACTAATTGAGACTCTATTTTGCATGATTGTGGGGATTGTAGATGAGCAGAAATAAATATATGTACTGTATATAATGTCTAGAGTGATGACATGTAGCATTGATACATTGATTGATATTTTAGAGTTTAATTAGCTAAAATATTCAAATAGGCAACACCAGATTATTACGAATTACATTGCATTTTTTAAATAATTTTACACGGGTGTATACATACGTGCTAATTACAGTATGCACAAAACAATCATTTTCTCGCCATTGTATAATCTATCGTCTGCATCCAACCAAAATTGAAACAATTTCGAAACAGCTCACTTCCTACAATACAAACACTTTTTAACAGTATCAACAGCCTGATGACCACGAGATCATCTTTAATCTTCACGCATCACGCTTCACACTATTTAAATAACTATAGTGTATGCAATAATATATTGAAGGTAGTTACCGTCTACACATCTCCCCTGTTGTGTGAGCGTCTCGGTGTCGGTTCGGTTGGTGAGATGCAAAGATGCTTTTCAAGCACCTTCTTTCTTATTGCATATTATTATTATTATTCTTGCACGCTATCTTTAACAAACTGACTGACTGACACATAAGAGAAGTTCAACATTTTAGCAAACACTTCGTCAGTGCAGCGATAACTAGTGCAAGGTTAAACTAACTGTTTGGATGTACTTTTTTATTCCTTTGTGATGATGATTGTATGTAATATGTAACTCAAGTGGAGGCGCAAGTTCACAAAAATGGTAAAAAGAAGTGATAACAATGTTCCTTCTTTGATTGGAGTTGGCAGCTTAGGAAAGCAATAAATGAAAATATTCAGAGAAGAGAAGATCACATTACTGTTACACGAATATACCGTGCTTAGGTACTAAATCAGTCAGAAGCTCAAAAATGACCGCATAATTTATTTTTGTTTTATAAAACAGCCTTGGTCTTGGTTGCAAAAGTTGCAGTGCAATTAACTTTGCATGTTTAGCACTTCCCTGTTTCTTTGGGTCACTGAGGTCACCCACCACTACTGTGTGTTTGCGATAGCTTTAAAAACAAAGTTTTCATGGGACACCGCACTTAACGCCAGCTTTTGGCTTCTGCCACCCAAATAATGATCCAGTCCAACCACCATCACCACCACCACATCAAAATATTATGTTTGTTTGTTTTTTAAGGTATTATTTGAATGAGGGAGGAAAACGGGTTACTGATTACATGTAACAACTATACGGACTAATTCAGGGTAATTACTCTTCTTTTAGAAGATCTCATTCTCGAGCAGAGTCCTCGGCAGCAAATCAACAAAATGGTACTACATAGTCTTGTGTTGAATTTTACATTTTGCTAGAGAATGGCACATAATCTAATTGACGATAATGACGAAAATGAATGACATGGGGAAAGATGAATTGTAATATTCAAGCATTCGGCCACTAGCTCATCTAACGAGGAACCAGTAGCCTCGTAAAGCCAACTTCTTTGCATTCTTTCACAAAAAAACAATCCATACAAAAAACGTTCCTCTTTTGATAACGATTACTCATCTCAACTTACTTTAATATATTAACAAGTGATTTATTTTATATTAGACTTCTGAGTACTTTAGGATGTACAGCAATCCGTAATAAAAAAGCATAAAGAACCATCACTGTTCCATATTTGGGATATAAAGTAAATGAAGTTTGACGATGAGCGTCGCGTAAAAAAAGTAGCTGTAACTTTTTATGTAAATATTCTGCGAGCTAAAAATGCCAAGTCCGGACTAAAACCTTCATACAGCAAAAAAATATATAACCATTTGCTTTTTGTTCAAAATGATTGTGGAACAAGTATCGTAAGTAAACTTATTTGACAGTTCCTTGTTGTAAATGGTTATAGATTGTGTAAACATTAAAACGTTGACTTGGATCGTTTGCAAAACATTTCCTCGTTCATCATTGCAAAGAAAAAAGGTGCACAGTCATCTTTTGAAATTCTATATTAAACACCACATTTTTTCTTACAAGTAGTCTGGCAGTTCTCATTTTGGCAGCCATGTTGGTGCTAATTGTACTAGTAAATGACGCATGGAGGAAAAAAATCACTACCGCGCTCATATTTTATGAAGGTCTTAATGACTCATCGTAGAAAAGTGTGGAACTACATTTATTAGCATTTATTAGAAATCTTCCAGGCCCTTTAGCTAACTTTAACAAGACGAAAAATAAACTGCGGATCGATTGAGGGAAATAAAATGTTGGCCTAAACGGAATCAACAAAGCATTCAAGCTTCACATAATATACAATGGCGTTACTTAACAATAAACATGTTTACCTACTTCTTCTTCTTACACATAAGTACCTATACTCAGTTTACCGTAAAAATTACATCATCTTTGCTATTCATGTTGGTGGCGGTGGTGGTGGAAGTCTATTTTTCATTTCTAAAAACGGAAAATACATCCTAGAGCCAACAACATCGTGTTGTGTTCATCTTTGTTCATGTCTTTCGATCAATGCATACTATTACGGAGCCGAGTAAATTTACCGAATCCTTATAGTTTTTTATTCTTCTTTTCACTCCTTTTGTTATTTACACTTGACGGTATTTATTTCGCGTTATATGCCATTCGGTTATATTCTCTCTGGCTGCGTATTACTCATCCTTCCCTTTTGTGTAGAAAAAAAAGGAACCGTAAGAGAAAGAACCAAAAAAAGCAACACTTTTGGTTTGGTCTTGTGTTTATAATCTTCATCCCCTATCATCATCATCTCATTCTGTTTCTTAAACCACGAACGAGACAAGGTTTTCTTTCTAAATGGAAGGGAAAACTGAGCACAATAAGCAAAAACATGCATGATGAGATGATAATGACGATGATGGCTTAGTAGTGTGGTGGTGTGTGTGGATGGCAAAAAAAATACTTTTTACATTACAGTGCAAATTTTGCAAAAACTGCGATGATAATCCTCTCTCAACGAGCCCAAGCCTTGCAGTGTAACAGTAACCATTTTTGCATTGAAATCACTGTTGACTCTAAACTCTCTGCTTGCTTGAGAACTGTTAAAATTTGTACGTGTTTGCGCGCTGCGTTATCATTCGAATTGCATATTGTATAAAAATTGCATATAATAATAATAATAATAATTCTTACAAGTGAAGTTTTTCACTTACGAATATTTTTTAAAAATGAAATATTAAAAAAATGCACATTTCACACGTGTTTTGCTCGGTCCATCAAGCGTGTAAAAATGTATATACACATGAAAAGATGTTTTTAGTGGCTGTCCAAAACGCAACCCTTTTCTCTCTGGTCTTTTACAATAACTCTATATATTATCGTCGGTGCTCATCTCACATGACCATCAACAAATCAGCAACAATCCTGATTATGATCATATTTAAACACACAAAAACGCATGTGCGGAGAAAAGAATCATTGCTGCCATCAGAGAGAGAGAACAGATATTTTTTTAGCCAGCTAGATTTTTACATTGGATTCGTTTTGTTAAAAAGCGAGGTTTTTTTCTCTCTTGAACCAATTTTACATTCACTTCTTCCTAGATCAAAAGATCAATGACTTACAGGCAGCCAGAGAGCTCACATCACCGTCATCATCATCATCATCATCCTCGCATTACACTACTCACTCAACGTTATAATGATGATGATTGTATTATTATGATTATTATTGCAGTTATTTTGTGTGAAGGTAGGAAGGGATAATGGTCTGGGTAACACACACCACACACCATCCATCCAACCAACTGCACACAGGAATATATATACGAAACGAACCATACAACCACTATTACTATTACCATTTCGCCGCCAACAAAAGACCAAAGAAGGTAGGAAGTTGGCTATCCTCTCGTCATCATCATCAAAAACACTTCCAATTGTTTTGTTGTGGGATGAAATGAAATGGATATAGACGACTAGAGAAATGCATGGACCATGTTTACTAGCTTTTATAGACTCTTCTCATAATTGTCATCCGGGTGGTTGCATTTATATACTTGTTTTTAAACCTTTGTGTTGGTTTTAAATGTTGAATGAGTATGAAAATTACACATGCATTCGATAAAGCACATCCTTCTCGCAAAATGTTCGTCCTTTCACCATTTTAAAAGTTCATTGTATGCTTTTTGCAGGAAAACGCAAGTTCAATGAATGGAATATGAATTTCTAAAGGCTTGTAATAAAATGATATAAAACTGATCATACTAATTGAACATTTTTAGAAGATCACACATGGATCTTAAATTGTCAAGTTGAACAATGTGTCATGAAGTATAGTTCGCCATTGACTCAGTGACGTTGTTCCACTCAAATATTAAGTTATAAATTCAAGGCTAATTAAGATGATGATGTCAAAAAGGAAGTCCATCTGATATTCTGCCTACAGCCTATTGTTTTTAAATTTATTCTGCTTCCATAATGACGTTGGCTGCGGCTCGTATGTACATCATTGATAAAATGGAGTGTATCTAATTTTGTGACCTGAGGAATTGACATAACCGCTAACGCTTTTACTGTTAATCATCAATCATGAAATGACTGTAGTCCAAACTTTCAACAAATATATACACACGCACATTACATACATACGCTCTCAGAAATGCAAATATGGGGTCGACAATCAGACAGTTGTATATAGTCTGTATATAAACAAAAGAAGTGACCTTCAGCCATTAAAATAAAAAAGTTTACTTTCATGTGTTGTGTGTGTGTACTGCAGTTTTAAAGACTTTGTAAATTACATCTATGATTGATAAATAGGTGCAAATATGTTACATGTAAGTTACTACACATATTAACCAAAGCCATGTAGTCGTTCGTAAGTCTAGGTACAGACGTTATTAGGATGAGAAACGTTAAATTGGATTTTTACTCGACCTTCTTGGTCTGTAAAAGTCAAAATGGGATATGGACAGGGACACACAGAGGACTACCACCACTCCCAAAAAATATATCTGATTTACTTACCGCGTCACACAATATTCTATTTTATTGCAGAGAGTTACATATAGAGAGGTATGTATGTAATATTACAAATACCGAAAATGGCACAATGCTGCGAATGTGCAAAAAAACGTGCGTAAGCTTTTGCAGATACATTTTATTAGAAGGCTTCATTTACGTTTTATACGACATTGTATTTGTGACAACTAATAATCTCATTTACTACTAATTTTTCAAACTATTTCTGTTTAATTGATGACGCATGCCAATTTCTAAATAAATTTGAATACAAACACGCATTTTTGTGGAGTGGGTCGTCAGCAGATCCTCATCTTAAGCCTCCTCCACCCACGCTAAATACGGTCAGATGTCAAACGAAATTCATGAACAAGTTGTTGACGAGAAGACGAGTACAGTGACTGGGTGACCTCAAAAAAGCTAGAGTTGTTATTGCTTGTTACAGGTTTAAAATATGGAGTCCTCAATTTACAAGTTACTTTCAAAAATGTATAAACCCTAAAGACCACGACCACGGGTCTACTTTTACGAAAAGGTGCGTTTGAATTTGGTTTACAATGAATAGTGATGATTCAACAAAATAGGACTTCTCTGAAACGCGTCTCTTCTCTCTCAAGTTCGAGGGAAGAAGTGAGCGGAGCGGACTACAAGAAAAACATTGAAGTTTGACGTTTCATTGTCCATTTTAAAAAACAAAGCTATAGGCGTGGGTGTCTGGTTGAACTCTTGATTATTTGATTGTGAAGATTTTTATACGTTTTCTTTCTAGACTAGATAAATAAGACTAGTTACTCCGCTTGGCTCAGAGGTACAGCTCATGATAGGGATGATTTACGACGAAAATTATGAAAATTGAATTTTATATGGCTCAACGGTAGGTTAAAATTGTGAGGTGTACAAAATCAGTTTGGTGAAAATTATGAGATTGTATGTATGTACTATGTAGATAATATTGTTAATCCGTATTTAAACATGAGAATTCGCTTTTTAGCTACATTAAAGTTATAACAGAAGCAACTTATGTGAGCCGGAACGAATTTTCAGTTTTCGTCTATAATTATTTTCAAAGGAGAAAAATACGTTCTCATGGGTGTACAAACATGCATGACATGGTCATAACAGAATCAGCCAAATTCAGACTGTCATTGACCTCCGCTACATTTAATCACTCGTCTCCACCGGAAGTTTAACTTCCATAAACAACAAAAATGAAATTCATGGTCCGAGCAACTCATACTGAACCGATCTGTTTGACTGATTCACGACGGGATGTTGCGCTATTACAAACCATGTGTCTGCCGAATATATCGGTTATGCAAATCTAAACTCACTGATAAGTAATTAAACTTGGTTCTCAACGTAGCTTTCAGAAGAATATCCATACCTATTAAAACTAAAACAGATAGGTAATAATATTATTGTGACCTGACTTCCAAAATATCACCAAACTTGCCGCAATCCTTCTTTGTTATACATATCACTGCTAATTTTGTTTTTGATTTGCAAAGCCAAGCATGTCACACGCACACTCTGGCACAATGTAAGATCTTTAGTACACGCTTCGCATGGTATATTCATTAAGCACGCGACATTTCAAAAATTCCTCAAAGTTCCGCCCACGCAAATGAATTGTTTAGCTGTTTAGCATCTTATCAATTCTGTGACCATAATATATTTTTATGTATATCATATCATTCATCACATGATGAATTTTTCATTTCACAAACCTAGACGCAATAATGTGCAATGCAGTAATCATTACCTTAATGAACGACCAAGGTGTGAGGACACATAAATGCATATGTGCTTACACACAGCCAGCCAGACATATTTTCATTTTTATTTTCTAAAAAAAGAACGCCTCTTTTTTTGTCCCTATTACCTTTGTCAACAGAAGTATCCTTGTGTGGTTTTTTTCTTCTTATCTTGTTTCCATTCCATATTTACCATCGCACACACACAATTATTATTATTTTGTACTCATGTTTGCTGTTTTTCTTGTCCTACGGCAGTGTGCCATGTCTTGTTCTTCCTTTTCTTAATTTTCACACCTACACAAACACACAACCAGCAAAGCAGCCTATTATTTTTGTTGCCTTAATGAAAACTGGTAACAGGGAATAATATTATTTTAGGAACAAAGTGGGAAATGAGCACTGTTTGGTCCTTATTATCATTATACCGTTTGGGCTCTGCCCTCTTTTACTATCAGGTATACAGATTTGATCTTTTAAATATACTCACAATGACTTTGCTTACGTGAATGCTTACTTAATGCAGCTGCTTAAATAATATAAAATTATTTTTACACGATGAATCATAATAATAATCTTTTATAATGGACAATGGTATCTCTGAAATCAAAATCTTATATACATTTTTTTTGCAACACTACCTGTCTTTAAGTAACTTTTGTACATAACTCCTGCAGGAGCAAAGCCTATTATAATTATCTCTAGTTGTTTATAATATGTATAAGAATGAAATCATTTTTGCTTACAGAGAATCATAGATAGAACAATCGCCAAAAATAACACGAAAATCTTGTGAACGTGACTGACGGATGATAATACTAATATTTTATATACTTTTTTAAGAAGAGGTTGTCAGTTTGCAATGCCCATAATAAACCTTAAATAAAAATAGCATTTTCGTTTTTTGTCAAGATAATTGTTTGCAATGCAAAAGTGAAAATTAAAAAGAGTTTCGTGCTGTTAAACGTTCAACTCGTTTTTCAATGATCATGGACAAAAATTAACAGATGAACAACATATAATGAAATCATGTACATAGGTAATAATTTTTTAACAGCAAAAAAATCAAAGGTGACGTAAGTTTTTACTCCCATCACACGTACACAATCAATCCAAAATGTAGCGACGAAGAACTCTAGTCGCATATAAAAAAGAGCCATTATTTAACTTGGTATATAACAATGTCGTGTTTCCATGCGGTGAGCGATGGATGATGGTAATGGTGATTACGAATCTTGAATATTCACAAGCTCATCATGATGATAATAGGAATTGATAAATTCAATTAGTAAGCGAAAAGGTAACGTAAAAAAGATAGGAGTATGGATGGGGTGTCCAAAATACACTTTCGCATTTTCGCGATTGTCATCATCATTCTGAAAACGTGAAGAACAAAAATACCAAAGATCAAGGTAACAGCTTTATCGAACATTGCGTACGTCTTTAAAGGTTGTGTTATGTGTGTAGTAAGTATACTGACTAAAGTGCTCAAAAATATTACATAAGAAGAAACACGAATGTTTTAGCGTAGATATTTTTTCCTTCAGAATATTGAACGCGCGATGACTTGATGACGGCGCACGAGATGAAACTTGAAAAATGAAGGACTCTCATATTACGTGTTATTATTATGTCTCGCGTTGTAAATAAAAAAGGTAGCCCCTTCATGATTTAAAATTTTGACAAAAAACAACAGTCAATGACAATTATGAATTGGAATATCGTACTTTTAGAGTATCGTTGAAAGTACAATGGAAATTGTTCGCATGGCTTAAAGATGAATTGTTGTTAGCGTAGTTTATATTTGCTTACATGAAAGACATCTTAAAGTTACTACATAGCTGGATACTGATATATCTATACAGAGTTATTTGTTCACACAAATACCTTCAGCCAAAATCCACATGGACTACATCTACAACGAATAATGCACTTTCCTACTAGCAAGCGACGATAATGTTTGTTTGAAAAGTGCTTCCACAGAACAGAGGTAAGCCCCAGCAGTACAAACAAAACAACGAAATACACGGAGGGATTAGTGAGCAGAGCACATCATTAAAATAACTACGTATACATATACACACTAAATGCATATGTAACCGCAACACATTTCCATTTTCTGGCCCGTCGTTGCTGTTGCTGTATAAGGTGGAGTGGAAGAGAGGAAAATATAATAACAAAAACGTACTCTGCAAAAAACCACAGCATCATCATCAACGTAAATTATGGATGCTGAAAAAAAAAGTTTTCTTTGTGTTTGCAGTTTTTATGGACATTTTCTGCTTTGCCATATTATAACAGTGTAGGTAGTATAAATTCTGGGAGAACGAGCCTAGCAGCAAGTAAGTCCGTTTGTGCTCGTCGTCGTCGTTTTTTATAATTTGCTGGATGTTATTGACATGCAATCATCGTCATCGTCAGCAGCAGCAGCGTATTCGACGACGACGACATATAATAGGTTGTTTTAACAAAAAGGTGGGTTTTATAGCAGGTAATGTAGTAGTTACTACACAAACAATACAAAACACACAACTTCAGCTTACGACGAAAATAAAGGCATGCGAATGCGAATATGTTTTATATGTAGAAACAACAATAGGAGTTGAAATTGGAATTCCATATTATCAAGTTCTACGAATAGGTATATATTCTGAATTATATCGAACAAGAATACCACAAAAACGCAACTTGTTGGCTACTTAATTTTCCATTTCATGTGTGACTGGATAACTGTCTTCCCACATGTTATATTATATTCCAAGAACTAGAGTTTTCGTTACATCAAATCTCTGTCTTTCGCTAACAAAGTGTTTCAAACCATAAATATATAGAAATGGCAAAGTAAAACACAAATGTTGCGAAATATGAATATGTAGGCATTTAAATTTCAAAAGTTCAAAATACCAATAATTGAAATGAATGATTTATGGAGTTATTTACTTTTATGAAGTAAGTCATTACGATTACAAATAATATCTCTGTATTGAAATTACTGAAGTGAATTTGAACTGTGAGGAAGAAAGCAACACAACGTGGGCACAAAAGCAAATAACCGGAGGGCATGACAAAACTACGGAGAATTGGAATTCTTCAATACGCTTTTATAAGAATTATCGATATTGAACTTGACTGCGTAAAACAAAACGCTTGCATCATCAACAAACATATACCTACCTATTAATACATCCCTTAAATATGTATGTATAATTTGGAAGTAATATAAAAAATGCTCGTACAAATTACTTGGATATCAAAGTGCCCCTAAAAAGATAAGCATACTTTCCACCAGAAATTATTTCCATTGATGTATATCTGCGCATATATACTTCATGTTTCTAATATTTTCTCCTCACTACTTACTTGGAAGTATGTTTGCAGTTTATCTTACCAATAAATGCGTTCCATTTTTCCAAAAACCTCAAATCAAAATATCCCCAACAACAAAACGGAAGAATCAGATCAAGAGCAAAAGCGATGGCCGAAAAACCAACATATTATATGTAGTGTAGTAAGTAGTAGTAAGATTCGTTTTTGCCATGCTGAACGTGAAAGCAAGGACAAAAAAATATGAACGCAACCAACGAAGTAGGTAATAGTATTATTTCACTTCTTTATCACCACCACCGCATGCAAATATTTGGAACGAGAAAGTAATACAGATGAAGTGGTGGAGTATATATTTTTTATGATCATTTTCTTTTTGTCCTCTCCTACCAAACCAACTTTTGCGCCATGTCACTAAAAGGAAAAAGGTAATCTTGGTCATAAAATGTTGATAAGGCAGGCTGGAACTGGGTAGGCATGTCAGAGACATTAAGTCATGTGCTCCTTAAGTTGGTAAAATTCCTTTTCCCATTTCATTCATATCAAACGAATAGGGAAAAATTACAGAAAAACATATAACACAACTTTCCATTTCTTTTTATGAACTAAATGGGAACTGCTATTATAAATGGAGTCAGTTGAGAAATTAAATTCTTGGCCAATTTTGCTATTTAAAAAATAGCTTTGTTTCATACGTACTCAAATTCAAAATTACTGTAATTGTATAGAATTCTCACAAAGCAGACCCATTTAATTCTGGTTTGAACGAAACAACGCCACGCCACGATGTGTGGTGATTACCCTGAAGAAATTGAAAAGCCGGATGAAATTAAGGTGATCATTATAACTTACTATAGAGCTGCAATACTATCAAAGCTCTATGGCTTTTATATGAGCCATGACACGGCCAAGGCATATCACACACTAACTCCAATTTACTTTGAATGATACACTTAAAGTCATAGTCATAACCCTCACCTTGATTTCCGTAAAATCAAACCCATTATCACTCTCTTTGATTGAGAAGCAATGTTTTCCCACAATACTCAACACTCTCATATAATAACAGGTAGCGTGTTAATAAGAAAACTGAGTCCCCATATGTCTGCCTTGATCATATGTAATTGCCAATCACATTTGTGATTATGCGCCCAAAAGGCTTGACTATTTATCATAATGTCAAAAGTAACGAGCAACCACTTTTCTTCGCGCAGACATGCGTTTCTTTCTATAAATAGCCAAAACTATAACATGGACATTTCAGTTTACATTCATCAACTTGAAAAATCTTCAACCGTAACAAAAAGACGAAAATGGGAATTTGAAGAAAAACGAAAAAACGAAAAAACGACGTATGTAGTTATAAATAGGCAATAAACAAGGATAATTGAACGTTGTTGGGTTTTGGTTGTATTATAATTTTAATAATTAGCGTTTTCTTCCAAAAAACTTTATTTTGGTAAGAATGAGTCACCGTATCACACGAGATAATAACTTTTAATAAGACTTTATACATACATCATTGCATCATGTACCCATTCCAGGTGAATTCCAATTTTGCTACTTGACTATCTATTTTATACCAACATATTGATGTGGGTGGAAGAAAAGAATGGGAGAATTTTTTTGATACTACACCAATCTTTCAGGATTACACGCATTAAACATTTTTTATTCTTTCATTTTATATCACAAGGAATTCAAAATATTATATTTTCGGCCTTGGTTTAAATGAGAAAAATCGTTCACAACAACTCGCTACAATGACGTGAACTTCAACGTCATCAACAACGGCATACAATTTTGTATAAAAATATATCTATCATCCATGCATGGGAAAATAATTTTTTTTCTCCAGGAATCTCTGCCTTGAATAGGGTTGAAAGATGCGTATAACAATTTGCAAGAAAGATGTATTATTGCAGCACGTAAGAAAAATATTACGATGTGTTCCATTATGTAATAGGAAGCGTTCATTAATCCCTGGGAGTGGGAACTCGTCTTTTGTAACAAACAGACAGACAAATAATAATTTATTATTTATCATTCCATTTTTTCCAATGCACACAAACGCAAATCCAAATATCTAAATTGAAACACAAAAGAAGTAGCGTTTGTAACTGTGGTATATAAAAATTCGTGTTTATTGAGCACGTTAGAGGTAGGCTAAAACCAAGTGTGGTTAGAACATCGGTCAATAATCCCACATCAATAGCACATCTAAGAAATAAATAGACGTCTCAGACTTTCTATGAATGGAATATGTCGATTTCATTTACAGATAGACATTTTTGGTAGGGATACAAGATGTAAATGATCTCCAAGAGTATTCGTGTAAGTGTTCGATGTGCCCATTATATTGAAATGCGGAAAACATGAAGTGCAATCTTTAATTCGTCCCGTCACACGTCAGTCTGTCTGTCATCCTATCATTTCATCTTCACATTTATTCATCAATGTTCTCGAATCTCGGATGCCTCAATTTGATAAAATCTGCGCATTATATATTACTATAATATTTGGATTTAGATTTTAAAAAGGTCAGGTCAAAATGTGTATGTATACCTAATATAAGATGCCATTACATTATGGAAATTGCTTTATACGGAACTTTCTTACGACGTTAACGCACCAGTCTTTGGCTTTGACTACCTATCAGCCCTCAATCTTTCTAGACTAGCCATAAAAAACCCATGACGAGTACTATTTACGTAGTTGATGTACCCACAAAAGTGTATAAATCAAAATGACATACAAAACTTCTAAAAAATATTGTCGCGTATGCAGTTTAATAAAATCTACAACTTCCCACAATCAATTCCGCACAAAAACAAGTAATTACGAAATTATTTAGGGTTTACCTCTTTTTCTAAAAAGTTTTTATAAGGTACTGTGTGTAGTCTGCCGATGATGATAAGGAATTGATGTGGCACGTAAATACGACGGGTATGACGATTACCAGGGATCTTTTGGATTAGAAAGCGTAAAATTGATCATTTTTGCAGAGTTTACAATGTGCAGAGTCCCAAAAATAGTCCTAATCTATTAAACGTGCGTTTATTTTATTATTATTCTTATGAAATGTTAAGTGTACATGTATGGGTAGAATGAATGATCAGAGAGGATATCAGGTACAGATTAGTTACAAGTTGCGATTTACGATGATGCCACTGCTGCTGCGCTAAAAAGGAATTTAGATTCACGTGTGCATGTAATTCACCCACATTTTACATGACTTTCAAAATTACGACACATTCACCCCTTATTCGTACACTGAGTCATTTGGTGACAATTGAAATTTTGGTATATATATATTTTTAATGATTTTGGATCAAGTTTTTATAGCGTGTATTATTATTGGTGAAAATAACATTGGCTTCGCACAATTGAGATGACTATAGAATCAAACTCATTTGAACCGCAGAAAAAAAACATGTTCATGTCTACTTCTTCGTAAGCCTTCCGGTTACACGAAAATTTGGTTAAGGCAAAAGATACCTTGCTATTTTGCTAAATGATTTTCGAGGACTTGGTTAGTTCGAATCATTAACAATAATGCTTTTAAAAAATATGCGGTTTGACAATGATGGGAATTGTATTATTCTGAATGCCTCTGTTTGTCATTTTTTGCATTTTTGTCAAGAAGAAACCGCGATGGATTTCATATGGTACGTACGTGGTTTTAAGACTCTGTGCTACCTGTAATTTGTACACAATTTCAGATAGAAGGAATGATCGTGTGCGATTTACATCCAATGTGCACTTGACTGTGAAAATTCCGATAAACTTCAACTTGAGTGTTTACTACGGTATAATCTGTACAAAAGAACTTTTCACACGAACATTTGGACATGTGATAATTTTTATAGGCTGGCAGTTAGTAGTAAACAATTTACTTCTTTAAGGGTACCTTCATATTACCACTCGCGTAATAAAACTGCAACTCTGTTTATTGATTTATTGTCTTTATTAAAGGATTAAAATTTAACTTTGTTTTAAAAACCAAAATAAAAAGTATTTAACGCATCCACACAAAATTTGTTGCAAAAACTTTTAATCGTGGTGGTCATCAAAGTCATCAATGTGATCGCGCAGAACAATGCCGCGTGGTTTAGTGAGTAGGTCAACTAATTTCGTTTTGTACGATAATCAGCAACAATACCTACCCACACAGAATTACACAGCAGCACATCCGCCGTATTCATTATACTCATCATCACATCAACAACAACCAACAACCGACAATAAAGAATGAGAGTAAATAGTAGATACAAATGGTATATCATGTTAAATGTGGATTTATAGGTCAAGGATTCCTACGTGTTTCCTTCCGATTATCATATTTTGCATACAACACAACTACCTCTTGCCCGACTAATACCGATTGACCGACACTGATAATCATAATAGTAATGGATGATAATTACAGTTAGTAAGGTAAAAGGAATAAGTGCAAAAGTAAAAGCAATAAGCACAACAGCAAGAACAATACGAAACGACGACAGGAGGATATTAAAATAATTTAATTTAGCGTGCAACATAAATTGCACTACGTATTTGTAATATTTTTTGCAATGCAATTCATATTGCAGATTGCAGAGTAAAAAATAAACCTGAATTACTTTTTGCTTACAGATTTCATTATACTTTCGAGCAAACCATGATGATCCAGTACGTAAATTGGAATAACTGAAATATATATTTCATTGATAACTTTTCATCAACCAACCAGACAGAACATATTGCAAATAAAACAATACTACTACTGTTCATCAAGCTGTTTTTACGGCTTCGTTATCGTTTTACGATGTACATTTAAATGACTTTAATGATGATCATTATTTTCACAATTATATGTTAACAGTGAAAATTGAAATATAAACATGTACACAGACAAAAATTGTGGCCTTCATTTAGCAATTAGTAAATAAATCTACATAATTTTTGAGACAGAAAGCGGAACGGATTAATTTAAAGAGTGAATATGAATCCATTGTAAATACCAAGTCATGCATTTTAGTTGCAGCTTATTTATTGACTAAAAATGACGGGCTACTGGTTACTATACTGTGTGACATGCTAAAATAAATACAAAACAAAGGCAGCGATAATTAAATGGCACTCGCGCAAGAGTGATGACTAAGATTATGCATGGGGTCAATGCAGTGTGTGTGCAAGGTTAAGGGCCGGAATGAACGACAATATGTCACACTAAGTCAGAAAAATGCAATAAATTACTTTTTATAATAAATAGTATCCTTTTCTTTGTAATTAACTGCTCGGGCATCACAATAAACACGTGTGTGGAGGAGAACGAACAAAAATAATGATAACTCTGTTTTGTGAGAATATATCTTTCAACTTACTTAGATCTTTTTGATTAGCAAAATTGACGCGCATATAGCATACTTATCCATAAGCTAATCAATCCACGTTTCCCATTAATTTTTTGATGTATTACTGCAACATGTGCACATAAATACACACATCAACATGAATAATGTGAAATAACAATCTCTGCGACGAGTTGAGCAAGCGACCAATGTGTGACGATTGGATTCAAAAAATATCAAAATAATATTTTATGATTATATCTAAGTCATAATATACCGATATGTGATCTTTGTTGATCTTTTTTTTACTGACGACGACGATATAGTTAGGAATGCTAAAGTAATGAATGGGAAATCCAAATGAGCAGTTTTATAGCAAACATAAATGTCTTCAAGCGCACCATTGATAAAATTCTGCACTGCACATACATTTGCACGCTTACTTATAATTATTAAATGTTTTTATGCTTTGCAACATAATCTTGTAATTAGAATTTTTTAGCTGCACTCGCCTTTTTTAAATAATGATTGCCTGTGGGAAACTTGAGAGAAATTTTACTTAAGCTTAAGCACATTATTATTACTTTATTATTCAATTGCCAAATTTTTTTATCCACGCTTCCACATAATTAGTTATATAGTATGGCCTAGAGTGTGGCTTCGCTTGCACAACAGTTTTGAAAATTAACTTTCCTGACCTTTGACATTCAATTCTAAACAATCATTATTATGAATATAGTTACATTATACACTTACCTATTTAACTGTGACCATTTATTTTTACAAATTCTTCAGCTTTTTTAAGAAATAGCACTTTAAAACAACACAACACATCTTTCACTTTTGAAAACTCAGAGACGTTTTTATTTAATAAGTGGCGAGTAGAGAGATGTTTCGCGTCATTCATAATTGTAGCATCCGAGTAATTGAATGAAATTTAAAACATTGTCTGTTCCGCAATAGCCATGCTGATGAATATAAATGGCTAGTGGAAGGAGCTTGCTGTCAATCTCCTCAAGCAGGGTTAGGGCTGCGTCGATTAGCTTTTGAAGAGATACAATCATGTCTTCCGGTAATTTAAATTTTTAAGTGATGTCACATCCACAACAAGAAGCACATTGAGAGAGAATAGAGATAAAAAATATATCACAACTTCATGTACACAAATATACGAACTTGTTCACTTTTTAAATGCTACAAATTCCATTGCTAATTTTTATTTGCACCGTATCATAAAGCTTTATTTTCCAAATATGCACATACACACATTTTAAGAAGCAAATTAACGTTTTAAATATATCACAGCTCTTTAAAACTCTTTGGCTTTTCCACACTCCAAATTCTGTACACTAATTATTTATGCAACGCATTTCGCCCGAAGAACACCCACACATTTTTCTTTACGAAAATTATCACAAAAAAATCATTTTTCCAAGAAAACAATTTTGCGCGCACACAAAAACACATGCACCAAAAACGTCTCCCAGCTAAAATCAATCACGTTTATAGCTTCACCAATCGTAATCTTGAATGAAAATGGTTCATATTTTTTTTAGTCTCCTTCTCCTTTCAGTGTTGTACATTCACAAAATCGTGTATACACGACAAAGTTCCTTTCATTTTGTTATTCTCAACCCAAAGTCCCTCACCAAAAAAAATCAGATAATAATATGGAATTCTAGATGATGAATTCAAGAGATGATCATTTTTATTTCAGTTTTTTTTTCTTCTATGTAGTAGTACATGTAGTGTGCCTACTACTTTACGACACGACGATGATCATCATCCGTCCGACCATTCCATTCATCTGTCCGTGCACCACTACAACAATAAACAAGACTAGATTCGCATAAAAAGCATGCATAACTACAAAACGAGGAGCCAGAGAATAATATTCAAGCATGCAATACCTAGCCGTGTGCCGTAACGTTATCGACTGTAATATAAAGTTCATATCATATCATCATCATATCACGCCAACAATATCGTCAGTAGTATAGAGTCTACAATGGTAACAAATAATATTACTCCTTCAACCTTTCTGGTAAGAGAAGAGAGAGGAGAAGTAAGTGTACTAGAGATACACCTTTATATTATGCCAGTAGACTGAAATGAAGAAAGAAATCTATATGAATCTCAGCCGACTCAACTTCTTGCAAATAAAAAAAATGTAACCAAGAAGCAGAGGAGTGTAGTAAGTAGTAAGAAGTACACGGATGGAGAGAGAGGATTATTACTACACACACAACACCAAACCAAACAACAACGTTTACTTTACAGGCAGAGCGATGAAAATAAATGTAAAGGTGGCCCATCATAATAGTTGGAAGTTGGTTGGTAATGTTTCGTTCTTCTTGTTCTTGTGGTTGTGTGTTCGGAGGTGGGTCTGGCTCTTGCTATTCCGTATATACGTCCATGTGTGAGTTTTAACAAAGGAAAAAGAGAATGTTGCTAGTTTTTTGCTGCTATTATTGCACTGTGCAAGAATATCGTAACATTGCAAACAAGGTGGAAGGTTGGATTATATATATTGGGATTGAAGAGCAAGAGCAAAAACCGAAACCGAGTGGATGAGTAGAGTTGCATGCAGTTTATGGCTAACAATGCATTCTGCAATATTATGGACGTATATACTTTGTAAAATCGCTTTATATTCATCCTCATCTTTCTTGGCAAAGTTATTTTTTTATTTCTTCGCAGCAGGGGAAACGGGGATATGTAATGATGTGTTAAAAATCCAATGTCTTTTGTGTGCTTTTTGGGGACCCCTATACTAATACATAAGTATACTCGTTTTTCTGTAGAGGGGATTTCGGGAAAAAGTTATAATTATGGAAATGTTTTTGCATGCTTGTTTGCACTAGTATTTACGATTTTGGAAAGATGAACCCAATATCATTTTTTTATGATGCGTGATCAATACTTGCCGTGTTTTATTTTTCAGGGCCACAATTTTAACAGCTCTTGTTGTTTGTCTGGAAGTTTCAGTAATGCGAAATATACAGTGCGTGATTCCGTTCTTCTTGCTCAACTTAAATTGAAACTTTTTTTTTGTACGGACATCATTGAAGTACGGTAGTGGAGATAATATTTGCGCATTTCCGTAAGACTGCATTTTTGGAAAATATATCTAAACGAGTCAAGACACAAAAAATGTTTACAGACTACTGCACTCTCGCATAATCATCAAATAAAAACGGGGACGTAAACATGCCATGAAAACTCTTAAGCTATATATCTATGATTTGTTCCTTTTGCAGATTTCTTTTCATGGTCCGTCTTTTCACCAACCATTACACTTTTTACATCCTATTTGCAGCATAAACATAAAATGCAACGTGAGCGTTTCCCTAGCCTCATCTCCGTCATAACTTTCATACTTGTAGACATTTGCCTTGGCCTACAACACACAACACTGGGCGGAAATTTACACGGAATCTGAGAAATGAGATGGGATTTTTACTTTTTGAAAAAGTACACAATCATCACAAGCATTGCTGAACTTGAAGCGTACAAGGAAGAAATATATACATCCTTTTTTCTTCTGGTTTCATATGACTAGAAAAGATAACAGCTATATGGATTATTTGAAATTGACCATGTCCATTTTATAAGGTGTAGTATGCTTGCTTGTTACAAAGACCCGTTCTTTCATGTGGAATATGGACTCTTCTTCTTCCTCCTCTGTTGTTTGTGAAGATGATGATGATGTGGTCTGTTTCTTTTGTCGTCGTCGTCGTATATGCTTGTTTACTCACAGCACTGGCAATGTAGAAGTCCGTGTAAGACATCGACTTTGATTAAGACGGTGATTAAATGCGTAAGTAGCATAGTAGGGAGGCATTCTTCTTCTTACCTCTCCTCCTAAAGAACCTGTCTTTCTCTTCTGAAGGCTCGGCAAAAAAAGTAGGCTTCCTTCCTCCTTTTGACTTTGACATTAGCATTTTCCCCGTCTCTTGCCATTGCCGTAATAGCAGTAGTGGAATGTTAGGCGAGCGTATATAATCTCAAAAGTTGCTTTTAAAGCGTCTCTCCGTAGAAAATGAAAAAAGAGGATCGGTGTGGTGGCACGAAGCTTATATCAACTCATCTTGATCCTCTCGTCGTAACAATGCCATTTTGCTCCTTGCTGTTATTATTATTATGCATCTTGCATCTTCTTATCCTGATCACATAGTACACACGTTATATCCGTTTCTCTTTCGTTATAAAAGCACGTTTTTTGTACTGCGTATTGTTATTATTTTTTCCCACTTCTTGTTGATAAACCAGAATTGCAAGCTTCTGGTCGGAGGACTATATTATATATGCCATCTCGCTATATATCCTATTGTTATTGCTCTCATTACTTTTATTATTATATGTTTTTCTTCTTCTTTGTTGTTATATTGAGCTTTGAAGAGATTTTTATTTCCTTTTACCGTACATTTTGTAGCGGGGTTGAAAGGAATTGCCTGTGAAATGAAACAGCGGAAGAATGAAAGTAAGTTGTGTGCTGTGAGAGGTTTTACGGTACATGAAAGTGTCATTGTCGCGCACAGATTATTATAATAAGTAGTAAAAGAATGAAGGGGAACTTCAGAAGGACGCTTCATGATGATAAGTAAGTAGGAAAACATTTTAATTTCACTATTGCAAATTTTTATGATGCGTTGTTACAACTTACAAGTAAGTGCAGACAGACGATGAAAGGAAAAGGAAGGAGAGAGGAGACTAGTTATTTTTACTGCCTGGTTGCGACTTGCACTTATTTTATAATTACTCGTAAACTATACGAGAATATTTAATTGCTTAGCTTTGGGGGATAATGTAGGTATGTCACCAACAACCCATTGCTCTAATATTTCTATACGTGCTCATAGATCTATTTTTATAATTTGTAATTAAAGTTTGTGACAAAAAATAGGGGCAAATTTTTTAATTTATCTGTTCCTTCATTTAACTACGTTCCATCTTATAATACATAATCAAACAAAAGGGAGAAAATTTCCCTGATGTACTTTTACTTTTTTTTGTACCACGACATCATGTACAAAACCAATTTATCCACTTTGTCGAAAAAGAAAGTTTCTGCTTTCTTGGAACTCTGTAGTTTAGAAATACATTTTTTGTGTAGAAGGTCCCTGGAGAGCTTGTGCAAAAATGGAGATTTCGCCACAACTACAAACATGCGAAATAAAAGTAGCTCTGGTTCGTAGTAGTGTAGCCAAAGTCGTGAGCTTTTTCTTGTTCCAGACACATTCAACGTTATCAAGATGATGATGATGATGATGATGAAACAGCAATTTTAGCTTTCACTTGTCCATGGAATAACAAGATTTTCTCCTCTCTCTCTCTAGAGTTCCTGCAAATGATGCAAATTTTCCATGCCTTTTTTTCTTATTGCGATAAGTGTACAACCGAGTCATGTGTGTGTGCCGGAATGAGGTCACTTGTAGTAGTCACTACTGCTATACTGCTACTATCGCAGAATAGGAAAAAGAAAATGCTACGAACGACATAATTTTGTATGACCGAGAAATAAGGAGAAAAGGAAGATAATGGAATTTGTTGTGAATTTCGAGGAGTCTCTGTCATATTATTTGGCATACTATTAAGCTCTCCAGATCTTCTTTGTGACAACTGAGCCTCCTTGTTTCTTAAGTCATATCTCTGTCTCTGTACACCTGCCTGCTATGTTTTATAAATTATCTACACCTTTACAACTTTTCTTACTTATTTTTATGCACTACATAATATTCCATTACACGAGAAAAAAGACAACTCATTCAATCATTATCCTCTCCAGCACAGGAGGGATAAAGACTTCTCAAATCCGAAATCTAATGACTTCTTTTCATTTGTCTATTTCGTTGCGCCCAATTTTTATTTCTATCTACTAGACTTTCAATTTTTTGAAAACTCGTTTGGATTATCAAAAAAATCTTCTTAGCACACGCAAAACAATAAAATATTTAACCCCGTTTTATACCCGTAAAAAAGTTGCAATTCCTTCATTTAAAGTAGGTAACTACTTTTTTGCATATAGTATTACATCTTTTACTTTTTTTACGCAATCAAAGTAACATGACTTACCAAAAGGTGCATATTTTTGTGATATATGAACACAACGTTTAAATACGTGCCTATATTATATGTACATATCTAAATCGTGTGGCTTTTTCACTTATGAAACAATAATGAATCCGACTGACCTACTTTTGTCACAAAAAAATCTAAAGCTGTGTAGTGCAGCAGCACAGAAACTTTTTTAAGTCCTTTTTTGCATCCTTCCTTCTCTCTCTCTCTCTCCCTATTTTGACGATGATTATGAAGATTAAGTATTGTAATTTAAACGTCACAGAGCATCGCAGCGTGTGGCAAGTGGATAGAGGACACTCTACTTGTGTGGACGACGACGGTCACAGTCATGAAGTACGAGAATTGCATTTGAAAGTATTTTAAAAAATATGCTCGCAACAAGTCTCCACACATCTATTAGTAGTAAAATTGCCGTGAAGGTAAGATTTAGGAAAAAAGAAATGAGCATGTAGGCTTCGACGAACCGTGCCTACCACACACACAATTTGCATCGTCTAGAGTTAGAGTAGCAATTATTTTGTTCGCAAAGGACAGGCTTAAAAAATATATCATTTGCTGTCGCGAGGGCATAATAAAATATTATGTAAAACAGAGTTTTAAACTACCTGAAATGCAGATATCTATTCTAAAAGGTATGGTTCAAACTTGTATATGGTCCTTCGTCCAAATCTAGACAAATTGCATCGATGGGTCGACATTTTTTTTGTCATTGCGTTGCAATTTGCGATCAATCATGGTGATACTATCGCATTTATTTCTCATTCTCTGGCGCTAAATAATATTATTTAGCCTACTTGATCGAAATCTTTTATAGTGATTCAATATAGACATATAATATTATTATTATGGATTGTGCGCATGCAACGGTTTTTAGCTGATGTAATAATGGCATGCATGCATATCTGACGTAATGCATATAGCTTAAATAATATTTTACATCACATCCCAACTACTACTGCTCCAAATATGTGTGTTTAAATTTGAAACTTTTGTGAGATGTAAAGGCCCACGTAATTTACCTAAAAACGAATAGCGAGTTTTACATGCGTTTATTGTCATTGGGTTTTATTTAGAGCGTTTATAATAGCAAAACAGTCTACATCCCGTTATTACCTACAAAAATTGAGTTTTTACACTTATTACCTATTTGACAATTCAGTCTGGTCAGATGAACTTCTTGTAGCAATTGTTGGGGAGCATTGAAAATGGATAAGTGTATGGAGTACAATTTATACCGTCATTACGAATCGTATGTAGGTGTGGATATGTCACTGCACTGCAGATGTACATTTCACACTGTCCGTTACTTCATAACCTAGCATTTTCCTAGAATAATAGTTTGTCTCGGAATATACACCATTTTCAACTTTGGTACTGATCACGTCTATTGTTCTCATTTTCGACAATGCTGTATATTATTTGAAAGGTACTTTTGTGTGAGTGTAACTCGTTGCTCGCTCCATCATCACTTCTCTGAAAGGTGAAGGTAAAAACGCATCCTTCACCAAAAACGTCATTTATTATTATTGGTGGTCATAGCCATACAAGCAAATTGAGCAACTACATAACTGTAGTAAATAGTCTGTCACTCATTCTTATCACATCGTTCTATAATCCCTAATTTTTATAAATGTTTCGAATATACTAAAAGAATAGGGAACGCACATTTCGAAATGTAATGGTTAATTGTTGCATCTTCTAGACAAAAGGCAGTCATATTCGAATATGTGCTACTTTTCTATCACGCCGAAGAAGTTCAACCTACCACACGCAGTATCGTAAACTGTTTATGTCTCACCTCACGTAATATTCTGCTGCGTCATTTTGATGAGTAATTTTACTTTTGATGTAATAAGTATGACATGATCGTAAAAAATTATGTGGTCAATTCGGACCATAACTTGAAGCATTTATGTTTATGCTAGTGCCGTTACGTTGCAGGTCCTGGTCAATGATAATGTTTTTGTAAATAGTAAATACCATACATATTTGAAGGACTGGAACTAACAGTGAGGAGAGAAGGTAACACTTCGTGTAATGATGTACCATAATATTATGAATCTTTATCGTCAAAACTGCTAATCCCAAAAGTGCCTACTTACGATACTTATAAATACTAATGATCTGTAAAAACAAAATAAAGATGCGAATAAATTCATATTTATCGCTTGGAATTGCCGTAATGTGTAAATTGGCGAACTAAAGTCAGAGGAAAGTCAAATTTAAACGTGGTCAATGATGAAGGCTGAACAAAAATGCATCCTATCTAAAGAGGCACCGCAGTAATTACACCAACAATGCGATATGATATTAACGAACTATTTTTAATTAACTGCCCATTGTAATGACTGAACAAAGTAGCTGAGTTGATGAAAGAAAGAGTGATATAGATTGCTCGAAAGGTTAAGGTTAAAAATGTGAGATGAGCAAACTATTCGTTCAAACTCATAATAATATGTTGGTTCAGGGTGTCGGGTTGATTGGACACAGAGAATCACAGTTTTCCTATTAAGTAGTCTCTCCTTAACGCTCGCTACTTGGCAAAGAGTTTATATTCCTTGGGTGCTAATGTGCTAATAGTTTAATTGTGATATGATATTATGAAGCCACCTTCACCTTGAATCCTCCAATAGTGTTAAGTTTCAACTTAAATGCTGTGGGTGAGAAGAATGTCAATAATTGGTTCCTGCTTCTTGTGTATTTTATGGTTTGTATGATCTATTGTTTAGCCATTAATGGGCTCTCTTGCTACTTCATATATACTTAACACATAATCAGAACATTTTAGCAACGAATAGTCTCCAAAGATGCAAAAAAGGAAGAATAGGTGTGGGCACACGGCACCAACGTAAAATATGAAAGCAATTGGAAATGCGCATACAAAAAATAGCGTTAATTGTTATGAACTCCTTATAATGGAAATTTAAACTAGCGTAGGCCACGAAATTCAACACCTCAATATTAAATACGTTCGTTTTTGTTTGGAGCTAAAAAATGCATTGATTTTTGTGAGTATTTATTGCGGAAGGAGAAACATTTAACAGAATATATTTCAGTTCTGTCTGAGGAAGTAAAAATATTATTCATTTAAGAAAATTCATGTTGCTGTACATCTTTTGTTTTCTCCGGGGCATTTTGTTGATTTGTGCCTTGTCGGGTAAAAGACTCAGATAACTTTTCAACGTCAGCGTAAATGCGTTATCCCGACACGTCGAGTAAACATCCGAGCAGAGCGTTTCATTCATCATTCCAATTTTCATGGCTTCCACATAACCGGGCGGTATGTTTGCTAACTTGTTGCTGGAACGAGCAATAATGAAGAATCAATTTTTATGTAAGTTCAATTAAGCTTATATAGCAATAATTGAGATACTATTATACCTGAATTTGTGATAAATCTTCAGCATTGCCAACGGAAGATACTGAAGGGCTCCGTGAGCATGACAAATCATTCTCTGTTGGCAAGCTGGATTGCGAACATCCGTCTCATTTTCCGACACCATGTAAAACATGCTGCTTATGTACTCTGGTGAATACCTTGTGCTCAGGGTGGACTCCATCGTGTTGACAATGTCCTTGCCCACCTTTCCCCCAAGTCGGTTTCGGAGTACGCTGAGTGATGGCTTCCATTTCCGGAGAAAGCCTGGCTCCCAATAATCCAAGTAGCCGATGGCCGCATCAAAATAATGCAACAATGTTTGGCAACATTGCTCCTCTTTGTCGTCTCCATCTGGAGAAGGATACCGCTGGTCACTGAATATGGTTCTTGGGTGAAGACTTTTCACTCCTCACATAGTCCAATAAAACTGATCTTGGTGAGGATTCAAGATAAGTTAGCATCCTGGAACTGTGGAAAGCAAAGTCACCCAGCACGTATTTCTCCGATGGCACTCCAAACATGTAGCCGAAAGGGGCAGTGATCACACCAAAGAATAAAATTCCGGCAAGTGCTAAACCAAGGATAAGGGAAAGCACGCCTTGAAAAGGGAACCGATTAAACAGATTCGCCATGTCGTAAGGGATGGTCGCTTTCATTCCAAACAGAAGTGGTTCTACATATTGGTCTTTGGGAGAAACCGGGCTCACTATTATGACAAGGATGATTATACTAACCAAACTTATCCAGCACTCAACTTTCGTCATTATTCCGACTCTATCAAATTATAAAATGCAAATATTTATGAAAAAATTATGAAAACTTGGAAAATTGTATGCCTTGGTGGAATTATTTCTCTTCTCACTTCTGTTAGAAGGCAACTTGAGCAATAAGTGTCAGAAAAAAATATGTTTATTTTTAATGCATTCGATTATCGATTGAAAAAAATGTACCGCTAGTCACTAATGAGGAGATATAATGAGCATGAGCATTTGGCCCGAGAGAATTGAACCGTTAAATAATTTTTCAGTGCGTCTATTTCATTTCCCATTTTACATACCTATTTTAATACACAACCAATGAAAGCCTTTGTTCGGTGATATCTCTCATGAAGGCAGAATATTATGTGCTTGCAGACAGACCCATCTCAAATGCATGAGATTCACAAAATTATGAATGGAAAAGCACACGTGCATATTCGTTGTAATATAAGTTGGTTCCTATACCGAATACATAT
This sequence comes from Sinella curviseta, assembly GCA_004115045.4. Classification (NCBI taxonomy): domain Eukaryota; kingdom Metazoa; phylum Arthropoda; class Collembola; order Entomobryomorpha; family Entomobryidae; genus Sinella; species Sinella curviseta. Next base: position 40,395,639 of record CM023203.3, read on the forward strand.
AACTATTATCCATTCTGCCATGCGTTTTAACAAAACCACTCTGATTTCAAGGACACAGAAAAGCAGGTAATCCTCACACAAACTTTGTGACAAACACATGTGCACTGGAATGCTCCACACACAAATATTCCCATACATATCCTTGTTAATTTGACAATGCATGTATTTAATAACTAAAAGTCCAATTGCCAACCTCGAATGAAACATTACAACAGATTGAGCTCCTATTACCATTATTCTTATGAGACTTTTTATACATAGCTTGCCTTCAAAATGAATAAATTGTTGTTGACTGACAACGTCATTACTCCCTGCGCTTCTAAATATAGGGATCATTATCCTAATAATTTACTTCTTTACGATTTCCAATCAGTGACAGTTTCAAGCTTACTCAAGTAAGAAGGCTTACTTTTGCTGATTTTTAAAAACTTTGGAATCGGAACTACAAAGTGTGAAGGAAAAAGCAACAAAATGGCAAGACTGATAAGGCTTTCAAATGGAAAGACCATGCCGCTGGTGGGAATGGGGACTTGGCAGGTTCTTCATATGAACTACCTTCATAAAACATTGACTTTCGGTGATTCATTAAGATATTAACATTCTTTTATTCTGAACAAATTGTAAAGATGACAAATCCGTTACATGATCAAACGGCACTGGAAAGCGCCTTGAGCGCTGGATACCGGCACTTTGATACAGCTTACAAGTACCAGAACGAAGAAATTGTTGGAAACTCCATTAAAAAGTGGTTGGATGCTGGAAAGGGAAAACGAGAGGACTTGTTTATTGTCACGAAGGCAAGCTTATAAACTGATTAACGAAAATGGAAACAAACAGCATTTCTTGAAAATCGAACAATGAATTTTTGTTAATGTTTCCTCAGCTTCCGTGGATTGGCATGCGAGCTGACTTGGTGGACCATTTTATAAATCTGTCCTTGAGTAAACTACAAACCAATTATATCGATCTGTACCTTGTTCACTGGCCATTCGGCCTGCAGTACAAAGGTGACGGTAACGTCGTTCCAACAAAAAATGAGAAAGGAGACTTGGACTTGGACATGACCACAAACCTGTTGGAGGTGTGGAAAGCAATGGAGCGACAAGTGGACGCTGGGAAGGCCCTTTCTGTCGGCATTTCAAATTTTAGTACTGAGCAGATTGAGCGGATTATGAATGTCGCTCGCATCAAACCGGCAAATCTTCAGGTGGAAATTCATGTCTACTTCCAACAGCCCGAATTGCAAGAAACATGCAACCGACATGGAATAACAATGACTGCGTATGGACCACTAGGGTCTCCGGGCAGGGATCCTAAAAGGTTCATTTATATTAAAAGCTAGATAGTTTAGTAGTTTAAAACAATTTTGTAATGATTATGATTATCTTTTAAGTGAGAGGAATATGCCGGCCCTTATGTGCGATGAAACGATAGCGGAAATTGCCACAGCTCACAACAAGACGCCATCTCAAGTACTTCTCCGCTTTCTAACTCAGCAGAAGATTGCCGTGATTCCAAAAAGCTCAAATATCACTAGAATGAGCCAAAATTTAGACGTAAATGCTGTTTATTATAGCTAATTGAATCATATATTGTTGATTAGGCATAATATTATTAAGTAAATGCTTTATTTTATGTTTGTTGATAGATTTTTGATTTTGAACTCACTGATCGCGAAATGAAAAGAATCAAAAAATTGGATCAGGGTGAGGATGGCAGATCATTCCGAGAATTCCCGAGGTAAATATGTGCAAATTATATGAACTTTATGATTATCATGTTTTCAAACGGTTTTAAATCTAACAATTACATTGATTTATTTATTCAACAGCGCAGTAAGCCATCCGGAATATCCATTTCCTTATTGAAAACAGAGCTTGCAATATTCACTGCTAATATTTCAGTAATTACAATAATAATACTAGTGTTAAATGAACGAATGTATTATAAATGTAATAAACTTCATTATTCATAACTTAGAAAACTAAAATGTTGAGAAAGATATTGGCACTGCTAAAGTACATAAATGCATTCAATCAATGATAACTGGGAACTTCGTGGCATTCTTCTACAATATGACCTGATAACGGATCCAAGAGTTCCACACAATCTTCAACAATGACATCGTGAGAGTAAGGACGATTGTAACCATACGACGACGGTGGAAATCGGGAACCATACGGTATTCCAGCAGCCTGCTCGAGCATGGAGTAATCGGGATATGGGGAGATGGAAGGGCGTCCGAACAACCAGCCTAGGAATCTCAGTCGGCCAGTTTGCTCTGTTGAAGATTGTTGTTGTTCATTCCTCTCGTCTACTTCATCCACACTGACAGCGTCGGACGATGAAGATAAGGATGGAGGGAGGTTGTTCCTGTATCGACGGTAAGAGTTGGTGATGATGGGAGGATAATTTCCCATGTACGGCAAGCTTGGAGGTGCCAGAGATGGAAACTGATTGGAATAGTCGGATCTGGCAAATCTGCTTAGTGAGGATTGGGAACCGAGCTGCAGTCCATTTCCATTAACCTGGCGCATGGGACTAAGAGTTCGAAATGTTCTTCTCACTTTTGGAACCCATCCTCGTAGCTGAAATATGGAACAATTTAGAGCCCGGTATAATCGATAATGATTTACTATGAACACCGAGTATAAGATTCCCTGTTTTATAACATTTATAATTAACATTAAGAAAATAATTGTTTTAAATTAATGAAAATGTACTCACTTTGGCAAACTGGACATCGTCCTGCATCTCGCATAGCCCCAAAGACACAAAAGAGATGAGCAAAACTGATTTAAGAAAATAAGTCATTTTCAAGAAACTTTCTAGTATGCAATAATTGAGAAATTAAAAGATCAAATAGAATGGCTATTCTGACAAAATTTCCAACAGTTTTACAAACAAAAAACTTCACAGGCGATTGAAAAAGATGACTCGTAGTAACTGGCAGGAATGCATTGACTATTGCTCCAATTTATGCGCTTTCGATTTCATTTGAAATGATACAAAGCAGTTACAAGCAAAGTGACATAAGGCTTTGGATGTTCACGGTACCCAATACCAGGCAAATACCCTTACTCAATACCAATAATGTCATGCTTAAAAACTAGTGCCCCTTCGCTTTTTATTGCCCCTCATCAATCCAATGAGATCTTTTCTCAGACAAAAACGCATTTTTTACGACAAACTGAATCTTCTTCTCCTCGTTCGCATATTGTATAATATCGTACCTTTTATTGGTCAAGGACTAAGTTTTGCTTTCACTTTTACAACCCGTAAAAACCAACGGAATGTTTTCGAGAATAACGATAAACCAGGGCATTGTATTATTATTATGGATTCCTAAAGTATGGAAAGATGGTTAAATTCAATCAACAAAATTAAAACATTTTTTTCAATGGACTCTTCTGTTTTGGTCAGTTGCACTAATCCGGATAGTTATAATAATTACATACCAATCAATAAATCTGAATTGGTGCCAATTGCTACCAAATGTATTTAACACATTTATATATTCTATTTATCATGCTGTAGAACTACATTGCTCTTTTGCGTGCATCTGTATTCGAAGTTCAATCTATAAAAAATGTATGCTTAGTAAACACAATAATGCAATGATTTGATCATTACCTATGTATGATCATTATGAATCAGGTTTGGAGACGATTAAGAAACTATTCCAATTCGCATAACAGCCGATTATGCGTATTAGTGAACAATCAATGTTTTTGGGCGTTGGCCGTACCGCATAGTGAACGTACATTGAATATAGTAGTTTATCTAGTAGCTGGAAGCTAGACAGAAGCATGCGTTTGTGAAATTATAGGTGACAGACTTTTGGAAAAAAAATCAATGTAATTAATAATTATAACATAATATAGAGCCGGAGCGGAAAACATTAACATGCAAATATACAACTGCTTCACCTGGTAATCAATGTGTTGTCTTTGTTTTACATTTTTTCAGTTAAATTGGCGACGACGTGTTCAAGCCTCTGAGGTGGTGTCTACCGAAAAGCAATAACTGCTTTAGTCCACAATACTCGCTTAGATTTACAATGTTCATTATTCTGCCGCATTCACTCTGGAAAACACTTACAATGCATAAGAATATGGTGGCATCGCATCGTCTGTGAATTCAATAAGAAAGTAAGAAGAATCCAATCTACTTCCAAATGCAATCTCCAGAAGCAATCCCATTTTTCTCATGGCGTGAGTGACCCAGTTACATTAATCTTCTTACTCACAGCAGTGCAAGCAACCAACAGGTAGTATGTCTAAATTGATATCTCTCTAATAGCTTGTTGCTTCCATATAAAACACTCAACTGTTTATGTGGGCTTGATGACGCTGCTTTTGGTGAGAACAATATAGCTACCTTCCTTACGCGTACGGGTACCACTATAAAAAAGCTTTAAAATAAAAAATACCTATAGTATAAGCGGCCAAGGGCCAAATATAAGTTTTTTATAAATTTAATCACACGCTGCGAGCTAGACTACATGTAAGCCGGCAAATTGTCCATCACAGTCACAAGAAGTAAGGCTAAGCGTTTTTGAATTAAGCTGTTTAATAGGATCATAATAGATTATATTGCATATAAATTTTATTATTACATTTTTACTCCTTATTTTACCGGACAAATGCAGCAAGTTAAAACTATACAACACATTATGTTTCCCTTTAAGTTCAAAGTTTTATAGGTGCAATGCTACAGACAAGATGTTATAATGGATCTACGTGACCCTCACCCTAATATTTTTTTTACAGTTGCTCGTACCACAAACACCGAAGGCGAAGGCTTGTGCTTTAAATCGTAGAAACAATTGATTCACTATTCACTTCATTCTATTTTTATCATTGCTATTTCGGAAAGTGACAAATTACCGTTTAGCAGCCTATATTCAACCAATATAGCTTGCATATAATGTTATGAAACTAGGCGAATGTAGCTTGACTTGACCATACACGAGGAGCAACAAGTTTATCGAGATTTGTTCGGCACAATTTGTACTATCAAAAAAACTTACTCTTTCAGATTTATTACAGGACTGCATCATCGGAATGTTTGTCATATAAACGTGCGTGGTATCTGAACTCTGAACACCAACCTGTCACTCACAAGTTGCAGTTAGTTTATACAATTTGACGAGAACTTACAAGATCCGATCACTTCTATAATGGTCAGATCTAGAGCAACTTATGCTAATCATTTGCTTCCACTCTTAGCGGATATAACGAAGATTCATATGACATGTCACGCGAAAACCTTTTACGTGCTTCATGCTACAAGGATAACTATAAAGTGAACGCCATTCCTACAGCGAAAATAGGTGTCAAGTGTCATCAAGAAAAAGGCGGATACAAAAAATGGAAAGATGCGAACTGCATACCTACTCACGTAACCAAAATGATTGCATTCGCTTCACTAAACACATCGTCAAACGAAAAATTAACCATTGTATTGTTGTAATGATAATGTACTGTTTTCTACTTTTCATAAATCACGATTTTGTAATAATCATAAAAACTCGCTTGTAATCAGAAATAGTTCACACTACACCAATTACCGCAAATGCTTTTTTGTGATTTGCTTACTATAAGCGACAAGCTGAAGGAAGAATGATGTGTGATGTCCTTTTTACCAACGTATGTAAAAAGTTGCTTGAATAAGCAAAAACATTATATTAGGCACTCATTCACACTTGATTGGGGTTACAGGAGAATCATTGCCTTCGTCAACAACGGCGACAACAAAAGCGTTATTAACTAACCCTAAGCCATAAAATTTGCACCTTTGGATAATAAAAATTCCTTTCCTCACATCAATATCACTTTTTTACTAGTTGTGTAAAAATAAGGAAAAAACCTTGATGAAAATGACAATAGTGGCAAAGTAGCTAAACCCAACATCCAAAAAAATGATCTTTAGCTGTCTTTTTGTTACATTCTGGCATGCCATGTCTTGGGGTGTGTATGTTACTGGAATTTGGAAAACTGGAGCGCTGCAGGTGATATGAAAAAGTCGGCCAGAACCAGAAGTACAAAAAGAAGTAAACTGCTTCTGTGTGCAATCTGTCTGACTGATTTTTTTTTACTTTCGAGGAACAATATTGTGTTATGTGGGAGCAAAAGGCGATTGAAAGTAAACCAAAAGATTGTAAAGGGAAGGACCTTGAGAGCTTACTATATGCGATTGTATGACATGCAATAATATTCTTATGGCTTTGATGAACACATAAAGAATTGAAATTAGCAGAGTGGAGCAATCTGCACTAAATTGAAGTAAAAACGATACACACCCAAAACAATTAAAGATCGTGGTCTCGCAAGGATTATAATAATTGTATAATCTATCGATTAAAGAAGACTTAATCACTCAAAATCCAATTCTTTTCTATATTATTTCGATTGACATAATTATTTCCATTGTCCAATAATAGGTTTACGACGACAAGTAATAAACAGTTTGTATGGTTTGTTTGGGCAAGGTAAGCATGATTATAGGTTGTAGGCAGGAAAAAAGTAACTGAACTACTTGGCAAAAGAGCTTGATTCAGTTCTCAGGGAACTCAAGTTTGCAATAAGAGCGTCTGGCAGAAGATGAGTATGAAAATCTCTCTCGAAGAACAAACCAACAAAGTGATGACTGATGATTTAAAATCAGCATAAAATCTGGCCATGATCCTGATACTGACTTACTGACAACAAGGCAGACGGTCCTATTTAGACTGGGAATGGAATGTGCGGAGAAGGCGGAAGAGCTACTCCCTACATTTCATTGGCTACACTGAATATCTGTAATATATACAAATGTTAAGAATATTATGATTATGATTAGATTATGTGACGATTCCTGAGCTACGAGCTAAGTAAGATTACATACATGCATACGCGCTGGTATTTTGTATCTTAGCTGGCTGCTCATCGTTCTAATCATGAATTGTTTGTTTTGATTGCAGTTAAATAAACTAAACTGATACAGACAGCAGGATGTCAATTGCCAGAAATATGTTGTATGTAACATGTACATATATCAACATGGGAGCTCATGAAACTTTTTACCTCTATCAGCTCCCTGCCTGCATGATTTGAAGAGTACCGGAGTGTCGTAGCCATAATAATATTCTACGACAACGTATTTGTTTTAAAATGATTATAATGCTGTTGTTGAGCTGTTTTAGTGTTTGTTGCATACCTATTACGGACCATCCATTAATTATAGACAGCGTTAAATAGGATAACAGATATGTTTACTTTCATAGTTGACGGTATTTGGTATTATGAAAAAGGGAGATACGCATGCGTCATTTTTTTACATTTAATGCGTTTGGTGTCATATAAAGGGCGTCGCATTCAATTTCAGGTTATCTACTGCTACATAAAGATATGGACCAAAGTAAAGTGTAAAGAAGCCAGAGAAGACGCTATGCATTCTTCGTATACACCAGAGTTTGGAATAAAGTGGATGAGATGAAGAGAATTGCATCTTTGTTAACAAGAGAGAATCTGTGGATGCTGAAGTTATGATGATGTTGATGTACTAACTAGAGCGATTGTTTTGATGAACATAACAACGAGCACATCATTGTTGAGATTTTTTTAGGAGATTGGGATTGGGAAAAAATGAGAAACGAGCTCGCGTGTTTGTCGCTGAGCGTCCTTTCAGCAAGATTAGTTTGATTAGCGTTGTGGCTGTAGTTGCATTTGATAGGTGTGATGTAGTTCCTGTACTTCTCGACTTGATTCAGGCATCACGATCAGAGCCTTTAATCAAATAATGACACATTAAAAGTAAATTAAACTAATATCATATTCCAATTATTGCCACTTGATGTGTAGTGTATATATTGCATATAGATAAAGGAGGCGTTTTGATGTGTTCATTTCAAGTGTCAAGTGTCAACTTCCGGTTTTCAGTGAATTGTTACATCAAAAATAACATTTTGAAACAATGAGAATTCAGGAAATCATTCATGGAGTAATTTTGTAAAGTTCTTAATTTGAACTACATCAGAATTTTCTTGTTACCAGTGCCAAAGTGTCATCATGGAATGTGCATGGAAGACAGTTGGGATATTGTTAATCGCAGCAACAGCAACACTAGTCAGTAATTCATGCGTTGTAGATGCTTCTCCAATTCCTGGAAGCAGTGGTCATTTGGTAAACTACTTTAATAATTGACAATAATATTTCATGGAAAAATTACATGAAAAATGAAGATTTACATTAATGAACGTAATGTGTTCTTTTTCAGGCTCACTCGCTGGCCACCTACGCCACAACCAACTCATTCTTGTATTATACGAATAAAATTGGACCATTAAATTATCGATTTACGAAGGTACCTTCACAAATTGTTTTTATGGATAATATGCTAAGTAGCAATTGTAAATGCCTCTAATTGCAATGCTTATTTGATTGTTACAGCCACAGCTTTCCCAACTCCAAACTTACACCAAGTTCTCAGGATTTCCTCAACTGCAGGGCTACGCTTCACCATCCCCTACAGAACAAATCTCATCAGCTCCCATTGTGACAATTGGGAACAATGATGATGTCGTTCCAGTAGAGAATACCGTTTCAAGTGGAGAAACAAATAGTGCGTTGGAGCTGGAAAAGTTGGAAACTCTACCAGACAAGGAATTTGTCTCCAGAAATCATGACAGCGTTTCCACCAGCGTCTTTTCTCCAGATGCCAATATATCCAAAAGTGAAGATATAGTGGGTACGGATGACGACGACACAACTTCCAAAATATTCCCCTTATCTGTCCATGATAACAAAAGCGAGGACGACAAAATCGGACCCGATTCAAAATCGAGCCTGGAGGAACTTTTCAGACGAGTTATTAGTGCTCCTTTTCGAAAAGCCGGTTTGGGGCACACTGAAACAGAGCTGTCCAGCGGCGACACTCCCCATTTCAATGTCGCATCTTTGGAGTCCCAACTCCCTAAAAGCCGACAAGATTCCAATTTTGAACAGCCGATAACCTTCTTTTCAAGTGGACCACAAAAGTTTACACCTAATTCATTACAGCGCCCTGTACAGCTTCCTGTACCTGGAAACTTTAGATTTAGGATACCAACCACGACCACGTCACAGCAGCAACCTCATTCTCCAGGACTAATCCCAGGTCATAATCGGTTCTCCACCCAGCACAATAACTTCCTGTCCGAGAGGCCAACGTTCCAAGCCATCCAACCCCAATCACCACCCCCTTCAGCTCCCCAAATTCCCCCTTCACAATTTTCTTCCGACAATAATGGCTTTCCTGCGCCGCCAAATCCACAACAACCCGGGCTTCCGTTTCAACAGCCAAATTTCCAGTATCCCCATCCCCAACTGGGCGGCGCCCCTCCACAACAGCAACAGGAGCCAGAAAACGGGTTCAATCCATTTCACCTTCACGAGAATTTCCCCGAGCCACCGTACGAATCAGAATTCGTCAATTATCCACCCCTGAACGATGAAGAGTCTGGGGAACAAATAAGCCATCAGTCCTTTGCAAGGCATAACGCTGTCCCTCAACCGCCACCACCGTTGGATTTTGCACAAAGTACGCTGAGAAATGTTAGAACTGAAGAACTTCTTGGTGTGGTCCAGAGAAAACCTGTTCCACCGGCTTGTGTCTACAATTCAATTAGTTACGGTCCCAATGGGGAGGATTGCATAGAAGCTCGGAAAAAGTGAAAGTTGTCATCTTAAAGTTTTATATTATTATTTGTATATGCTTTATTAGAAAAATAATAATTTTTTTGTTTGTTATACATATTTTTAATGAAACATTAAAAAGCTATGTTTTTGGACTTGCTATTGATGTGCATTTTCTACTTCGAAACTGATTAGTAATTAATTAGAGCTGAGGTTATATTGCTCGGGCAGTCACCGGACGCGGTACAGAGTTCGTTTCGTTTCGTTTATGGTCATGTCTGCAAAAAGTCAATTCCACCAGTTCACCACAGCGGTCAGTGACCGCCGGTCACTGACTTGGCGCCAGAATTGTTTCAACATGTTCAACTGAACTGATAAGCCGTCAGTCCGTCGTTGTCGTTATGTTGGACATTAGTATGTGGATTTAGGAGAAGATTTTTGGCACGCAGCGCACAACTTTTGATTAGTTTGCTATCTAGTTTGAGTTAACTAGTCCAAATATAATTTCTGGAAGAGTTTTATCGATAATACTATCATACTGATTGATTATCATAACAAGTTATCATAAAAAGTGAGCAAGATGCGGCCATTGGGGATGATTGTTGTGAGTGTGTTGATTACGAGTTACATTATTATCGGATTAGTTAACTGCTCTCCTTTCTGGGCTATAACAAATCAGATGAAGGTGGAGTCGCGACCGTACACGAAAACGGCTCTGGATCCAAGTACCACAGGTCCCACATACCGAGGTCCATTTGATAAGATCCTGGAGCCAAAATTCCGGGAAATGCACCGCTACTGCGATGGACAATGCTTCTATGCTCCAGCTTCCTGTGCAAAAACGAACAGTTATGCGGATTGCAAGGTTGCAGCCTCACTTGCCATGCACAACGAAGACCCAAATGGCGACTTGTACTGTGACTTTTTTGGTAAGTTCTTGGCAAGCGTAAAAAAATGCTCTTGGTCTTATCTCTATCACTTGACGTCTTGACCGGAAGCTTAAATGCTCATTGTCTCTGCTCTTCTTTTACAGGACATGATAACCTACGACAATCCTTTTGCACTTCCGGCGAAGCTCAAGTGGAGTACCGTAACCTAACTTCAAACTATGACCGATTTTTCACCGTCACGCTTCATCGCGTACTTCCCGGAACTCCAACCTGTCCGACCAAATGGAACATCCGCACTGGCCGAAGATGTAAGTGTTTGCACTTTTGTAAAAATTATCTTGTCTGAACGTGGCTACTTTTTGGTTTTTTTTTGGATAATACCAGTAGTAATCTCATGAATTGAAATATAGGTCGCCATACAGAATTCGTGGGCATTTCCTTTCAGAACAGTAGCCACCACCTACTTACCAATGCTGCGGATCTTGAGATAGAGGATCTTTGGTACATATGCACCGTTGACGAGTCTCATCGTACTCGGATATCGGTGTGGACCGAAACTGACGCCAAAAAAGACCCTCCGGCACATCGGTTACTTGGAACGGTACCTCATCTGGAGTCAGGTTTGTACAAAAAAAGTGAATGGTTCTAGTCTTAAAAACATTAAACGTTTTTCTAATTATTATTATTAATATTACTTTGTATAGGTGCGGGGGTCGTGTATTCTAAAGTGGTTTTTGATGAAGATACTCTGTCCATGGGCTGTCAGTTTGTAATTCAAGAGAGTAACATGAGTTTGTTTAATGATCCTGCTCCATTCGCCGCAGATTTCCGTAAACCGGGTCTAATCAAAGTCAAGTTGGCTGCAGGGAATGTGCTTCGGAGTGACATTGATGACAGCATATTATACCCATTTTATGCACCACAAGGTGTCAAGGATCCATACGAGATCTACCGGGGAAGCGAAATCAAGCCCACGGATCTAATTCATTTCGACTCCCTTAAAGTGAAAGTATCGGATCCCTTAAGTGACATTGATGCCGAGTTGAAGGTGGAGCAAGAACACGATGACATGTTTAAAGAAATCATTAGCAAGTGTGATAACCCGTCCAACTACCCCAAAAGCTACATAGCATGCTACACTCCAAATGAGCAAAAGAACTGCAGACACACTGGCCGATGTCCTGTCATGTTTATTGTGGAAGTGCCGAGGGCCGACAAGTCCTTCGATACCATAAAAGCTTATCTATACAGCCTTGTTCCCGATTACAAGAGTCTCCGGAAGGTGAAACGGCCTTCCGGTTATGCTTCGGTTGGATTTAGCTTGGATGATAAAATGGGAAGAGATGGTTCGTAATTAGCCATTATACATGTAATTATAGTGACCTGTTTTTTTGTAATGTCATTTTTTTAAACTCTTTTGTTTTCAGTTGTAATTTCCTGTCATGCAGCTGGACGAGAGGACATCACCTTGCACGTGAGCATTAACTATGAAAAGACCAACGTTTACCCCGGAAAGGTGGACTACAACAACTTGATCTACAACAAGAAATCCTACGGAACCGTGAATAGGAGCAGGATTTTGTGCTCCTGGGAAATGCACACAAAGTTTGTCGTCAACATGTTTGACTATGAGCCGGATTATCGAAGCATCATTCTTCCAGGCCAATCGGAAAAATTGGAATTTGATTTTAAGAACCAGCATGCGTTCCTATTTATTGCGGCAGGAAATCGGAATTATCCTAATGGTAAAATTGTCCATCATGATTTTCGTCAAGTTTTGGAGGAGAAATTTAACATGACGCAGTTTTTCAAGATGGCTACAGGAACTAGAACTGTGTCCCATGTCTCGATTTCTATCTTAATAATAATTAGTATTGTTACGTGCATTTTTTCTGCAAGTTTGTAGTTTTTTACTATTTGCTAATTATACAGAATGTTAAAAAAGAAGAATCAGTTCAAAATTCTTTTTCTGTAAATAGTAGCCCTTCTTCTTTAAGTTGTTCCAGGAGTGGATTGTAAATATCTGATGTAAACGGATATATTACACCAGGTCTTTTTATCGATCCTATTATAAATAAAGAAAATAAAAATTAAGTATGCATATCTTTCTACGAATGAATGATAATCATATTTTTTGCTGTTACCATTCAATAATAATTTGACAGCATGACCAATAGTCAGCCCAACCGTTTTGGACATTGCCGAAAATCCGCCCCTGTCTTGTTCGCCGTATGCAACAAAGAGTATTTCCTGACCGCGTTCTGAATTTTCATTGGATTTCATGTAGCGGATTTCGTGCTTCATAATGATCACGTCCCGTTCATTCGGCTCTAAAATGAAGATAGATGGTTATAAAATATGATAACCGCACAAAATATTTATGATTTTTAGTCCTAAATACTAGCTGTAAGTCTAAAAACCTACCATATTTAAGTTTGTCAGTTAGATATTCAGCAAGAGTTTCCACTAACGTGGGTTGCAGTTTTAAAGGACAGTTTTTGGAAAGCAAGCCTAAGCCGTCCAATTTCTTTATCATACTTTCATCGTATCCATTATGGTCAAGTAATTCTTCAGCTGAAGCGTTATTAGTTTCATCGTCACTGGCTAACAAATGCACAATCAAATCGTGCTATTGGGTAAAAAATCATTACACAGATAAAGAGATGCTGTCAAAATGATAATAATAGTCATAAATACTTAAATACGAACCCAATTCATAATCTCTCGTTTCTGAAAATTCGCTGACGATAACAGGCCAAGCGTATACAACGCTTTGATGGTCTCTTTGAATCCCCGATACCGATAAGTTCCCCGAATGATTGTGTCTGCCTCTTGTATCCCATAAAGCTCCTTATATACCAAACTGTCACGGTTTGGGTACGCTTCCAATTGCACCGTCTTCTCGTCCAGGAAAATATCAGAACTAGTCTCAATGGCATCGATCAAGGAGCCTCCAGCCGGAATCTCGATAACCTAAAATTAAATGATATGCTTTGTAAAATCCTGTACAATAAGCTCGTATGAAATCAGAAATGAATTGGTAGATATAATTTATATTGCTAACAATGTTATATTTTAAATATCTGGCAGGGTTTAGCATATTTCTTAAAGATGTGACAGGGCTCCATGAAAATTTGTAGTGCAAAGGATTGCAATTGGCCAACTTTGGTTCGGGAAGCCCACCGCAATAAGATGTAAAAGCTGTAATCTTATAAAGCATTTAAAATGTACTTAAGAGCCATTCATAATGTGCTGTACGCTGTTCACATTAATTTCTTTTACAAAGACAAATTAATGTTCACCTTTGTTCCCTTGTCCTCACGAATTTTGTCGATTGCCTGCGTGGCCAAAAGATGATCGATTCCAGGATCCAGACCAAGTTCGTTTAGAATGGTGACACCATTCTGTTTCGCTTCCGCATCAAGTTCCACCATTTCCTTTGTACAATAACTTGCATGGACCATGTTCACTTTCAATGCAATGCACATTTTAGCGATCTTGAAACATAATCATAATTACATGCATAAATACTTCACATTTTTAAGATAACTCAAAGTCAGAGTACTTAAAGATAACTGCTTAATTATTAGTTCACACAAGAATGATTTACCGGGACTTGCATATCATTAGTAAGTAAGGAAATAAGGATATCAGAAGTCTTCAGCATATCAACAAGTTTTTCCTCATCAGTTGTAACATCAAGTAAAACGGTTTTAATATTCGGGTATTTCAATCGTAACTTTTCCAGCTCACTATCAACAATGGAGCCTGTAATGATATATGAAAATCAGATGAGTAATGAGTCCTTTAAAATAAGCCATCAATTCTGTCCATATTGGTAGTATACAAAATCTTTAAATCTTACCAACTGTAATGATATAGCGGTCATTACAATCAGGATCACGGCAAAAGAAATTAATTACGCTACTGCTCACCAAACCTGAGCCCAAAATGCTTATTCGTTTTTTCATTGTGTTGCCAGTTTATGATTCTGACTAATTTAATTGGAATAAAATTTAAAAAATATGCAACAACAGCGTTTCCAGATGTTTTCAAATCAAAAAGTCACCAATACATTAACATTTTATCTTTTTTATTAACTCTCTTGTCAAACCATACATTTTACTTACTTGTGTATAAATGGATATCAATAAATTACATTATCCACAATTTATTTCAGTTCGCATTAATTAATTTCTATATACCCTTAATAAACCAAAGCAATGATGTTCATATCAGCGTATATATCACCATTATTTTTATAACTGACTAATGTACAAAATGTAGAAAAAACAACACAACCGATACTACACAGTGAAAGACTTGTGTATAATATGTTTTGTGGAAACCCATATAAAGGAAGCTATTAAGATACATTAAATGTATTGGATTTTTTAATATATGAACCGAAGCTACAAAAAGTACACATGTTGCACTGTGCAACTTACATTATGAAAGATTTCACCAAAGATCTACTTTTAAATTGAGTCGAGTTTTACATCTTCTATAATTTGAGATGTATGAGTTGTATCAGCTCTGCGAAATCCGTTATTGTCACGAAGGTTTATAATTAATTAGCTTCCTACTCTATTGTTTTAATCAGTTGGGTATACCAATTTACTGTGAAATTAACGAAACAGTAATGAGATGAACTATTAAATATTAAATTATCCAGTGGCGATTAGATCACCGGTGGTGGTATAAAAAATCTACCAAAACGAAAACGAACACAATTTACGAAAACTAACAAAAAAGCATTGAGCACTTTTTTCGAAACGAGATCGTGGAAACTTTTTACAGGATTTTCATTGTTCACATCAATTTACGCCAATTAAAAATACAAAGATTTTTTTTATAAATACATTAAATGTTTTACAGGAAGTGTACAAATTTGCACTATTACACTAGAATGACGACTACTACTTCACTTAATACGTTTAAGCGTTTATCTGCATTTTTCTTACATAAAGTTAGTTTGGCGGTTAATCAGTTTAGGAAAATACTTTTCATGACATGGATGTTTAATTTAATTTTTGTAATAATAATTATATGGCAAAATCCATTAATTCTTGATTTCATTCACTAACAAATCTGGATTGGTCCACTCTTTACCATGTACAATATGCAAAGGTAAAAGTTTATAATGTTACGGGATAGTCTCCACAGTTTAGGTTTCATCAGACCGTCGTGAAAACCAACACTACGGAGCAGGTAGGTCGGCTACTAATCTTTTAGAACTATATATTTACGGACAGACCAAAATAATCTCTTTGAATTCTGTACTAGGAAGAAAAAAAGTATGACAAAATATAAAAATACATGCAACTGACTGCATGAGAGAACGTTAACGACATGACAAAAGTGACAACTTTTATGAACACAAAATAATAACTAGTCATCAAAAGCTTCGGAAGCTGATCCAATGGAATCATTATCGGAATCGTCCTCGCCCTTATAAACCGCCTGTAGGTCTTCTGAAATTTTCCAGACCTGAAATGCACATAAATGGAACGTTTACACTGAAGCCAAAAGATAGATATTAGTTAGACGATAGATTACTAAAATATCATACCTGCAAAATATTGTCTTCCGTTACAGACGCAATCATTCCCATTTCATGATGATTCCAAGAAATATCGTTGACATTGGCTATGTGACCACCATGAATGAATGCTAACTCATTCGGAGCTGCATCCTCATCTGATGAATGCTGGACGTCAACAGGCTTTCCTACTTTAGCCAGATCCCACACGAATACTCGATTGTCTTTCCCGGTGGAAGCGAGAGTGGAAGAACTGTGTGGAGACCACTGCACCTGCATCACTTCAGCATGATGGTACTCCAAGGAGTACAACTTTTTACCCATATTCCTCATGTCCCACACAGCAACAGACTACAACATCACATGAAAATATTTACTGGTTATTATAACAGCTTGACATGGATAACATAACCAATTAGTTTATTAAATGAAGTATTTTTTTAGAACTTACCGCATCAGAACTTCCTGTTGCCAAACAAGTTTCAAAGAAAGGAGAAAATGAAACTGCATTAATATCACGCTCGTGTGCATCTGTGCCAATGTGGACAGCCTCTTCAGAAATAGCATTTCGTGTGTCCCATAAAATCAGTCTCTGTAGAAAATTAAAAGATTATGTTGATTTCAGTTTACGAATAAATTATTACAGATTGAATAATATTCCTATACGCTTTGTATGGAATAACGGAGTTCAACGAACCTTGTCATCACCCACTGAAGCAAATACGTTTCTTTGTTCTGGATGCCAATCAACATCTTCAACGACGTCTTCATGTCCTCGGAAAGTATGAGACGCAGTCAGGTACCTGATATTGTTATCTGTAGTCGTCGTTTTGTTCACATCCCAGAGACAGATTAAAGCATCATCAGACCCAGACAAAAGCTTCCCCTTGTCCTTCATGTTCCACGATAATCCGAATCTAAATTAAGCACAGAAACATATTTATTATGTAAAAGAAATCTTCCTTCTTAAAAACCATTAGTATTTAATGTGCAAAAATTACCCTTCCTTTTGATGACCCCTGAGACGAATTAGTGGAGAGAATGTCGAGTCCTCTGGCACTTCAGGATACTTGCGAACGTCAAAAATGAACACTTCTGGTGAGGATGACTTGGTTGCGATAATGTTGGAGTCTTGCGGCATGTAGCGAGCGCGGTTCACTTCGGCTAAAAAATTAGAAATTAATGTTGATGAAACACAACTTATTACTGTAACTGCACTGTAAACAATACGCAAAGATTTATAATTGTAAATGTTTTACTGACCTTCATGATTAATTCTTTTCGCTACATACATGGTTCCATCAAACTTGACGGCTTGTTCGGAGCCATTCTCAGTCTTGGTGCGGTCTGGAATATCGATGGCGCAAATAAGAAGATGATTTTGCTCCTGATTGGTCATTGTTCCGATCAATAGATGATGCCTGAGAATATTATTTTCTCGTCTGCAAATAAACAAGTAGAAGGTCACAATTCATACTAAGTACAACGCATTTTACATACAAGCCATTATTCAATAAATAAATGTTCCTTTCGACGCACTCAATAATCTCTGGGAGCCACTGTGTAGTTAAAGACGGCCAAACTAAAACAAAGTTTAAGCAAATGTCGTAGAGATGAGGAGCAGCATGCTTGAGCCACATTGAGTACTCCTCTTCATAATAGATCACTACAAAAAATTGCAATGAAAAACGTTAATTATAACTGCCAATTTTCAGAACATTAAGCATTAACAACATTCCAACATACCTTCTAAGCTCGAAACGGTTTTGCAGTCGGGCTGATGGTCATTGTAATTTTGTTGACGATGGTCATCACTGCAGTAAAATACCCGATGGCATCGCTTGCAAGGAAAACCTGATGCCCCATCCAAGGTGCACATTAATTTGCCACCTGCGCATTTAGGAACAATTGGCGGCGGTTGAGGAATATTCTAAAAAAGAGGAAAAAAGTACCAAGATTATAAGAATTACAATTAAACATACTGGTTTTTTTAAACAACTTGCAGAATGCAGCTTACAATAGTAACTCCATGGTCAGATGTTACCCCCAACTTCATTTTACTCTCAACCGTATGCATCACTTTCGAGCCAGCCCCTCCTTTCTTCAAAGCCTTGCCTCCTCCGTTCCTAACTCCATTTGCCGTTCCACCTTCAACTTTGACCTCCCCATCGCCGCTGTCATCTACATCCATAGCATCCGAAATCTTGATATCTTCCATACCATTCATTACAGCGTCTTCATCAGCCTTCATATCCAAATCTGCATTGTTGGCCGCACCACCACCATCACTCCCATTTCTAAGTTCCGCTTGTGTCAGGTCAACAACGACGCCTCCATTCTTGACCTCTTTTAAGCCGCCATTGCCCACTCCATTTTCTGACATGACCACCACTTCACCATTCCCATTGAGACCTTCACCTTCCAGCTTGACTTGAACGTGGTGCCCGTTAACAGAACTCATCGTGTAGTATATAAATTAACTGATGCTTTTACCACACAGACTTCGAAATATCCAATTAATTAACCCCCGACCACTAGTTAACCTCCTTACACACCTCAACGGAAGAATAAATAAATAAATAATGTTGTGAGATCAGATTTGAAAGGGAAGCCCCTTCTCTTCCTCCTCCTCTCCTCCGTCGTCCCTTTTGTCAACTATCACTTCATTTAACTTAAAGTTCGATTAGTTATTTCCCTCTTTAAAAAACGCTTCAAAATTCTGGCTAGCAATCCTTTCAAACTGAAAACCTGAATGACGCACAATTGCAAATTTTGCGAATGTCGCGTCGCGAAAGTAGAAAAATTGCAACTGAAAAAGTGTGCAGTGTTGTTGGCTGGTGTTGTTTTGAATCGTGTTCCGTTCACCATCCAATCCATCCGACGATTCAATCGGAGCAGCAGTTGTTGCTTGTCTTTCGTCTATCTGTCTGTATTACAGTTTTTTTAGCACCGTCTTCAGTTCGTCCACCTTCTGTGCTGGCTGTCTGTGTCTTCTCGTCTGCCTTTTGCTTCGCGCAATTCCTCTCGATCTTGCACTATTCACTATGCTACAATTGCTACACATTATTCACTCCCACTACTTCGCACTCTCAACAAAGCACAAAGTGTGAAAGTGATGCCATTTATTGGCCATTGGCCTGTCTGCCATTGTTTTCCGCTACGGTTCCATTTTCATTCAATAGACATTTTTCAGTTGATTTCAATTACCATTCATGTAGGTTAATTAATGAATGAGACTGATTCGTGTTGGAATTTAAAAAATTGAATTGAATGCTATTATTACAATCAATCATTGTTCCAAATTGTGGACAGATAAAACCCGATTTCCCAATACAATTTGGTGTAACAGCCCATAGCACGAAAATGAAAATACTTTCATTATGAAAGTTTCAATATTATCATCATGAAATATAAATCTCTGCATCAAATTATGTACTTATTTTAATCATTCGTTCGTAACATATTCATCATTTTTTTTACTTTTCTTACAACATCCAGTTTTACTATCAACTATGAAAACATTACAATTACATGATGCTGATTTATTTTAATGCTTTTGAAATGTTGGCGTGTGTATATTATGTATTTACTTTAGTAATAACATGAGTCGAAAAAATCATTATTCCTTGATTTCATTAGTTTGTCTTTCTCTAGACAAGACTTTGAAAAGATCATAAGTTATTTGGATGCGTCATACAGCATAATTCACAATAATCTTCAGCCTTCCAGTTCGCTTCCCACGATCAAGTTTACTTTTTAACTGTACGCATCTATGTCCTAATTCCCAATAATTTCAGTTCCATACTTCCTTCTGCAAAGAAATGAAATGAAAAAGTGCAAGCAACTTACATACGCAGAATATGCTGCTTTTCATTAATTTGTACATAAATACATCAGAGATATACTGCACTAAAAAGATATGCTAATAATTTACCTGTCTTAGCTTGCCCCAATTCCCGGTTCAATGTCATTTATTGCTTTATAGTTGTAATTAACGCAAGGTAATGATATTGAATAATAGTCAGTGGCATTGGCATGTCATCAAATGAAAATAAAAACAATGTATTCACTGATTATGATGATTTCATTTGCAGATTATATGATGGATGCACGTGTCCAGTAATATGGAAGGCAATATGTAGGTAATCGGTGAAGTTTGTTTTTTATAACAAATTTATTCATATCAAATTTATTTTCCAATATCTGCGTAGTTAACAAATCATCACAATTCGTTAGGACTCATCAATGCAAATAATTTCTTTATTTTCCATTTCTTTCTTTTCCATTAGTGCTAGGGGCAAGGTATGTCGTATTGAAAAGTCTATCCTGTTCCTTTTGATCTTTGAATGCAAAGCTTTTGATGTGCTTAGCCTCCAGAATTTTCCTTACTTTCCTCGGCATAAAGCTGTAAATTAAAATACAATTATGTCAATGGGCAAAAAAATAATTCATCTTCAAAATTTAATTTACAACTTACTATTCGCTAAGAATAACGAAAGGAATCATTGGTGGGCAGTAAATGTATTCGTATTCCCGACGCATCCCATCCACCGTTTTCCTTGCCACTTCTTCAGGCGTTAAAAACCGTTTGAAAACACCAGGCATGCTGCTGGCATTTTCTTTGCTCACTGACAGCGATTTGATGAGTGGTGTCTGAACAAAGTAGGGATACACGGTGGACAAGTGAATTCCGTCGTATGGAACTTTACCAAGATGAAGTTCCCCTTTCAACGCCTCTGTGTAACCGTTCACGGCAAATTTGCTGGCAAAATACGGAAATGCATGCGTGGCTGCCTTGAGACCTCCCATTGAGCAAATGTTAACAATCCTTCCATGATTCATAGCCACCATTTCAGGTAGGAATTGTCGGATAATCCAAAAGTGGCTCATGAGATTAACTTGGATGGTTTTCTCAATTTGCTCATTGGTTAACTGAAGAAAGTTTCCGGATGGGGCGATGCCAGCATTGTTAAAAATTATTGTCGCAGGGCCAACTGTATCCTTTATCTGAGCATGGGTAAAATGAGATTTGGAAAATTAATGATACAATTAATTAAACATGAGATTGCATAAGATTAAAGATGCCTTCCGTTTCCGTTACCTGCTTACAACCCGCTTCAATATTTTCTCTGGTGGATATATCAACCGCAAATGGGAACACTTGCAAACCTGAGGCCCCAATCGACTTGAGCTCCTCTGCCAATTTCTCAAGGTCAGGTAGATGAATATCCCAAATCACCAATTTCATGTTAGCTCCACATTTGACAAGATATCTACAAATTTCTTTGCCTATTCCACCCGCAGCCCCTGTGACCAGAATGGTCTCCCCGTCTATGGGTTTCATTGGAGGGGGAACGATCTGCCGGAACAGTGCCTCCAGATACAAGTACACTATGTGGAACAAGTCGGCTAAAACGCCTACAATTTTCGTGACCACTTCTTGAGCACCCATTGTTAGCTGATGACATCAACCACACAGAATGGCCAGTCTATGAAAAAAATGTGTGAAAATGCACAATTTTTTAAAAAGTCTGTTCTGTTTGCATGCACGCACGCAACACCACTCGAGTGACAAGTA
Source organism: Sinella curviseta (assembly GCA_004115045.4). Classification (NCBI taxonomy): domain Eukaryota; kingdom Metazoa; phylum Arthropoda; class Collembola; order Entomobryomorpha; family Entomobryidae; genus Sinella; species Sinella curviseta. Next base: position 40,417,305 of record CM023203.3, read on the forward strand.
ACAATTAATGACAAATGTGGGAATATGCGCATATAAACAATGGCGATGATGACGTCCTGGACTGGGACGTCTAGCCAGCCTCTCTGGACTTTGAATAAATTTATGCACAAAAATATTTGCAAAAGGAAAAGTGAGTCCTAAACTTCTCCTGTCACTCCAAATTCACAACTAAATCAAGAAAGACTGGAGCTGGAGACGACGTGCAGAAGTCAGGAAAGGATAATGAGCATGTATAATGATGAACTTCAACTTGAAATTTTTGTGCATGTTACATTGGTGGTTATTAGAGGGATGCGGCCGTGGACCATTGGACCATGTATGATAATGATGATGATAATAAATAGTATCTCATAATCTCATCCCATTTACTTAGATACACCACTGGCTCCACTCATAGTAAAACAAGCGAGTATTGCTGTACTAAAAGCAGTATTCTGTTTTCGTATAAGGAAGAAAAGGGTAATATCATTTTTAGTAAATTCAGTACATTCTTTTCATCAGCCTACTACCAAAATGTTCAGGATCCAGTGTTCATTGTTGTTGGAGCAGAGTTGTAACGTAACCAGTTTGTTCATCGTATAGTCGCACTTATACATGAGTTATGTTATTACAAAGATGAGGATTTCATGCCCAAGTTCATGTATGCAAACCTTTAGCGTACCAATATTAGGATACATTAGGATCATTCTCAGTTATTGTCATTTTCGTATTTCAGATCCACTCCATATGTCCGATATGATGCGAACATGAATAGCAAATCACTGTATAGGACACACGTAAAAGTGAACAAAACTTCAAACTTTACGGTTTACCAAATAACTGGATGTTGTTGCGCATACTGACTTACCATTTGGTTGACTATTTTTGCGGTTCAACACTTTCAGGTTTTGTATAGCCTTAAAATGTATGTGGCTCTGCGAATGTGCTTTTAGCAGAAGCGGTTGACGCAAAAGGTCTTAAAAATTGTTAATTGTTACATGCTTGACAAACAAACTATGCCCACTGTATGCACTTTTGCATTTTGGGACCAGGAAGCCTTGTGTGAAATCTTGGGGAGTTGTGGATTGCCGTGGGATGGTCGAAGGTATAATGGTACATGCCTCAAAATTCTGAATAAATTATTTTCTCTTTAGTTAAATGCCTGCCTTCTTACGAATAACTAACTAACTACTAAATCATTAAATGTATGATTCCGACTGTTAAATCAAGTCATTTCCCACAAGCAAAGTTCGGATTACGGGACAACATAAAAATCGTGTTCAATTTAAGTTAATGTGCATTCGTTTAGGTTACTTTTCAAATTTAAATCATCAAGAAATAATGATTGCTAAAATTCCACTATCTAAATCAGCAAAACTGGACTATGTATTATCATTGGACTTGAAACACTTGTTTTTTTTCTATGATACCATTATCATTGGTCTCTTACCTTTGAAAAATAACTTTTAAAGTATTTAAATACATTTAGGTATTTATTCCAATGATAATATTTTTGGAATTATATAATATGCTGATGTCAAATGTATGGTGAAGGCCGTCAATGCTGAGAAGACTGAAGTTTGATACGCAAACCTTGCAAATCTCAAAGGTTATCTTTTAATTAATCTGTTCTGATCTGATTGATAGTCACATTGATCAAGAGGAAATTTTTCATGCAAAATTGTACGAAAACAGCGTACTAAGCTGAAATATGTACACAGTACTTTATTTATGCCAATGTTGAATGTTGTTATTTTTCATTTATACTTACTAAACGGGGCACTGTAAGAAAATAAATAATGAGCAGAAATTACTCCAGAATTTAGAATTGGAATGAAATATAAATTTAAAATCTCTATATAAGCATTGCGAAAGGGCAAGAAGTGCTCTATTTTTCCTAATAGGTAGCAATTTTTGATTATATATAATCTGGCAGTGAATCGAAACCATGTTTATGTTTGCTGTTTAACTTTTTAACCAATGCCCAAACATTTTTATCAAAACCACCAAGAATGGCTATAGTTGATGTTATTATTTTCATTTCGAATCATTATTTCTACATGCTACACAGACACTAATGCAAGATATCCAACAATTAATGGATTCCGAATAAATACAATATCCACTTCAATCAACGTTTCCACTGCATTGCTTCCAAGCACGCACATTTGAATTACATCAACATAGCATAATGATTACCAACCATATTCTCACGCATTCTCTCGACAACTAACCGAAATACTGAAATTAAGATAATTAATCATCATAATCATCATTTCCGAAGTTCATCAGATTGAATCCACCGCGCACTAGTTTCAAACTCCCAAATAAGCCATTACAGTTTGTTTGTTAAATTCGCACATTACTATAAATGACATGACATGAAGCTTATCTTTCCAATATTTTCGAACACCAAAATCGTTAAGAAGTTAACTATTATTACAGGTCTATAGAGTTAACCATATTTCGTGTATACCATTAAACTTGCACGCTTAAACACAAGCTTTGCAGAAGAAATGACGTACACGAAAGAGCTGAGCTTATGTACGGAGCCGAGCCCACAACTGAACCAAGTGGAGCAAGAAAGAGACAAAGAGAAGCTGAGAGAAAACACATGATTGTCAATGACAGCCAAGAAGAGCTCCCAGCGCGGTCTCCTAAAATAATTTACCAAATGGCTAAATGGCTTACTACAAAAGAGCACAAAAAAAATATCCGTACGATGGATTGGGTTTTTGTTGGATGGATGCTCTTAGTATTCTACAAACTTACTACTTACTTTACATGATACATAACATATTATTCTGCGCTTGCTGCAGAGCTCGAAAGAAAAAGTCAAAAAATATATTATGTATCCCCACTAACACTATATTATGCAAAGATGAAGCGCAGAAGAACATCTAAAAGATAATTTTTCTGCTTTAATCAGATTTAATTTTAATCTGAATGAGAGAGAAAAATATAGTTGATCTGATTTCCCATTTAACTGCGTGTGATGATCTTAACTATATAACAAGTTATCCTTACCATCTTAAAGGTTTTATATAAATCAACCAACGCTGCTGCTGTGTACCTTTTCATTCTTTAAATATGTATTACTATTTTTAGTAGTACTACAATTAACTACAGTGTTTAACTGTTAATTCCATTGATGATCATGTTAGCAGTGTGTTTTATGTTAATGGATTTTAAATAATGCGTTAGCAATAATGAGTACCATTTTACGCCATTTTTGTCACTGCATCTTTGATTACTACTGTTATAATGAACTTTGGCCAAATAGCTAATTGGTGATTTATTTAACGAAAGATATGTCAAAATTTCCAAGAAGTGCAAGTGTTCTAGATTTTTACAGCTAATAAAAATTTAACCAGTGCGCTTTGTGTTTATATTCTTATTCGTAAACATGAACAAACTATTCGAGTTAACGACTACTAGCGACCATTTATTTTTCCAAAATTTCATTTTGTGCTCCACAATTGAACACCTCCACCAGCATTCAAGTTTCCTCCAAACTTGTAAATGTTACTGACCCAAACTTGATAAGTGAACTGATAAGTGGGTGAAATTTAAAGAGCTGTTTTTGTGGAGGTGGTGGTGGTACTGTGCAATGTAGTATTTATAGTTTTTAATTAATTAATTAGGATAGTACTCGAGAATTGATAAGAGCCTCCCTTTAACTTTGATCTAGGTAGATGATAGATCATTTTAGTACGTAAAAGTCATAGTTATTAAGTCAACTGTTATCGGAGCCTTTACCCACTTTTGACTGGTAAGATATATTATATTGCAATTATTTGTACACTATTTGTTGACTAATTATCTATGATCTATGATGTCCATACTAACCGGAAATGATAATTTCGCTCTTTTCTGTTCTTTCATCCTTTACAGTTTGTTGGGAGTTAATTGGCTTCTGGGACTGGAGAAAAAAACTGGACGTCTCTCTGTCCGTACATCAGTATTCAAATAACCTACACAAAAGTTAAATACGTATATCATCATTTAGATGAATTTCTCTATAATTTTCCTACCGAAAATCCGAACCAGAGATACTTTGAAGAAAAGGAGATCATCATCGTTCAGGCCTTAGTTAAATCACTCTGCAATCACATCGTAATTGACATCGTAATCATCTTTAAGCGAAAACATGGCGATGATGACAGGAGGCGGAGACTCTGGAGTGGAAACGGAGAATGAAAGTAACGACCTTGATATAGTTAACGTAAATGTAATAAATGAACAAGGGGACCCAATACTTGACCTTCCAGACAGTGGACCTTCATCGTCGGAATCTGATTTAAATCAGCAGCTCGGGGCTGCCAGCTCAAGTTTTCTGGGACCTGAAAGTGGTCCAAGTATACTTTTAGGAATTAAGGACAAGGGTGATGACCCGCCGCCTCCTCCTCCACCCACGTCACCAAACATCTGTGGAACTGGTGATAGCGTTCCAGACTTTTTAGACGTGACCCCCGTGATTCAAAACTTTTCTTGTGACAGTTTAGATGGGATGAGTGAAGAGACTGTGGATGAGCCTCCGACACTTGGTGGGAGACATAGTGGAATGATAACTATGCAAAATGTGTTATCATCCCCCTCATCTCATCATCAACATCACCACCACCACCACACGCCTACAGTTAACGAGGACGAAATAATGGAGAGAGATGATGTGAGTGAAGACGAAGGCACAAGTGTTCGTAGTGTTATCAATCACGAAAGACCACACAATAACGGGGAATATGACTCGTCACCTTCGAAAAGATTTCTTAGTGATATTCCTGAACCTGACTTTGCGGATTGTAAGTTTTTTTTAAATGCGCAACTTACAGAGATAATGTTAGTCTAGGATTTAAATGACCGTTTTAATTTTTCATAATTTTCAGGCACGCCGGAAGAAGAATGGGGGAGGAGATATACCTTCAGCTTCAGCTCTACGGTAGATCTGTCATTTAACGGGAGTGCAGAGAACAGTAACAGTGCATTTGCCTACTCAAGACCCCGCGCAATGTCGGATTCCTTTCACCCGACAAATAGTGTGTTTCATAATCATCATCATCATAATCATCCACCGCCTGCACCTCCCGTCACGCCTACCAACATGAATAATTGTAGAGCACTGGTAAAGGTAAATCATATTTAGTGTACTTTTAATTGAAAGATATACATGAGGATATTAATGTGCGTATTTTTTATTATTGCAGTTTGAGTTCCCGGAATTACCCAAGTTGGTTTGCCAGTTTGAGCCTCCGGCCGGATTGCGATCGTTCATGTCAATCCAGCCCTTTCAGACAGACAATCAAGGGGGATATACTGTTCTGAATAGCGCACCCAGTACGAGTTTTTAAATATTTAATTCGGAATCGAAATATAATTTAGAAAGCAGAATACACGCTAACGTTTAAATTGTTGTATTTTTTTCACAGGTGCAAGCGACTGTCGCGCTCTGATCCCTTACGAGCAGAAAGATTTAAACCAAAAGGTCCGCAGTCAAAGTTTCTCAAGAAAGACAAGAAATAAGTTGTATGATAATTGGGCTAATATTAGAAAAGAATACAGTAAGTGATTGATCAAAAATTGCATAGTATTTACATTGGAAATTAATGTAACCGGTAGTGTTTTTTCGGAAACTTATGCTGTATGTCCTTCCTATATAATTAATTAGATGAAAAGCGTTTAAGAACAGCGGCAGGGGCGGGTAGTTTTACGATGGTTCAGAAGTTACTTTCGATGGACATTGATCCTAATTCAGCGGATGACATGGGAAGGACGGCGCTTCATGTAGCTGCGTGTAAAGGATACAGTGATATTGTCAGTTTGCTGCTTTCTTCTGGAGCTAATCCAAATTCCCGGGATTGTGTAGGAAATACGGTATGCATGCAATAAAATGAATTGGTTTGATGAAGTATTATTGGAAATTGGAAGAAGCCTAATTTATTTTTTGTTTTCCAGCCACTACATTTGGCAGCGTGCACCAACCACTTTGACGTTGTCACCTGCCTTCTCCGAGCTGGAACGGATGTGAGCACCCTGGACAACAACGGTAGGAATCCTCTCCAACTGGCTCAATCCAAGCTGAAGCTGCTCGCGAACTGGAAGTCTGAATCTGACGATGCCCTCAAGATAAAGAACGAAGTTCGGCAAATTGTAGAAATGATATTAGAGTATCTGCAAAAGAAGGGGAAGGACATGGAGGCAGAACTGTTAAATGATTTTGCCAACAGACTGACACTTAGCCAAACCGCGGAAGAAGTGGATGCTGATGTGAAAAATCTATTAGCTAATTTATCTAGTCTTACAATTAATGTGGGGAGTACTCATGCCACAAGTACGCCCATCAGAATACCTCCTAAAAACCCGTATCTAATCCCTACTTTTAATCCGAGTATGGCCAAGCCGAGAAGTTTAAGTTCGTCACCCACATCCTCATCGAATTTATGTAGTGGGGGAAGTGCCAGCAGCAGTAGTGGGGGTGGTGGAGGTGGCGGTGGCCATTGTGTGATTGCTCCGGCACATTTTTCCGTCAATGGTTGTCCCTCACCCACGCCCCATCAAGAACAACAGCAACTTATCAGCAATCTCAATAGAAGACGGGTTGAGTCGTCGGATAAATCCCTTGAACCCTGTTAAAAATAACTGACTCTTCTCCTCCAAATTTATGTTTGTTATATATGATGAATATGAACGTAGTATTAAAAGTTCTAAAAATCCATATTACTTTTTTCGAAAAAAATGAGTGAACGAACAGTGGTGGTGAGCGAATATTAATACAATGGGCGAATCAATGCGTTGTTAACAGTTTAGCACAAGTTATATATAATTATGTTGTAAGATAATATTATTTTATCTATAGTGTACTGGACGAACGCGTAGGTACTCTCGTGATGTTATAATTTTAACAAAAAATCAATAATTCTTTAAATATTACCATCATCATCAGTTGATATTTAATAATAAATATGATGAAGAAGAAATAAAAAGAGAATCGATATAAAAAAACTGTTTTTGTATCAAGTGAAATGTTTTTATTAGATATGTTCTGTAGTAGTTTTAAAATGAACTATAAAATTGTACTTATCATAATAATTAATTACCCACTTTTGTACAGACCAAAAGACGAACATTTTTCCGTCGTATTCATGCACCACACACAAAAAAACGGAACAGTTAAAAATGATATGATTTCATCACACGCGACGATAATACAAACTTTTTATCACAGTACATTACATAATATAATTTCAAGTAAAATAGTTCAAGATCAAAAGTGAGACTAGGTTCTTTTTTTCCACTTGTACCGACACCGACATCCTTTTTGTTTTTATGCTTTATTTTGATCTCTCTACTAATTGTAAGCACCATTAGAACTAAGGAAGGGAAAGGAAAAAAAACTTATTACATCTCACGGTCAATTTTATCTTTGGGGGACTTTTCAGACACGGGCTTCTTCTCTGGAGTGTCGCTTACTTTCTTGTTGTCGTCCTGATTCTTTTTAGTGTCTTCTGAAACCTTGTTGTTTACCACTACTGGCACTGGCGCTACCTGTTCAACATTACTTTTCTGGCTTCCGGCCGCCTGACCATTATACTCATTTTGTTTGGCACTCTTTTTATTTACATCTAAATTATCGTTGGGCTGATTTTTATTGAAATTGTTGGGTTCCTTTTTATGTGTATCTGGATTCGTACTATCCACTTTATTCGCCACTGTTTCAATCTGGACTACTGGTTTTTCCTTTTCTGAAATGATGGGGCTACTCTCTTTGCGAACCTGATGATGATCTTCAACAACAACTTGTTTTGGTTTTGAATTTTCGACATTTGCAAAAGAGCCTCCGGGGACGACGTCCTTAATCTTATCCTGTTTTTCCTGAGGGGTCTTATGTTCTTCATGTCTGAGACTGTCACCCGCCACGTTGTCCTTCTTTTGCGTTTTCTGCACATCATCCAACATTTGTACTTCCTTATTCAATCCTTCTTCCAGCTTTTCCAGTAGCTGTACATTCTTGCTCTCTTTTTCAATATTTTCCGAAATCTTTTCAATAATTTTTTCTTGCTCTCGTGTTATTTTATCGGCGGTACGACCAGCACCAGTATCACTAGCAGGAGGAGCCTTGTCTTGAACCAAACCTTTTGATTCTTGCTTATCAGCGATGCCGGCCTCGGCGGTGTTTCCGGTTCCAACCGTATCGGATTTGACACCAGCACCGTCAGTTTGTCTATCCTTTTCATTCTTTTCTCGCACATCTTGAGCATGATGTTGTTTTAACTCCTCTAGTATTTCTTTCTGCTCCTCCAGTAACTTTTTCTGATTTTCCTGGTGTTCCTCCAGTTTCTTCAAAAACGCTTCAGCTACCTGCTTATCAACAAACTCCTTTTTGCCGTCACCGCCAGGCTGTGTTTCATCTGCAACCGGTATCGTATCTTTCGAAGGAACCTCCTTATTTAGTGCAGGCATTTCAACCTTTACCTGTGGCGACGGATGAACGTCCTTATAATTCGGTTTTATTGGATCCTCAGCTCTGATCTCAGATTTTCTTGGAACTTCCTGTACTGACTCGACTTTTGGAGCGAAGTGATCCGTATCAGAGTTTAATTTGTTTTTAGGAGGACTATACGATACCTTTTCAACGTTTGCTTTCTGACTGCTGACTTCAACCCGTGACGGTGGTGCTACCTTGATTTTATCCTTCTTCGGCTCAGGCGTTTTCTTGTGAAACTCGACACGATTGATTCGCTCAGCTTTTCCTTCATCCATTTTCGATATGGGCGAATTCAGCTGGACATCATCCTGCCTCATCACCGGCTTCAAATGTAACAAGTTGTCTGTGACCCGCAGTGGCTCTGGAATTTTCTCGCTCATATTGGACTGCTCGGCAGCATACAATGTTGCGTATGTGGTTAAGAGCATCAACACGACGCCAATGAAGAACATGCCCTAATCAATTGAACAATCAACTTCATATTATCATCCTGAATTTCTCTCCGTGATTACATAATAGATTATATTTTTATATAATTTATATTCAATTATTGTATTTACCTGCGCTAACAATCTTTCCGTTGTATTCTTTGAAGTAACCCTCACAAACATTATGCTGGGGAAAATGATGCAGATAACGGATCCTGTGGTAGATCCCACTAATCCGAGTACAAGCTCAATATTTGGTACCAAAATCCCAACCACTAGAGTAAAACCGACTATGGTCACAGTCAGAAATTTCAGTCGGGATTCAGGAATGTAGTTTGTTGACAAGTCATGAACTTGATGGTAAGTTGAAGCCTAGAAGAAATGTACAAATAAACGAAAATTAAAATTAGCTACGCAAAATTCTCAATGTAATATCGCTAGGATCTAAATATAAACAGACTATTGGCCAAAAAATAAAAGCTTCTCCCAAAAGTGATAGAAAAAGCATTCAAATTCAAACACACCTTCCGCTCAACCAACAAGCTGTATTTATAATCTGACGAACGAACCTAGCGTTTTATTGAACACCAAAAGTCCACCCAGATTAAAAGAGAGCCCCAAAACTTTTAACCAACATAATAAAAGTAAAAAAAGCCAAAAATAAAATAAAACTGCAACCGCACAAGCAGAAAATAGCACCGTTAGTCTTACTGTCTGATGTGTACTTACTGATTTGAATATCATTGAGTGGAGGCTAGCCCGACATGGGAATCTAAAAATTAAAAAGAAGAAAAATTTATAAATTGGTGTTTCATTATTTACAAAAGTTCAGCGGTAAATTTTCATAAAGTATTTCTATTAAAATGAACAATGAGACTCACACAACCAACGGCACAGAGAACACCACACTCATTAAAAACATTGATTTAATTAGCTGAGTAGACCATGCAGGTGAAAAGCTGAGAAGTATGTTTCCTAAAAGTTAAAATTGCATTTTTGTTGTTTGAAATCATCCATTGATTTTGTGGTAAGGGTTATAGGCTTGGGTTATAGGAATATTTTTATATACCTCCAAAGTTATGCTGACTGAACGCAATGTATCCAAAGAATCCGACACAAAAATAAAAGAATGTACAAATATTCACTGCGTTCTTCACTATCTCATTCATCTTTTGCAATGACGGTTCGGGAAGAGCATCGTAGATACCAAATATCTGCCTGCAAAACCAAGAAGAGATACAATTTAAACAGGCAAAGGGTCAGAAACTAAATTCTGAACAATTTCTATAAACTTATTAGAATGTGCTTACGTTTGGCAAGACAGAGCCATCGAAAAAATTGGAATGCATTGCAGAACGCCTCCGGATTTCCAGAAATGTATTCGTTCCAAATATTCTCCTGACCACAAGGGACCTATACCTTCACTAAAAATCTACAACAAACAAGAATTAAAACAAATTACAACTCTGGAATACATTGTTGATTGACTGTGCTGATTTGATTGAATATTTACCTTTAAAACGAGGAATAGATAAAATAAAACTGACGCAGTTGAGACACTACTCAGGCTGTCAATATTTCGCAAAAGTCCCAAAGGTAGAGCGACAAACAAGGACAGAGCTGAAATTACGACAAACGAAACGAAAATACGTGATACTTTATGTACATTTTTGTCTTGTACTAAATAATAATTGGATAAATGAATACTCGATTGTCAACCTACCGGTCATCGTAATAGTCCGCAGAGATGAATTAATTTCCACTGCAAATATCTCAGACAAAATTTCAGGTCCCAGGTCTCCGATAACCACCATAAACGCGATGAGTGTTCCAATTAAAAATCCAATGATGCTGATCTCCACCATAAATTTTCCGGTCTGTCCAAAGGTACTCCATGCTATAAAAATGTATAAAAACGACCCAAATAGCGATTAAAAATTTGATACAGGTTCAACAGTTTTAAATTTCCTTTTCACCTCATTAAACTCATTGTCATTAATGTTTAAATGTTACAATTAAAATTATATACCCAGCATTTCATACGTCCTTCTACGACTCATCAGCGCAGCTTTCAAAAGAAAGTAACACACCATTCGAGTGATAATAGCTCCCATCATTAACGACACTGTCGCCAGAACTATTCCGCACTGCAAAGTAAAAAAAAACAAGCACACAATTGAATATCAGTTAACTACAGCTCATGTTCTTCATTCTTGGAATAAGTATTTATGAATGCTGAAATGATTAATTAATTAACACAAATGGACAAACCTGTTTAAAACAAAAGGGCATCGCAAGCACGCTGACGCCAACAATGCTGTTGGCCAACGTTACAGTATGGCGGGCAACCATTTTTGCGATGGGAAATTCCAACTAAATTCTAATAACCGTAAACTAGCCAAATAATAACGAGTAACGCCGTGTGCCGACGCAACGCGAACAAGCTACATCAGTAACTGATTTCTATTTAACCGTTGATGATGCCGTTAAGAAAAACTTCTCGATTCCTTCCGACACATTGTTTGCAGCTTTAGTTAAAACTCCGTTAATTAAAGTTCTAGCAACACTTTAGTTAGCAATTCTTGCACTTTGTCATAAAAAACACTTGTACAAACAGCACGGCTTCTTTTGACACTATTGACATGAAATCAGATGATTTCTATTCTATCCACTTCAATTTACACGTGTCAGTTTCGAGTTGCCCCATATTCCCGATTCAGCTCTGCGTATTCCGTCGTCTCTCATCTCGTCTGCAACTGCAAGTCTGCATGATACGACGAACAACAATTACCTATCAGGGTGATTAAAATCAAACTAATTGGTATTTAATGTCAAAAGTTACTGGATCGCATTACGTGAAATTGCCTACTACAGTTATATCATTTGATTTAATGACTGGTCATTGATGATCAATGATTTTCATACGGTAATAGATGTCCATTGTCGTCATCTTAAAAGTTAATCGTTTCCGGTTTCCGCTTAAATGTTTATGTTGATTTTACTGTTACAATTCAAGCTGTTATATAAGACTAACATGTATAGTTAATTAAATTTAAGTTCATATAATATTTAAACGCATAGTCATAAATACATCATCATTAAGAAATGGAATATTGAATATTATTGAGTTTGGAGGTCTGGTAAACGCGCTACTAGGAACCATGATCATGTTTCCAATTTCCATTGATTGCTTGGTGGAGCTATGTGTCTACCGCTCATCTTATCTTTAACAAATTACACCACGCACGCGGACGATTAGTTACGCGATTAGTCGCCTTTTATGCGTCATAGTTGTACGCCGCATTTGCCAATGGCCGTGAGATTGATCATTGCTGAATCACATAATGTGGGTGGAAGGAAGGTGTGGAAAATGACGGGATTGTCATTTTGAAAGAAAGTTGAGTTTTTTCTGGAAGTAACGTACCTCTCATAGTACTCGTTTACCTGTTTCCCAGTTTCTTTTTAATTGTATCATCCATCATCACGTAAACGACTAACCGGCAAAGCGGCGGTGAAACTGACCGGAAATTACTGGAAATCGTTGAAGACGCCGTATCCTCGCGTTCCTGACACGAGAATCGTTAAAAAATATCATGGCTCCAACGCTGCGAAGAAAATCAGAATCAATCAAGCCTTCAGGCAAGAAGAACGATGAAGCGCTTTACAAGTTATCCGATAAGGTCCTCTGCAAATTTGATGACCAGCTATACGACGTTATCATTTTGGAGGTGAAACACGTGGATGTCTTTGAGCAAGAGAGGAAAGACGCCATTAGTTCGAAATCTGGTAGCGACGACGGCGGCGAAGATGAAGTTCCAACCCTGCGAACCCTTTTGTCCGATGAAACTAACGCGGAGGGCGACTTTCCCGACAAGTTTGCCTACTTTATCCATTACAGACAGTGGAACTCCAATTGGGACGAGTGGGTACGGAGTGATTTGCTGATGCCGATCTCGGATGAATCGCGTGAGCGACAGAAAGAGCTCAAGTTATCTGCAAAGAAAAAGGACAAGGTGAAGACCAAGTATATCGGGAAGAAACGGCGACGGAACCGGAAACGGGCCGCTTTGAGCCAGAGTCAGAACGGGGACTCGGATGAGGACACGCAGACAACTTTGGATTGCACGGATGACGGCGATGGGCATTTTGAGTCTTCTAACATTGAAGAGCCTGTAAGTTCGTTAGATATTTAGACAAACGGTTAGGGTTAAGGTCACACTTCATATTCACGCGCTGACTGACACAGTCTTTTAAATTATTAATGTAGGATTCTCAGGCTAGTACCCAGCCACAGAACTTACCCGGAGATGATGACGACGGAAATGAGGAAAAATAAATCGGGTCAGGTCAGCCCTGTAATTAGTGTAGTCGTACGAACAGCAAAAGGAGATCACAAAGATATAAAAAAAGAGAAGGCGATAGAAAATGAGGTGGGTCATAACTTTTAATTATCATCACTCATTCTAAAGCCGACAATTTTTTATACGGAATTGACACAAGAATTTTCTGTCCACAGGTTGATGATTCCACTGCTGTCAACGACGTTGAGTCCGAGAACTTGGAAGAAAAGAAGAGTGGTACTGACGCTTCGAATCTACAGGAGGGCGATTCCAGTTCTGTAAACGGTGGCACGCAAAAAATTAATGTTGACATCACGAGTGATGACAGAAAGTTGGATTCTGGTAAAACTGAGGATCTGGTAAAATATTGAATGGTTTTGTAAGATAGAAAATATAGCACCAATTTTGCAGTGAATATTTCTAAATTCTCCCACTTGCATTATTTTGCAGCCCGTAGTCACCGCTGAAGGCAAACCGGACCTCGAACCCCGTGGAAGCAGTTCTGAATCTACTGTCGTATCTGAGGATAATAACTTGAATGACTTTTGTTCAGATGATCTTGTACTAAAGGAGGCTGAATTGCTAAAGGTATTTACATGCACAACTAGAACCATTTCGTAATAATATATTATTAGAACAGTTATTGGGGTGTATTAAGACAACTTGGTATAAACGGGTAAATGTAATAATAGTAACGATGTCTTTAATTTGCAGACTGAGTGGAGTTCTCAGGATTATAAAAAAGCTGAAACTGGCAATGAAAGTGTAAAAGAATCAAATGCACTGGTGGTAATTAAGGAAAAGGACAGCAGCGACGTGAAAGACCAAAATCTCTGCGGCAGTTCACAAGTAATTGTATTAGCTATTTTTTGTCTATATTATGAAATAATATTTTGCACTTCTATAATTTAATGCATGATGATATCCCAATTTTCAGCCTTCCACGATGGATCCTCGCATTGACGATAAACTGGCAGAATTAAGAGACCATTTGATCAGTGTTGAGACAATTGGCATTACATTAGGAACGGCTTTTATTGAAAAGTTGGCAAGTTTGTTTGAGGTGTACTCTAGAGGATTTCCGTCTAATGAACTGGTAATTAGAAATTGGAATGAATAAAAGTTTTTTAAAGTATTAATATTACAGTGTATTTAGTTTAGAATATGAAGTAATATTAATATTACATAATTGTTTCAGGTGGTGGCCAAAGGGCGAGATACACGCTTTGAGAATGCCGTGTGTTATGTACAGCTTTCTAAATTCATAGGTAATTTTTTATTTCTCTCTCTCTCTCTGAACTTTTTTTTCCGATGCAGACAAAACATTGTTAAATTTTATAATTACCCCAATCTATTAGATTTCCTGGAGTCGGAGCAATGGCATCAGCATGAAACATGGACAAACGATCTGGATGTCGCAGAAGAAACAGAAGATTTGGAAATAGTTTGGGAAATATGCCACGAGTACTTCGACCTTGCTAAGAAGTAAGCTATTCCACATTGTTAATTAGTACAGCTTAATGTTGATATTTGCACAAATATAGCAGGTACTTACTTTGCGTACTGAATTTCATTATTTACAGGTTCCTGAGTTCTAAAATCTCTAGCACCTGTGAAAGTAAAGTGTCCAGTGGAAAGGACTTGGAAGCCTAGTCTCACCTTGCCCCTTTCAAGCATTTCAATCTGCCTTGATGTATTTCTATTGAATGGTTCTCAATTTTTTAAAAAGAAATATTAAGATTAGATTTCATATTTCATATAAACAAGCATAGGAATTGTTTCAATTTCTCCTCTAATTGTGTGTTTTATTCCAGGTTAATTTTTATAGAAGGTCATATCATTCTCCCGTGTAGTGTTTGTTTGTATTTGAACAAATGAAAGTAATGTAAAGTAATTTGTTATGTATCGATAATACAATAAAAATTAAAGTCATTCTTCCAACATTCTCGATGCATTACAAAGTATAAGGATTTCTTCTTGGAGAAACATTCTCAAGACGTTTGTGTGGACAGATTCATCATGACACCTATGCAAATTCCTCGTTCATCATCATACGCCTCATATTTAAGTACATAATACTACTTCACAAACAACCAGCTACTTTCATCGAATTCGTGTGTTAACAAGCATGCATAGACTTCCATGAATGATATTGATGAAATGACCGTGTGGTCGTTTGGTTTTATTTTGCATTTGGTCCTCTTATAAAAAGTAAACGAGGTTCTTTAACATTTTCCATAATATACTTAACTTAATAATAAAATGTAAATATCATTCTCAAAAAATGTAGACTGCACACACACATTTGATGAAAAGTAACATCACTCTTATACAGCAAATATTTTGAATGTCAATCATGTACAAAACATAAATAAATGTGATGTATTTTATGTACAAGTTACAAACAAACAAGCTTTAAAAGCAAAAGCGAATTATAACATGTAAATAAATATAAAGCAGTAAATTTTAACATGATGATGATTTGATGATGGTCTTGTGGTTCTGTTTTGGAGAGTGCATTTTTTCTTTTTCTCTCGAAAAGTTCCATAATCTCGTATTCTTCAAGTCAAGTAAGTCGTTGTGGACCACAAACAAGCAAGACAGGAAATCATGTACGTATGCATGCCATGCACAATGTATAAAAAATATTATAAACAGAGTGATTGAAATGTTGGTATTAACAGAAGACAGGGATCTGTTAAGCTCATTATGACTCTTCCTGTCCCTTTTAAATCCAGAATGTCTGTGTCTTTAAAAAAGATTGCATACACGAGACCCACACCACTCACTCGACCAGTATTAATCTTAACCTGTATACATAATGCCACATGGACGTTTAAAAGATATGTTAAGTTAAGCTCTTATATGATCCATGTCTCTTCTTTACAAATTTGTTTATTTAAGCCATATTCTTAAACAGAGCATATTATACAAATACAGCAAGAAGAATCTACGCGTAAAAAATGTGATGTTTGAGTGAAGAAAAGCCAGAAACAGTTTCACACTCACACGCGATACTAAATGGAATGGAGGTGTGTAATAAACTGAATGAAAAAATGATCCTGTAGTTATTAGTCACGTAGTTTTTTAGGATATTTTGCAGTTTCCTCCTGTAAGTAGTTTTCGTGTTTTTGACAAGAAAGTCTCATAAAGTTGCTGCTGTAAGTTCTCTAGTCAGTTTTGCATTTACAATAATAACGCATTTTTGTCCAGGGGCAAATTGCATGATTTCGATCTACGCATCATTACGTCTTGATAAGCCAGCAAGATTCACGGGATGCGGATGCAGGATGGCAGCAGTTCCTAAAATAAGAGTGCCGTCGCCGTCAGAGCAAATGGAATTACAAGGACAACAAGCGGTGACGGTGACACCTTCTCTAACGACAAGTGACGGTGCTTGTGGCGATGGGCAAATTGCTGTAAACGAACATGAGGACAAGAAGAAAGCAGATAATGAGGGGCATGATGGCGTGACCTTGTCATTTTCTAAGGAAGTAAAGGTAATGAGCAATTAGCTATACTGGAATGGTGCAAGTTACCATGATTCAATCCTGGTATATTTTTAATGGATGTAACTTGTTGACCAATTCAACAGATCGACATTGATGCAACTTCCGGAGTGGAAGAGGACAAGGCTACTAAAAACTTTGTGTCCATCCCTTTAAACGCGCCCAATGGTCCTTCCCCGGAAGAGTTTTCACAGGAAAAAGACGTCCCTGAAGCCACAGCGCGGGTGTACGACTTCAACATGGTCAAGCAAAAGACGCTCCCCAGAATCAACTTCAGAAACAGCAATGTCTTCCGTGCCATTTCTAGTCAATCCAAGATGTACGTCCTCGTGTGGACTCTGATGCCCATCTCGCTAGTGATCTGTATAATCATCTTGATTTTGTACTTTATGTCATGAAAAAAAATTAGCAAGTGTTTCGAAAGCTGTCTCCGCTTTAATAAAAGCCATGCAACATCAGATCACATTATCGCAAAATTGAAGATGGTTTGGCTAATTGTACGTATACCCGAATCGAAAGGAGACTCAATCAATTAGTACGGTGAACATATTACATACATTCGTTTGTAATGAGTAAAGATTCTACTAACAAGTTACAGTCACAGATCATGTACATTTTACAAAAATACATTATGTTCCTTAATGTACTTCCTTATCTAAATTAATGTAATTAATTCTTGCGAGAAAATTTGTTTTTGTACATTTTTTACACAGAATGCATATGTAGATACATAGTTTTATAAAATGTACTCTAATCTCAAATCTAGCAAAATTGCAAGTCTTGTCAAAAATTAAATATTTTTGTCATAATATATGTCGAGTCGATTGTTTCGAAATTCTTCCAATAAATGGGATATATTAGCTAATTGTATTACATGCGACAACTTTGAAATATTTAATAACATTAAGTGAAGCAGTAAAATTCATAAATCTATAATCAGCTTATCTATTAAATTACATTCATAAAGCACGCAACAAAATCAATATTGATGAACTCATTTCATATCAACAAGATCTCCTCTATTTACACAGGCTATTAAAATCAATAAACATGGATATAACGTGTAATATCATTTGATCTGTGACCTCTCTACTTCAATGTAATTTTTTTCATTTTTTGTAAGTTCCATTCCATCATACATCTTTTTTTACGCTGCATGCAACACGCGAGAAAAGTTTGTTCTTCATCCAGTGAGGCAGAGAAAGAGAGAAACCATTCCTTTTTTTGCCAAACTGTTTTCAATACAAAAAAGAAAGAAAATATATAAATACCAACATAGCAGAAACAATACGTATTTATGCTTATTTCAGCTTTTGCTACTAACCAAACCACTGTATCCCGAGTAGAGTTTAAGTTACATAATGTCCATGGAACGTATATGCAAAATGCGTATAACAAGTGTATACACACCTCAAAGAGATGCATATAAAAAGTCCAACTCTTTTTGCTGGAACCATGTTTGCAAACGAAATCGATGTATGGTATAATGTAGTAGCTCAGTATTTTGCAAGCAGTGTGTATGGAAGAGAATATGAAGGAATTTTAGGATAGACCATATCGCACCAAGTTTTTTTCTTCTCCAGAACACAGCATACAATACAGCTCCAGACTCCAGAGCGTGCTGTGAACTCGGAAGTGAGTCGAAGAAGAAGCAATAGAGCCAGCCAACCACTGTGTTGCGAAAACCATGTGTTGACATCCAAAACTAGGTCAGTGAACCAATCTCGCTCGTGTGTTACATGCAATCATACTATATGTTACACAGAAGAGTGGTTTGGTACACAAAAATACAGTTTCAAGGCGACACACTTCCTTCTCAAGTGAAGCTTGGCAAATTTCTAAATCCTACGTCTACAATACATGAAATCGTTTTCCTGGGAAATCCTGGACTAGAAACAACTTTTTTTCCTTATTTGAAGAAAGTTTAAAGCCACCCACCTTCCATATAAATACTACCTACATGCATGCATGTAAATATGGGATTTGCTTAGTCCAACAAGAAATTACAAGCAAGTTGGAGATGGAAAGATGGAGGAGAGCGTTTTTTGTGTGAAATACGTGCAAACTAACGTGATTACAAGTATTAAGTAAAGTGGAAGGGCTATAACACACAAGGTTTCTGTAAGGCAAGCTCACTTTCACTTTACCTTCCAGTCTTTCAGCAGTGAAAGTTATTCCTTCTCTCCAATTTACGACGAGAAAAATTTCCGATCCTCTGCTTTATAGAGGCAGTGAACATAAAATATAATGGTATCTGTAGCCGTTTGAGCTGACCCAAATAACTGACCATTACTATCTGCAAATTTAAAGTGGCGAGTGTTCAAGTTGAAATTGAAACAACCACTTGCAATTTACATCAGCCATTTTCTCCACGTGGATATTATAATAAAATACCTATATAACTAATTGTTGCATATATGGTATCCGAAATTTTCCCCACCAGTCCAGCCTATTTTCAGATTCAGTTGCAAAATGACTCCTTCAACTCGTACGTCGCAGGGCAGACGATCATTGGACGTGTGGTGGTGGAACTTAAGGATAAGCTAAAAATCATGGGTGCGTTATTAAAATGAAAATAAATCAGATCCTCTTTCTTCTACATGTTTTCCATATTCTATTATTACTGTGTGTTGTGTGGCCAGCCTTGAAAATTGAGCTGTTGGGGAAAGGAGCCGTGCACTGGGAGAAAGAGCACTACTTTGTCGATAATCATAATGGATCGCGAAGAATGCATTTCCCGAGACGGATCCATATGCCTGAAGAAGAGACCTACATCTACCAAGAAAAGTACCTAATTGGAGAAAGTAAGCAAGCAGACAAATCAATCAATTACGCATCGCTGCTTTCACTCAGCTTTCTCCTTTTTCATTTTCTCTCTCTTACAATATATTATGATCATGTCAGGAGCGGATTCACCTGTAACACTCACACCCGGTGTGCATAGCTTCCCATATTTTTTCACATTGAGTCCATGGCTTCCATCCTCGTTTGAGGGAAGACACTGCCACGTGCGCTACCTACTCCAAGCAACCTTAGAAAGAGCCTTATTCAAAGATTTAAAGTCAGACCCACTCAAATTCGACATTAAAGGGATACTGGATTTGAATCAGTATCCGGGCATAGCGCGACCTGTGAACGTGTCGGAGCACAAGAATAGGGACTTCTTGTGCTGGAAACTTTGGTCTGTTGCCTTGAATTTGAATGTGGAGAAGACGGGTTATGTTCCAGGGGAAATTTTAAAGTTTTCCGTCAAGTTCAATAATTCGTGCAGCAATGTCAAATTGACGGACCTCAAGGCCTACATAATTCAGGTAACGGGAACGCAGACCAAAAAATAATTGGGTTAATAATTAATTAATGTTGATTTTTAATGCAGAAAGTGACTGTGAGGGCTCAGCGTGCGAAAAGTGCGTACGAGAACAAGGTCCTTAAAATAAAAGGACCTATAATTAACGCGGGGGAAATTGAGACATGGGAAGCCTCCATTGAGCTTCCAAATCACATTGAGCCTTCCGGTCTAGGACTTTATCCATCTCAAGTGCTTCGCTTCAACATACAATATTATCTTAAGGTAATTATTACAAACAAGAATAAATAAAGCCAAAATAATTTCAAAAAACGAATTAAATTTCACATGATTGATTGATTTTTTTGAAGGTGTCCGCAAAAAATGTGTTTAGTTCCATAAACCGTAAAGTAGGCCTTACAATAGGCACGATTCCTGTGAGGGAGGTTACAGCCGCCTCAGAAACCGTTAGCGCCAGCGCTATAACCTGCAGTTCGGAAGTTGTTGCATTTTCTGCTGGAGGGCAGCCGTTCACTCCGTACAAAAACCTTTCCGAGATCTTTCCACCCATTTTGAAAAACGAGGAAAGCGGAAACAATTCAACTGCAACTACCGTTACAACAAATGGCGTTGCTGGTACTACTGTAGCTAATTCTTCGCAAGAGAATCCTGAACCGGAAGCGGAGAATGGAGGAGCGGCTACAAATTCAGAACCATTAAGTGAGCAGTCTCGGAATGGCATAAACACGTCGTTAACTGCGCTGAGTGAAAGTGCAAAGGCGCCTTTGAAACGGACGGACACGCGTAAGATTTTATTTTTTACAATATTTATTTAATGTCACATGAATTCGTGTTATGAATTTTCGAAATTGTTGTTTTTCAGCTCCTCCAAGTTATGAAGAAGCCATTAAGCGACCCTCATCTAGAAAATCTTAAAAAGAAGGAAAAAATACAACAAAAAGAATATATATAGTTACATCCTCAATATACCTTGTGTTCAGTCAGATCAAATAATAATATGCGATTATATTTTACTTGACGAAGACAAAAATATTTTGTACGAGAGTGTAGCATATTGACCATATTATGCGCTGTCTTCATAATAATATATTTTTTTGTTATACATCATGAATTATGAATGCAACTTTATGGAGTTCTTTCAACTCAAAATGCCAAACATTACCAATAATTTTCATTTTTTATTACATGCAGTGTACTTTTTGATCGGTATCAGTTTAAAATGTGCTTTCTCTTTGTTAAAACTCACCATTACTGTCTAGACCTATTGGTCGACATACCTTCCAAATAAAATGATAAAAGTTAAAAAAGTATAGAACGCAGAATGTACAAAGCATTAAATAATATGCAATGCGTGCAATTTTGCTTTCCATTTTGCCATTTCAGTATAATATATGCATACTACTACAGTATTTTATGTTTGTTTTGCCATTGCACGTGCCATTTCCGTTATACAATGTTACTTAAAACTTGCTAGAGTCAGTTTTTTGGACACGCTGTCGCAATCCCTTCAAGCTACTCTTATTTAACATGTCGAAAAAAGCAATTTTTAATATAAAACAATAAAAGTTTCATCTAACTCGGGGAGGCAATTACCTAGAATTGTATATACGGTTTTGTTATTAACGTAAAACACGAGGAATACAAATACTATATGAATTTTAATTGTGCATTAATTTTGAAAGAGTTAGTGTAACATTTATAGTAAGTAAATTTGTTGGCCATAGGTGATGGAGTACTTGATGACTTTGACGTGTGCAAACACACGCAAAAATAACACATGACCTCTATTTATTTTAAATCGATTAACGTAAAAAAGAGCTATATAAAATGTATATATGCAAATTGGAATTTATTTATAAAAAAGTATTATTAAGTTTAAGTTTCAAATGGCTAATTTCCCACTCTAGTGTATTCTCAATACATAATACATCCGTGACATAAGTCTTGATGATAATAAAAATATAATTTTTTCAGAAAAAAACTTCACACTTGTCTTATGACTTTCTCTCTCTGAGTCAGTGACGCTATCAAAATTAAAGAAATTGCGCTCATTACCGATATGGCTATATAAAATCGATCCTGGTCATTCCATTCTCGGTTACATTTTTTTCGTTGCTGTTCATGGTCAGAAATGTGTATTATCCTTCAATAAAATTATAATAGGGCATTTTTGTATCGGTTCCTCATATAAGTGCTTACTACAAATCACCGCATATAAACTTTCTTTATACATATGTAGTTATATTATTACGCAACGTTTTTGAACCTTTCAATTTACATATTAGTTAGGCATTTTGATTGCAATCACAGATTACGTCAAAAATTGAAAGTATGTATAAAAAACAAAAATTACTTTAGTAGCATATAAAGCTTTCCATTGTCTGGCTTTAAATATCAAAGCTCACATTGTCCATATGAGTTTGGAAAAGTCTAATTTGATTTTGTACCGTGATTGTACGTATATCCTTGTAATGACCGTTATTATGTAGAAACTATACACTCATACGTAGCTGCCGTGGAGGGTAATGGAAATTACTGTCATTTTGACAAAATTTCAAGTACAAAAAAACGGACTCAAAGCATATACGGTATATATACATGTACTGGTGTATTTACAAAACCATAAGTTTGCTTTTGCGATATTCTTCCAAACAAACTCACAGTTTGTGACTGATATCCGATACAGAAACTACAAAAGTTTTTTAAAGGCACAATATGTTGAGCAAAGAATGCGGAAAACTTTTCAAAATTGTGATAAGATGGTGCAATGTTTGTGGTGGGATGCCATTCATTTGGAATGGTCGTCGAGGTCAAGTCTGCATAACGAGAAAGGGTCAAATTCGTTGGGGATCTGCATTTGTTATCCAACTTGGCCTCTGTATTTACACGTACTTCAGATTGTTTCAAATCGTAAATGCCCTTGATATTCTTCACCAGTCAAGGTGGTCATCATCCACAACTGTCAAAACTTTCAAGTCTCCAGTTAAGGTGGATTCTGAAGTTTCGTATTGCTTCCTCCACGCACTCGTTCACACTTACATGGTCGCGCTGAGTGTGAACACGATTTTAAACCAAAAGGATCTTGTCCTCTTTACCAATTCCTACCTCAAGTTCACTTCTCATTTTCGGGGTAAGCGTGACCACTTATAATAATTATCCTTTTTTAATTTCAATTCTCTGTTAAACTGCTTTCTCTTTTTTATATTAGAAGCGTATATTGCTAGACTGTGTCGATCTTGGAGAAACGGATGTGAAGAGTTGGTCCAGATTATGATCACACTTGCCATCTCTGCCCCATTAATCCCCACCATCCACTTTTTATTTAACCCATGGCATCCAATGTACCTAACATATCATCTTACTTCTTACGTGAGCAGTGGGGATTCTTCAAAAGCGACCCAACTGAAACATGGCTTTTCATTCGTTGCGAGTAAATGTGGACTGATAACAACGATATTATTACTTGGGGCATTTGCCATCTTTCAAATCCTTTTCATTTGGGTCATCACGTCAACAATTTTGTTCCTCACTGTCAATGTGACCATATCGGCATTTGTGTTTAGATCCGCAATTCGAGAAATGACGTATGAAAACTTACAGTAAAAGATTTAACAGTAATTAAGAAACATGATAAAATTATGGTTGCATTATTTTTTCTTTACTAGAATCATGTCTCATGATAAGCCATGTCGAAGGAGGGGCAACGCGAGACAGTCTCAATATTTAATTCCCGTCTACGTCACAAAAGATAAGCTTCGCACATCCTCCAGTCTTATCCGCTGTTATCGTTCTTTTCAAATAATGGAAACTCTGGCGTATCACTGCTTTTCTTGGCTGGCATTCGTGGTGGAAGTACTTCAAATGTTGTTTATATCACTAGTCATGTTTGTCATGTTCAAGTTTTTTACGGTTATTTCAGCAGGTAGTTTAATTATGCTAGTGTTTGTGATCACAATGTGCTGCTCACTTTGGACATTTATCCTCAGCATTGTGGGCCGTTTTAAAAGTAGGACTGAGGGATGTTGTCAGTCTTGGAAATTTGTCAAGTGTAATTATGTGGACGAATTTAGGTACATGAAAGTTGTAAAGAGAAGTTGTCATCCAATTAACATTTGGGCTGGGATCAATATTTTTGAAATGCAAATCAAACATGTGCCCATGTTTTTATATGCGACTGTGAGTTGTGTAATTGTTTGGAATGCTCTTTATCGTAACTACTATCATTGGTAAAAATAAATAAAGGTGCAAATTGGCTCAATTATGGTTGATTACACTTTATAACCTCCACCCCAATTTTGAAATAGTTGAGTTGAATTTCTTCTCAATAGTATATCGTGTTAAAGTACTAAATGGTATCGGATAAAATACTGCCATTACACGGTCAACGTTGCGGGAAGGTTACTGGTTTAATAAACTTACTAGTATACCGATTAAACGTGGCGTAGTTTTGGAGTAATTTGCTAAATTGGCATCCTAATTATAATTACTACATTACTAGAATACAAATTGGATAAAAATTCAGGTTTCCAAACGCCAAGCAGGCGCAGAATTTTTATAATTTAAATATATATCACAATAAAAGTGCTCTTATGGGGAATTTTAAGTAATTTGCTGGAAATCAAAACAAACAGGGATAATTATAACATTTTAGTGACTAGACTTTTGTCCACATGAATGACATTGAATAGAGTTACTTATGTTTTTAAAGTTCTTCACAATGAAGAGAATCAGATGCACCAAAAAACCACTGAATTTTTCATGCCATGATCATAACCACGATTGCCAAATACATGTACCTCCGTAAAAGCTAATGGAATAGGATCACGTTGCCCCGTTCAGTTAAAAAATGGAAAAGAAAAGTCTCGGACAAGCGATGACATTAAATTTTTTTCATACCTTTGTAACATTTTAATACATATTTGCACACATCATTACCAATGTACTTCATAAATGTCGGGTTTTCCTTACTGATTTATTTTGAATACTAAAAAATGTAATGGTAAAAATATTCCCTTATTATGAATTTCATGGCTACATCAAGATGGAAAGGGTGCTCTTGATAACGAATATTCCACCGAAAGACGAAGGTCATTCGGGTAAAAAAGTGTCCATGATTGGGCCACTCAATTTGAGCGCATTCTGGTCATGATAACTTTCATGGCAATACCTCCACCAATTTCAGTTAGGTGCCATGTTGTCAAGAAAGCAAGGCCCGTTATGCCCATTTTCTTTTGGGAAACAAAACGGTTGCCAACATTACAAACGAATTGTACTTCCGCTTTTGTTTCGGAACACTTGCTACTTACGCACTTCCAACCTACGACCAATAAAAGATCCCGTCACTGACGACTGACTTCCAGACTTTTACTAAAAACCCGTTTCACCTTCACCCCCACTCATATCCGTTTGATCTTCGCCGGTCTCCCTTTAGATTTAGTCAAAAGGACAAACAATTGCAATGGGAAAATATACTAAACGCTGGGAGGAAAGGAAACCACACCGACCTCAACGGCCGCTGCCACCTTTTGCATACTTCCTTGCAAACTTTTCGACTATGGTTGATACCAAAGTAATTAAAAGATTCAATACTTTCAAATTACCACTTACATCACTCCAATTTAGTATTAATTACATAAAGTGTTTATTCGCCTTTTGCAGGGTCCTCAGCTTGTTCGTGACGCAGGCCAAGCTTGGAGGAATCTGGAAAATGAAGCCCAGGTCGCTTTCAAGGATCAAGACGCCAGGGAACTGTACAGGAAGCGCATGGCTGAATACAGAAGGGTTATCTCGGCAATGAAGAGACCGCCAGGTCCTTACGCATTGTACGTAAAGCAATACTGGAGATCTGGAAACGCTCGCGTAAGATTTTAAAGTATTTTCGAGTACATATTTCATCAATGCAAGAGTGCTTAGATATTTAACTATTTCTATTTTTATTCATTCTGATCAGTTCAATGGAACTCGCCAGCATTTCATTACGCTCCAGAAGCACATTGCAGCGAATTGGAAAAATCTCTCCGAGGACGAACAGGATGTTTACAAAGCCGGATCCACACTTCTAACTGCCTTATTCGAAGCGGAGCAAGGGGCCGTTCTGGATGGTCACCGAAACATCAATCTGAACTGGCAAAATGCTGGATTGGAAAGGATTCGTCCGATGCTATACTCCAGGAGAACTGCAGCGGATAACGCTCCAATGGACACTGCCGACCATGACGAGGAAGAAGACCAGGACGAAGAAGAAGATGATGATGACGACGACTATGGAATGGGGGATATTGATGACGAACTTGATGACTTATCCTAAATATTAGTACAATTCACCAGCGCAGTTTCCTTTTTCCCTTTCCATTTTGATGATCAATAATTTTGTTTCATAAATCTGTCCATAATAATTTGTACATTTATCATATCAACTCCTTCACATTTGAATCAAAGAGTCAATATAGTCATTGAAGATGAAATAAATAAATACAATTGAATAAAATAAAATGCATTGTTATACTGCGTTATACTTTAAAGTGAGCGTGGTAGGCGTCTGAAATAGGTATGCCTTAAATGCATCACAAGACACATTAGTAGCACATTTAGGTATTTACTACCTTATATTGCATTGCTAGTTTGTTTAGTCATTTAAGTCGTTTTAGCTTAAGCGCTTCTGCTCATTCATTTTCTTTTAGAAAGTTACAGAGTGACTGTTGCAAAAAAATCTTTTTATATTATATTGTGTTGCAGGTTAGGAGTTGGGATTCACAGTGTTCACTATAAAAGTACGCCAATCCAAACAGTATGCCTGTAAGCCAGATTTTTGTTAAGACATTTATACCAAAGTGACTTGCTATTGCCTATCTCTGCTTACCTGTAAATACGTATACCGCTTATCTGAAAACGAATAGTTACGTCTTTTTGTTCATACTCTTAAAGGCATAATAATATTTAATATACCTACCTACATTCTTATGCATCTCCTCAACACAAGAAAAAAGACAAAGGAACCACGCTCTCAGCATGACTAAAATTATATATACGCTCATATGTAGTAAGCAATTGATATTAATTATAACTTTACTCTTACTTTCTTGCCTTATATTAGATAGGCATCCTTCTCATAATAATTTAACCAATGTAAAAAACAAAATAGGTAGGCAAGTACTTTTTTGGACGCATAGCCCTTTTATGAGTATAGACAAAGCTCTTCACTTTCCATTCCGTCTTCATATTATTTAGGTACACACTTTAAAGATCGTGACATTTCTTGTAATCTCTAATTTGTATTTGTAAAAAAGGCAGGATACCAATTTTAAGGATTACATGCGCCACAAAGCTACAAGTTGTTATCGTATAAACCGTTTGTATGTGAGGAAGGTACATGCAAACATCCTCAACAAAAATTACAAAGATAATCCGCTTATGGCTAATCATCACAAAGTCACTGTGCTTGTATGCGTAGGTATGCATAAATATATCTTGTCTTGTAAGAAAACATATTTTTTACAAGCAGTTCACCTTACTTACATCACTTGCGCACATCAACTCAAGGTATATAAAAAGTGGGGACGACTACAAAATTTTTGATGAATTTGTATTTATTTATATTTATAGCAGTCGAGTCCCTGTTCTGGCTTCATGCACATGTATTTTTAATGATAATAAACATCTGCAACGAAAATCCATACACTCTGTGATGTTATCATATATGTAACCAAAACTGTTAAAATGATCGGTACACACATCTTCGCAGTGACTTTTGCGTGTTGTTCATCAGTTCAAGTCAAACAACGTGACGGTGATGACCACGAAATGGTAATCCATGCCATAATAATTGAGCATGTTAAAAAATAAAATCATACGCTACAGCAAGTGATCTAAAAAGAACTATCGCAGAGTACTTAAACATGTTATTATAACTTTGCTGTAATATATAGCCCAAATATCAGCAGGGTTATTATTACGATCACAAAGTCATTTGTGTGTGGCTCCCTTGGTCAAGTCATGGTCATATAGCCATAAATACAAAAGCCCATAGAAGTTACCTACAATTCATATAATTAAGTGACTAGATTTGGATTATATGGATAAGTCTCTGGACCCATTTTATAATCGTCAATCGTGGTAAATGTTCTTGTTCGTTGTGGATAACTAGTTTTGAAAATTTAGATTGAATATTATCGTAATTTTCCAGTGTCTAGAAAAGCAATGGTGAAATAACTTCAATTACTACAAATTTACTCCTTTGGATTGAACAAAAGGTAAGATTTCTTATTGGAAATGAATATTCCTTCAATCATTGAAGTTCAATGGTTAATGCAAATGCTGATTAAGGCTCTTTAATGTAGGCTATCTACTCAAGGTTACATACAAATAAAATAGTTATTTATCCGCATTATTGCATGTATCATCAGATCACTCTTCTTGGTATGAGTAACACATATATGATATAAGAAACGTTTTCTGATTATGGATGCAATTCTCTTGGTTATTCTTTTTTATTAATCGCATTATTCATTAATCACGAGTTAGTTGATTCAATCAAGCTTTCTTAAAGAAATATCATGCGCTGCACATATATTATTCTTCTAAAGTTTTCTCCAGCAGTCAGTTGTGAACTTGTGTGGGACAGCATGATAGCCTTTTGCGTTCCAGTCTCTGATTCATCTTGCAATGAAAGCTATGCATTTTTTTTGTTAACTAAGCAAGTTTCTTTATCTGTTTATCTGTTTCTTTATTCGTAAAAAAACATCACATGTCATTTTTATTACAAATCGTAGTTTTATGCATACACTGCAGTTATTATGAATACCAAGTTTGAAGAAAAAGGTATTATTTTTTTAATTGCAGTGGTTTCATCCGATCAATAATTTCGTTACATGGAAAAGTGACGGAGTGATTTCAAATACGTGCACCACGGCAGAGAGCACACCGATGGCCCCAACAATTCCAATTGGTCCTGACGCAAAGAAACCAGAAATGGCCACCGTGATTGATAACAGATTACCAACATGTCGAAATTACTGGCGATTTGGCAGCTCACCCGCCCCTCCACAACGGCCGCCATCTTATCTGTTGAAGCCCCATTTGATAGCATCCTCAGCTCCTTCGGATGGACGGAATCCAAATTCGAAATATTATAAACTCAGACATGGTCCTGGAGCGGCACAGTTTTCCCCACTGACCGATGACATGATCAATTATCATCAGTACCGTGTTCGGCTGCCTTTTGATCCTTCCCCTTTCCGGGGCGTTACGAGATTTGCATTTTGGATATTGTTCATCTCCATTCTCATCCTGCTCATGGTTCTCATTACTGACTTGTTCCAAGTGGAAGACCTTCACGAGCACCTGCAGCAGCAGCAATCCAAAGATGATCATCAACAAGAGTTACTTTCCGACAGCAACGCCAATGTATACGACGGTAAATTGTTAAGGAATAGTTTAATCTTTAAAGCGCTACTTAAATCGTAGTGTAAGTCATGATTATCTCAAAAATATGCAATAATGGAAATGCATTTAGGTAACTATTTTAATACGATTATGACGATTATATTTTAATTCGTTGTGTATATGTGCCAATTCTAGTTAATAATATTATCTTATGATAAGTTTAGTTAATGTCGCTGGGTAGAGTTGGGTTTTTAAAAGACTTCTTCATTTTCTTTCGTTTAAATTGAAAACACATTTCAGTTTACTGTTAAATGTTACCTAATTATTTTTTTGCACATTTCTCTGTCATTTTATTTTCAAATCACCTCTGACTTGATAACATTTAATTGAAAACTTTATTAGCTTTCATTATTTCTTCCAAAAAAGTTATGTCTTATCTTGTTACGTATTCTGAGTAATTTTTAGTTTATTTGAAATTCTTACCATATTACCGAGTATCGCAGTTTTTTAAAAACAATATATGATAATTGTGTGTTTTTCTGACTGTCACGTATAGTGTTCTTTGTTAAACGGTTTAATAATGGGAATAAAATAAACATAGCTTTTTATATAAATACTTGAGACATACTCACATATATACTTATTCTCCAAGCGGTTATGATTCCTGGAAAGTTTGTCCGTGTGCAAAAGAAGACAATGGCATGAATTGAAAAAGTAGCTTTATAAATGACAGTATGTTTTCCTATAATTTGCTTTCCTGCATATTGGTAATAAATATTATTATCGATAAGTTATAAGATAACAGTTGAAATGTGCAGTACAGTACATTATGCATGGAGCCAAGCATGACTTTTAAGGGAAAGGTTTTAAAAATACGCGTCTACTCCGTCCTGTAGCCAATATGGGTCCATTACAGTGCAAAATAGTAAGTTT
This sequence comes from Sinella curviseta, assembly GCA_004115045.4. Lineage (NCBI taxonomy): Eukaryota > Metazoa > Arthropoda > Collembola > Entomobryomorpha > Entomobryidae > Sinella > Sinella curviseta. The sequence continues at coordinate 40,447,664 of CM023203.3, forward strand.
TAACAAAACTTGGAGTTTAGTGAATGGAAACTAACGAATTCATTCACAGGTATTGCTAAAACATATTTTGTCATTTTTGCATAATCTTTCGACGGGTCAATACGTACACCTTAATTTGCATTTAGTCAGTATGGAAGGAGGCAAGGTACTTATGTACAATCCACATATTATCTGCGCTTATCATTTTTATGGAAATTAGTTTCGCTTCATCGCAATTGTCAATTATGGAAAATTATTGTGGGTCGTCGGTAGATAAAAAATGTAAGACATCCTGTCTCCACTGCAGCCTGCAGCCCTTATAGAGCATAAAAAATATCATAAGTCATGTGGCTATTTGAAGTATTTGCGCTATATTTTATCTACACTTAATTCCTATCACACTTCAAAGTATTCTTTAGCTTATGGACTCATGGACACTCTGACACCAGGGGAAAGATTTATGTATTTCATTTGCTCTTGTACGTTTTCAGGCTTTTAAGTTAAAGTCGACATGTGAGGAAATATTTACCCTTAAATGAGCGTGTATGTAGAAAAGTTTTAAAATAAGTGACAAAGTGTAAGGTTTTTCTTAAAATAATTGTTCTGGAAAGCGGTTGATTGAAATGAAGCCGAAGCATCATAAAACTATTCGGTGTACCCGACCGAAACGGCAGAGCCAGATCCAGAGACGCCCCCATCATCATGCCCACACTCCCATTATTGACCCCTCGTATGGGATCCTGGTTGAAAATGAGAAATCTGGCCCAGAAGAGAATGACTCGGACCCCTTATTATTGTCAGAGGGTAAAGGCAAGAAGGGTTTCACAAAAAATGCGACGTGGCAGCCTTTGACAAAGTCGCCGCCATCATCACTGGAGAATACTGACAACAATAACGAGGAAGGTGACGACAACGACGACGGTGGTGAATCCGAAACGAGCCGGTTGAATGCCCTCCTCTTGTCAACCCGAGAGCGGAGGGAGCAACTTGTGGAGCGCCTCAGAACTTACAACAACTTGTTGAAATTCCACAAGACGATTAAAGAAGATGTTCGTTAATATTTAGTCTAATTAATCTAATTGCATCATGTTATTAGATTATTAAACTATTGTTCCACACTTTTTTATCTATATTTGCAGCAAGTGTATCTGTACCGGAAGCTTCAGGACATGGACGAACTTTATCTTCGCAACACGGCTGCAATTCTCCGTCTTGGCTTTTGTCCGTGCTTGGTCCACCAGCAGACAAGTCCAGTTGGGGATATCCTCGTGAAGATTCATCGAAAGCTTCGAGTTTGGGACACCAAAATGGAAAATATTTGCGAAATTCTTAAGGCAAATTAATGCTTCATTATGTTAACGCAGCAAATGATAAGCTATTTCATCATAATTATATCATGCTATGTAACTATTTATCTGGGCAGGAACCTTCAACGCAAAAAACCACTGCTGCTGTGCTTCAAGTTCTAAAAATTCCGGGTACCAAGTTTGTCCAGGATCATGAGGACGTTTTTAGTGACATTGAGTTGCCTGAAGTCGTTTGGTAAATACGTACACAATTAAGTAGCATTTTATTATAATGATGTTGTGTGAGATAAGCAGGTTTTCGAAAAATTCAATTAAAAATAGATCGCTAATCGTACATTTTTTAATTTATAAGGGACTTGGAAAATCCGTTCATGGAGCAACTGAACACACCCAAGCTAACGGAAGATTGGGGAGGCGTTAACAAGGAAGTCAGAGGAAACTTGTGCAAGGCGGAAATGACGTTCCAAGAGGTGTGCTTAGAATTTGGAATCACCAGGTGCTTAATTATCTTCAAATATTTGCATTAATTATAATGGCAATTATATGAAGAGTGATTGGGAATAACATAAGGCCTTATTACATATTACAGGGGACCTGAAAATATACCATCCTCTGTTTACGAAAGCAGGCCGATAATCTATGAACACATTGAGCTGACCATTGGAAGGGACGAAATTATTGGGAACAATAATGAGCAACCTTTGATTAAAGTTGACGAAGAAGCTTCTGGAGATGGTAGTAGCAGCGTTGATAGTTCCAAAGTGTCCTCAAGCTTTTTTTAATTATTACAAAATTAAAGAATACAATATGCTTTAAGGTCAATTACGTTTTGTTGTGTGTTGTATATTAAATGACGGTGAACTTACTACTACCTCTCACATCACAGTGTGTCTTAACAAATTGAATATGTGCGGATTAAGCCGCTTGGGTAACATTTTAATTAAATGTTTTAGTAATTTACGTAAAGAAAACCAAAACTCCTTTTCAAAAAGGAGAAAAGATGTAATAACTAGTCGCGTTAAACCGCGATGGAAAATACGTAGCTGAAACAATTCGTTTTGAAGTGACGCCTTCAAATGGCGTTCATAAATGGCGCTTTCAAATGGCGTTCATGAATTGCGTTCATGAATGGCGCTTTCAAATGGCGTTCATGAATTGCGTTCATGAATGGCGTTCATAAATGACGTTCATAAATGGCGCCTTCAAATGGCGTTCATGAATGGCGTTCATAAATGGCGCTTTCAATGCATGTGACCTCTTTTTGACCGCTACAGGCGAAAATAACGCGATTTGACCCATAGTTCCTGAAGAGAAAATGATCACCGTTTAATTCTCTATCAGAATCCATGAAGACAAAAAATTGCCATTTAAAAAGCATGTGACCTCTCTCTGACCCCTACTCCGACCCCTGTTGACCGATTGACCTGAAACTCTGTCCATGTCTTCCTTGTGACCTAAGGAACCTGTGTGCCAAGTTTCGACAAAATCCGTTAAGCAGTATCAGAGTTATAGCGCGAACGGACAGACGGACAGACAGACGGACAAACAAACTAAAATTATAACTACGCTTCAACTTCGTTTCAGCTACGTAATAAAAAGTGTACTGCTTTTTTAATTGATCATCAATCACTGGATTGCAATTTCTGTAAAATAAGTGAACCTATTTTACATTGTCTAATTAAAATAGATAGCCTTTGTTATTTTATTTCTACTGATAATTATATTTTGCGAACACTGTTCTAAATTATTTATTAAACTCATTAAAAGCATCCTAATCACGATATGTTTCGCGTTGCCCCAATAACTGCACCAGAATGATAAGCAGAGCAGGATTAACTGGAGGACGGACACAACTATTACCTGTATTCATACTTTTTTGCCAATGACCTTTGACATCACATCTTTCTCCCTTCTCAATGACCTCTGACCTCTCTAATAACGGTCAGTGACTTGCTCATTGTCATCATTGCCATTGCATTGTTTTGTCACGTTGATTGTTGATGACGTAAGCGGCCGCTTCAGTAAAATTGGGACCAATTGTTGCAGAATTTTTGCATTTCTTTGAGAGATCCGAAAAAGTGTGTGAAATGCAACGCACCGCCACTAATTGTTGAAGTTGACGTCCAGTGAGTCCAGCCGGTTCGCCATTAACAAACTAGCAATTTGCGCTTTTTTCGTTAGTTTGCTACAAGTTTTTTTTTAAAGTGTGAGTGAGTCAGTCAGAAGGTAAGTTCGATAGTTTAACTTTCAAAAATTCAAATAGTACTGTCAGTTATTATTATTATTATTTCCAATTTAAATTAATGTGGGATGTTTATGTTAATAATTTGCAGGGTCCGGGTGTAGGATGCCGTTCCTCAGAGTAGGGCAGCTGTTCTCCAGCTCACCGCCACGTTTACCCGAAGGGATTCAAGGGACAGATCCAGATTCCAGGAATGGAAGCGACCGTCAGTGGGCGGAAAAGGCCATCGCAAGTCTCCAGAAGAAGCTACAGAAGCAGCCAGAAAAGCTAAATATTTTGCAGGAAGCGTTGAAAAATCAGGAGAGAGCCAGTCCATGCGTGACCATTCCAAAAACAAAGGACGGGCGACTGCAGGTGGACCACAAGAAGCGGTTTCCGCACTTTGTTTACTGCAAAGTGTGGCGATGGTCAGATCTCCAGTCTCACACCGAGTTAAAGGGGATAGAGAGTTGCCAGCATCCGTTCCAAAAGGACATAAAAACGGGGGAAATTTGCGTAAACCCTTTCCACTATGAGCGAATTTCAGTACCCAGTCTCCTCCCACCAGTCCAGTTAGCGAGACCTGCGGAAGTGGAGCCCATCCCTGAAACTAACGGCGTGGATGGACCAGAAGGAATTATAATTTCCAATCAAAATGATAACGTCGTCCCATTAAACGAATTCCAACAGCAAGTCGTGTACGAATATCACCTTGTTGATGTTGCTGGCGAAATGATGAATGCAATGGATATCGGTAATTCTCTGGATCAAGATCAACCAATGGAGTCCAACTTTGTGACCACCATCCCACTTGTGGAACCAGAAATCTGGGGCAACTTGCGTTACTACGAACTAAATTCCCGTGTCGGAGAGCCATTCCACTGCCGAAATAGGTTAATCTTGGTGGATGGCTACACTGATCCAAGCACGTCTACTAATCGATTCAGCATTGGAGCCCTGTCCAACGTTAACCGGAACAGCGTTATCCAGAGGACTCGTCAGCACTTTGGCAAAGGGTTCCAGATTATTAATACGGGAGCCGAAGTTTATGTGCAGTGCCTATCCCGCAACTCGATTTTCATTTATTCACCATACGCTAACTATGAGAATGGCGTTGCCCCTTCCACCATTATGAAATGTGTATCCGATGAACTTTTGGTGAAGATTTTTGACTTCAAAGGATTTCAACAGCTCCTTATGCAGAAACAGCATGGTTCTGGAAACGGAAACCATTATGAGGAAGTCGAAAAGCTGGTACACATGTGCATCCCTAAATTCTCGTTTGTTAAAGGTTGGGGGAAGAGATACTTTCGGCAGAACATCACCGACTGCCCTTGTTGGATGGAGTTGGACTTAAAGGGACCCCTCCAATTATTAGATGAAGTTCTCAGGAAGATTGGCTCTCCAGACTCTGCAATTTCCTCCGTATCCTAATCGAATTGATAATGAAAGATTTGTTATACCCACCCAATTTACTATAAGTAATGATATGCATACATTATATTATAGTTTGTTGTTTTTGGTGATTAATTATATGCTTTTACAGATACTGATTCCGTTAGATAGAGTACTTTTAATGCTATTATTTGTATGTATGTTTGGGATTATAAGAATAAAGTTTCCACATTCTCACTAAATTCAGAAAGGTTGTCCATTGCCATTATAATTATCATAGTAATTTTGCGATTAAAATCATGCATTACTTATCCACTAACACTGTTAACACGTCGAGTTCACAAGAGTAAAAATCAGTCTAATTTGCATTATATACTAGCAAGTAGGCTAGGGATTTGCATTAATCAATGAATATAATCAATATATGCTAAATTGCTAGAAGGCAGGGTGCTAATACCTATTAGTTATGCAGCAAATTAGGGCAACAGAAACTGCTATCCACAAAACACAATTGCTATCCATTATCATAATCATGGCACTTGATACTCATCATGTCCTCCTTCTGAATAGTTCGAAACTATTAAAAAATGGACAGATGTTCCAGCCAACCTTCCTTATCATCAGAGACAGTTTAACGAAAACAATATTGCTCACAGCTCCTTTCGTTTCAATAAAACTAAAATGGGAATTTACTCTTCTCCACTTGTCTTTGTCAAATTGAAAGTTTTATGGTAAAAAACGGTTCAATTAGTTTCAAAGTTTATTAATTTGTTAAAATTTGCGTAATCATGAGTGGGTGTAAAAAAATTACAGGAAACTGGGTCTGGCTGGAAGAGCAATCTATTCTCCAAATACTGTTCAACATGTCGCCACTGTCTGCAAAAAGGGTCGCGACATAATTCCCCGTTTTCTGAAGGATTGGTTTGAAGAGTGTTTCCTTTTGCCCCTGTGCTTTGCCAGCGGCTCAGGACTCCTTATTTCCAGTAGTCTATGTTGTCTTTCCAATTTCAAGATACAAGTTCCCTATTACCTGTTCTTATCATTCATAGGATTATGCCTTTTGCTGGGAATAGCTATTATAATTTCATGGTTGCTCGAGTTTGCAAGAGAAAGTGCGATATTGACAAAATTTCCCAATGCGAGGTGGAAGTGGTGGAAATGGAAAAGTCCAAGAAATTGGCGTATATTCAAGTCTGACATGTTTGGTTTCTTGAAAAATCCCAGCAGCAAGCCGAGTGCTGATAAGCAAGGGCGGATAACAAAGGTGTATCTTTTTCGTCTGCTCCTAACACTTATACGGAATCGGTCACGATGATTCTGTCAAACGCCAAGTGGTAAGACTTACATTGGAAATTGTCATCGAACTTATTGCTGAATATGCAAAATGAGTAATATCACGTGCGAGATGACTATAGGTCACCACGTCTTATCACGCGTCGATAAGTAGGTCTCGTAAATGAATATACAACATACGCTTATAATATGCGTTTCTTTATGTACTTTTGCATGGCCATGTGCTGATCTATACCTACCTAATCCATCCATCTAGTCACACGCACCACGGCCAACGGCGCAAATCTTTTCGGGAGAGAAATGCATAAACGGAAGTGCATGGAGGAAGAAATGTGGAACGTGGAGTGAAATGGGAGTTATGGAACTATATGGAACAGCTGAAGCCGCAATGAGAATTGATATGTGGCCAGCGATAACCACAATCCGCTAACGACTCTGTTAGTGATAGAAATTATCATGTACATTTATTAGTAATTTTTGTGTAGGATACAAAGGGCTAATCATATAGAAAGTTTGTGCGTACATACATAGGTTATATATGTACTTGATGCCTGGAAAATTTCCGGTTTAGAGAAAATAGTTGTAGTAGAATTAGTAAAATAAATGCATCAAGTCATTTTTTGATAACCTCCTGTGATCCTTATTTTTCTAGTGGAATCTTTTAAGTAAAAATTTAGCCAGCCTACGCTACTTCTTCTTGCATGTAATTTGTACAGTCGCAATCAGAAAGTTTAGGTATGTTTGAAAACTTTAAATACAGTTATTTTGGTACATATGTATATGTTCATGTTAGGTATATAGTGTCACGTTATTAAATTCATATTTTTTCAGTTCTCAACTTTGTTAAGAATCGTGCTCGTATTAAAATTATTTATAAATATAAAACAATGTATTTACAAAATTCGGGTGGAAATAACTGGACACATTTTTGCTAGTCAATCGTGCGCGTGCGTGCTCAAGGCATGATTAATAACAGACAATTTTGTGCAATGGCACTCATTGTCAGTGTCAGTAAACTTCACTTTTGTACAATCACACTTGAGACGCATTCAAATATTCAGCTATGATGTATTTTCAGTAAAGGTAACTATTTTATGCCAAACCTAATTATCAGTTTACAATGTTCAGTTTGATTTCAAAAGTAAAATGTGTGGTGCATGTAGAGTTGGCTATAATATGAAGTATGGAAACCGGAATCCTCCCACAAACTTGAAGACAAATTGATTTCTGCTCCTGTTCCCATTCGACATGTAAGTATGAACTATAAACTAATTTTCTGAGAAGCCATCAGTTTTACATGATTGATGCCGGCTCAGGTTACAATTACAATATTTCATCTTATCCAATCTACGCTGCTTACAACTTAATATAATGTACAATAATGGTATGAAAAAATGCAGAATAATCACGTGGAAGTAATTTAAGTTGACTTTTACTGTTCTGCTGTATTATCATATATCACATATATTATTTCATGGTTAGTCATAAAACTTCAAAACATCAATCAACAAAACTTCACATTTATAAACCATTCCCATCCTTTTCCTCTCTCGTTTCTATAATTCTCTCTTCATAATATTCTGCATCAAAATACATATACATATTAGGTATGCATCCTGTCAAATAGATAGACTACAAAGAAGTTAACACTCATCAATACTACTACAAAAATACAATTATCAAATCATACAAGCATGTACTTGCAGTAGTGGTATGAGCTAGAGTGGTGGAAGCAGCCACGATTTTATGAAGTGACAATGAGTAAGTAGGCCAAGATGCAGTGGAACATAATGACATGCAGGATATTGTTATATGATTTTTATTTCTAAAAAATGACAGTAATTTAAAAACCAATTTCGTGTTAATTGTGCGGTATCGTACGAGTCAAAAGTCTTTACACTTGTCATTCCAGGCTTTTGTTAAATGTAGTCATTTTCATGCACACACACACAATACAATTTGATCAACACTTTTATAACAGTTTAGTTAGACCGGCATAGCGGCATGCTCGCATGTTGTATGCAGTGAAGTAGTGTGTGTAGTTAGTAATATACCATTACCTGGACTAGTTAAAGAGTCAAGGGTAAATAGTGTCATCGTTTTCTTTACTCGATTACTATCAAAGTGCGTTAACCATTCCATATTGGTCACGTGGTTATTAAAATGCTTTGGAATATTTTATTATTGTACAAAAATGTGCTGAATGGTGGAAATACATAATATACGTAAGTAAGCATCTATATATTTAAAGATTTGACCTGCTTGGTGCTAAAAATAAAGCAGAGGAGTTTTTAGTCTTTTTCCATATTGGTTTACGAGAAGATGTGTGCAGTTTGATTGAGACATACTTTTCAATCGAATTCATATACAAAGTTTAGATGCCCATTGAAAATGCATTGAAGTTTGAAGTGTTTGTTTGCAATAAGGTGAGTGAGTACAAAGTATGGGGTCAAAGTGCATTCATTTATCTTATAATCTCCTTTGTTTTATTTTCATTGATTATCCTAATGGCATGATCAAGAATCTAGTGCCTCTGCTTTTCCAATGGAGCCATAAACCATAACCACAGGCTGGCTACCTAATCTCGTATGTCTGAAAAAAATGTTCAGTTAGCAAAAGCATGAAATAAAATGACATGATGTTGTGTTACGTGCAAAGATGCCGGCATCCGCATGTTATAATATTAATTGGCTGGAAGAGATTAGACTTAATCATTTTAGCAAATGGGCAACTTGTCATCTGAACACAGAAGCAGGGGCTTTTACCCATTGCGACCACGTTCTGTAATCACGAACGATAATTAGTTAATGTGAACTCTATCCTTATCATCTTTATATAGTTTGTACACTTGCTTAACAAAGTTTGAAGTTATAAGAGTCTGTAAAGCAAACTAACTACCTATTACGGATGCATGCATTTTTCATCATTTATCTTCGTGCGTGCAGACAGGCAAAATGTAAAGCAAGCACATGTGCAAAAATGTGGTTGTTAATAAAGTTGTACTTTTATACATCAGCAACATTTTTATTACTGCTCAATATTTCACATCTACTTTTAGAATTTGTTATATTTACTGATAAGAACATGTACCTTGCTCTATAGTGCTCTTCCTGTTTCTTATTTTGTGTTTAGATTGAATTGAAAAAAATGGGCTGCACTGGACACATCCGTCAAACTGGACAATTTCCGTCATTGCAAAAATGACCACCAACGCTCCATAAAAATATTATGTCCTTTTCTGCCAAAAGACATTTCCTTTCCAGTTTTCCTTCCCGGTTTTAATTAATAGTTTTAAAAGTTTCCATTTCATTTACTCCGTCAAAATGGCTTCCTATCTGTCCTATTGGGACTACATCGTCTTTGGATGCATTCTTCTCATTTCCGCCTTGATTGGCGTATATTACCGACTAACTGGAGGTCGCCAGAAAACTGTGCAGGAGTACATGCTCGCAAATGGGAACATGTCATTTCTTCCCGTCGCCTTCTCCCTCATGGCGAGCTTCATGTCGGCAATTACAATTTTGGGAGTGTCATCCGAAAACTACATGTATGGAACCCAGTTCGTTGTGATCAACTTTGCGTACGTGCTCGGAACCCCAATCGTGTGCTACGTGTATCTTCCCGTGTTTTATCGCCTCAAGGCTCTCTCAGTGTACGAGTACTTGGAACATCGTTTTGGCAAAGTGACCCGACTTGTGGCGTCAGCGGCGTTTTCACTGCAGATGATATTGTACATGGGAATCGTACTTTATGCTCCTTCGCTAGCGTTAAGTGCGGTCACGGGGCTCAATAAAGTGGGAGCAATTCTCAGTGTCGGTTTTGTGTGCACCTTTTATTCTACGATTGGAGGAATGAAAGCTGTTTTAATCACGGACGTGTTCCAGGTAATTAAAATAAATCATTCAAGTAATCATTAATCATTAAAGCAGTTTTGGGGTAAAGTGAGAAAAACTGATTTGATTGTTTCACAGAGTCTACTCATGTTTGCTGCCGTGTATTGTGTCATAATTAAGGGAGCAATTGATCTTGGAGGTGTCGGAAATATCTGGCGTTTAGCTGAAGAGGGACAGAGAATGGAATTCTTCAAGTACGTCAAGTTTCCTTTAAATTATAATAAGTATTCTTGAATTTTTAAAAAGTAATTTTCATCTGTTTATAGTTTTAGTCTGGATCCCACAGTTAGGCACACCGTTTTTACCCAAATTATTGGCGGAATGTTTGTCTTCTTAAGCATATACGCTGTTAATCAAGCTCAGGTTCAAAGACTTCTTACTGTAAGGTAAAAACTCGCTAATTATAGTTTTTAATTTAATTTCTCACAATGCCCCGTATTCATGTATGTGCAAATAAAGTGATATTTTTTTAACTTGTCAGGGACTTGAGAGGTGCACGGCAAAGTTTATGGTGGAGTCTCCCCATCCTGATGGTTTTGAGCTTTTCCACCTCATTTGCGGGCTTAACAATTTATGCCAAGTACAAAGATTGCGATCCCATTCTGACAAAGCGAATTTGTTCTGCAGACCAGGTAAATAAAATTCCTTAAACTTTTTTGTAAATAGATGATTTGGTCCAAAACGCTACTTAACCTCTTAATTTTCTCTCTGCAGTTGTTACCACTGTTTGTAGTTGACTCGCTCGAAAACATTCCTGGACTCACTGGTCTCTTCATCGCTGGACTCCTAAGTGGATCACTATCCACCGTATCGTCCTCTATAAATTCCTTAGCTGCCGTGACATGGGAAGACTATATCCAACCGCTAATCAAATCCAAAAGGCTGTCACCCGCAACAGTGTCCTTGGCCAACAAGATTTTAGCTTTGTTTTTCGGCATGGCTTGCATTGGCCTGGCCTTTGTCGCCGAGAATTTCACAGGAGTTCTTCAAGCGAGTTTGACAATCTTTGGAGTTGTGGGTGGTCCTCTCATGGGTCTCTTTACGCTGGGCATGATATTTCCATTTACAAGTCAACGCGCGGTTGTTCCTTCCTTCATCATTGCATTGGGCCTTGGTCTTCTTATCGGATTTGGGGGACCTAAACCTCCAGTAGTACGGCTTCCTGGTGGAACGTCCTGTCCAAATGGAAACGTAACTGAGACAATGTCTTGCAGCAGCTCATCACCTTCCACGTAAGCTCAAGATTATCATAACGCTTATCATTCAAAGGCGCTCATGCGAGAAAGTTTAATTGGATTGACATGCGGATTTTTATAGGAAGCCACCTGAAGAGTACTTTTATCTGTATCGATTATCATACCAGTGGTACACTCTGATTGGATTCTCGATAACCATCATTCTTGGCAACATCCTCAGTCTCTGGTGGCCACAGGAGGGGAAAGTGGATGAAAGCCTATTGAGTCCCGTGCTCGGACGAATCTTGCGAAAGTTTCCCCAAATTCAGCAGCAGCAGGAACGTCAGTCCAACTTTGACTCCTCAGAGCCACCACGTCGTCGTCGTACATTAAGTGGAAATAGTTTGAGTAGCAATTCCAAACTGAAAAATCGTTACGGGAGTATCGAGAGGGAGAAAGGGGAGGATGGAGATAATGATGGGAGTAGTAAATGTGATAATAATAATCCTACTAAAAAGAAAAGTCTCATTGTTGATCAAAATGATGATGGTCTTCGCCCGGAAGGAATTAATATTCGTTGTGTGGAAGATGGAAACTCTTTGGACAACACACCAGCATGTATTAGAAAAGACAAGGACACTGACAGTATTATAACGAATTAAAAATGGAAATGACATGTGTAGTAGAATCTGAGATAGATTTCAAATTAATCCATCAATCAGTGGCAAAAAGTACAAAGAATTTAACATATTCCTCTTTGAGTACATGCTCTCGGTAGGTCCACACTTATCTCATAATAAGATGGTTAATAAATTAATAGCAGGAATTGCTACAGGCTCGTGTGATAGTGATAGTAAGTAGGATCTAGTAGGCAGAGACGCTATTCATTTTTTTTACAAACGTGATAAGTTTCGTTGTTGATATTTAAGTTAAAATTAATACACATATATATATCGAGACTTGTATTTTTATCGTAGTCAGCAAGTAGCCAAAAAAAATATATAAACGGAGATAATCAACAGGAGTTTAATTACAATTACATATATTTGGGAACAAATCCGTATACACCAAACGAAAGAATGCGGATGAAATCATCAAATGTCTTCCTTTTAAAATTCCGCTAGTCTTATCCAAATACAAAATATCTCAATGAATGAATGCCGTCAGTGGTAAAGTTATAAAAATATAAACTTTAATAGTGTGGTACTTAGCAAATCGCTAAAATATGATTTATTATCATGCATTACTTATACAGTATCACTGCAATTTAGAGAATAATGATATAAAATGTCATATCATAATCACTTTAATCATATTATGAAATAATATGTAAAAATCAACAGACACAACTGACAATACTAATTGTTAAATATTATATTTACTGTATAAATTCGTTAAAGTAATAGGTAGTATTAAATAGAACGCACTTATTGAATGTTGGAAGAAATAAAATGCATAATAATATTTTGTATTGAACATATTATGTGACCACACGCACAAGGCAGAGAAATCATGAAAAACGATATCGAATTTTATATAATCGAAAAACTTGGATGAATCTTACATACAAACAACAAAATTACAATCTACAAATTAATCTTGTCATATTTTTAGTCGCGATGAACTCTTGAGTTACTATTTCCCGGGGTGTCATTTTGGTTATCTTTCTGAGGATTCTGGAACACAAAATATATTTATTTTATGTTGTTAAAATCATGATGACGAGCTTGCTTATGACTTTGAGCAGAAAAATTGTAGCTGTAAATACTCACCTTGACTTGAATTTGGGCTCGAACCATAGCGGCCCTTAAAATCATAAGCTTCGTTCTTCTTTCATACTCTTCTCCCATTTTCAACGACTTTTCAAAGGTAACACTACGCTGATCAATATTCTTAGCATATAAAATTTTGTTGTGGGAGTCAATCCGAGCTTGAATTTGCCCATCTAGGATCAGTGACATTAGCTCATTTTCAAGGGCAGCGACGCTGGTGTTGAAGCTCTGTGCCATACGGTTCAAGTCAGCGGACGCATAGGGGCTGAAGTATTGCACAAGTCCTCTGTTTCTAATCTGCGCATACAATGGACGAACATGGGGTGCCAAGTAGATATCCAGCAATAGGTTATCCTGGAAGGAGCATCAAGTAATCGATTAGAATATGAGCCATTGCAACCGACATACTGCAAACAATTACAAGACCATTGCTGAATGACCTTGTACTTACCCTCATCTCATCCAGTAACCGTAAGCAAGTATCATACTTGGATTCGTAAAACTTGAAAATGACATCACGGATCTGCGGTTCCAGCTCCAAGAATAATTTAAAGGAACTATAAAGAAATGAAAACAATTTTTAATACTCCCAGAACGTCATTTTGTTTCAATAGAATGGTAGACGAGTTTACGGTACTTTGTTTCTCAACTTACCTGCTAGATATTACATGCTTTTGTAATTCTTCTCTGTCAAAGGTGGCTAGTGCACAAAGACCTCCATAAATAGCGACATTGTTTGGCGACAGCATGTCAGAGAAGTCACAGTGGTCAAAGTTGGCTTGTAGAAAATATCTGGCAGCAGTCTTGTATTTCTTTCCAGCCAAATCTGATAAGCCAGCTGCACATCGTAGCTTCGTGATTATCTGAGCACTTTCCTTTGTGTTTGCCTGAAATGGGATTTTCGAATAAAATTGTACAAGAATTGTGAACGTTTCTATCATAAATCCTGTTAAAAGTTTAGCCAATGGTACAGATCGTTGTTGTGTGGGTAAATTACCTTTCCTTGATCCATTACGTCAGGCGTGTTTTCAGCTTTGGAAACAAAGTTAAGAACATGCGTCCAGTTTTGAAGGTAAATTGACACCTGGAGCAAAATAAATTTGATCAGATTTACAAAAATTGCTTCCCCTCATTTCATACCATTAAATTAAATTCTTGGAAATATAAAAGTACACAATTTGCACGTGTATTTAAGTACCTTAATAACATTCAGACACATGTTAACGACGTGTTTCGCAGACGTACAGTAATCTCGAGCTCGAGAGAAACATTTTAAAGCGTTTGTTAGGTCCCCACAATCCAAGTAGTGCTCAGCAAGATCATCATGACCCCTTCGAATACTTTCTTTGATTGAGTTGGACTTGTAGTTTTTGAGATCCCCGTCCAGCTTTTCCAGTTTCATGGCAGCTCGCTTCGACTTTTGCTCAATCCATTGCATGTCCAACTGAGGAACATCTGACGGAACACCTCCATTTCCTCCGGTGACATCAGGCAAAGGGCAAGACCTACAGAATCCCAAGAAAAAGAGAATGTCAGAATTATATTACATCAAGCGGAGATTACAAACGAATTTATAATTATGGGTAATCAATAATCATGACGTACCCCATAGATTCCCTCAACTTATTATGAAGTCGTTGGTACATAGCCACGTTAAAGGTTCCTTGAACATGATTGATGGCCATTTTAAGAGCCTCGACCCTCAACGGAGGGCAGTGATCAGCGATATGAATGAGCCTCAACAGTTTCGCCATTCCACTGTAGCTATTAATATAACTTTCCAAGTCCTGCAAAAATTAATATCAACATTAACCATTTCTCATTCCTGCTGCATTCAATTAACATAATTTCCGTTAATTAAAAATTAACACAAACGACATACGTACCAGGGTGGGATTTTCCACCGAAAAAACCTCCTCCTCGGTGTTATCATTTTCCTCTGCTGGCAAGTCCACCTGCATGGGCTCCACAGCGTTACCGCTAAAATCCGAACCTGGCATCCTTGATTCCGCCGTTTTTACGCTAATAAAGTTTACAAAACAGCTACAGCCAGTTTTCTAAGGGACCCGTCTTCTTCCTTATCATCCAACAATACAAAAATATTAATAATTAACAGACATTCATGCTTCAACAACAGTCAACAAGGGCATAATATTAAAATTTGCAAAATTGCATGATGAAGTTGATGTCAAGTTCTAGTTACCTACCAAAAGGTCAATATTATCGATGATTGATAAGCTACAAAAGCTAACTGGACCTGGCACAAATGAAGATAACCGTCCCGTGTGACAACCTAACCAACCAAACCACAACACAACCGCTATTAATGATTAACGAAAGTAATCACAGACTCCCTGGCACGATTCTCAATTAACTAAATGCATCCACAACTAAACCAGTAATTAATTTGAGTAATCAGCAGAAAAATGGCCAATTATCTGATCGTGGTGACAGCAAACTCGGAATTCGTGCTAGTCGTTCGACTCAGAGCATTTTTTTGCAAGTGTAAACTTAAGCTAATAAAAAGTCCGGAGAAATGACATTTAAAATGTGAAAAATTGCCGCCGTCCGCTTCCAGCTCAATGGCTGATGTGAATGCGCTTTCTCCAGATTCCAAAAACGAACAAGTGCTATCCTGCCCACGTCCAAGAAACTGACTCGCAGTTTTGATGTATACTTTCGCTCAGATGGCAAGTTGTTTGTTATCCAATCCATCCAAGCTTGTTTAGTACTTCAAGTGTGAAGTTTAGTCCGAGATTGCGTTAGAAATATAAACAAAACCTCTACTAATTTAATTGAGCTAAAAGTTAATTGCAGAAAATAGTTAGGAATCGTTAAGGATTTACCTAAAAAACGCGTGGCTTTTTGTAGGTTTTTGTGGTGATTTCTTATTGGATTCCAAAACGGAAGTTTAACGTAAAGTTTGCCTTATGAACAGTTTTTAATTTTAATGTAACTTGTGAGTGACTCGACTTGAAGTGATTAAGAAGGTTTATCTGTTAATTTATTGTTGGTAACTGTAGACGAGCTTAAACTTTAGAGTTATAGGAGAAGCGGTGGGAGGCTTGCTTCTTTGGAGTAGTTTCTTTTGGCGGTGGTTGTGGGATTTAAGAGTTGGGTGGTGACGCTAACGCTGCGGGCTAATTAGATTCGGAAATAGAATTATTTAGCGACTGGTTGGTTGTTAGAGGTGTGTCCTTATCCTTAATAAATTAATTGAGATAAGCTAAGCCGAAATGGGTCGGAAGAAGAAGAAGCCAGCAAAGCCCTGGTGTTGGTAAGTTAATTCAGTTAATTGTTTTTATTGATAGTTAGCAGTACAAAACAGAAATTTTAAAGGGTTTTGAATATTATTACTCAGATTACTGAATACGACGTAATTTTCATTTGGATTTTAGGTACTGTAATCGAGAATTTGAAGATGAAAAGATTTTGATTCAGCATCAGAAGGCGAAACACTTCAAATGTCATATTTGTCATAAGAAGCTGTACACAGGACCAGGATTAATTATTCACTGCATGCAGGTTGGTACATGTGACTAATAGTTAGTAAATTATGTTAATGTTGTGGTAAATTATTGATCATCAATTAATTCCCTTCCGTTTCGTTCTTCCGGTTTTTTTGTAGGTGCACAAAGAGAGTGTTGACAAGATTCCAAATGCCCTTCCACATCGAAATAATATAGAAATTGAAATTTATGGGATGGAGGGGATTCCGGAGGTAGATATTAAGGAGCATGAGCAGCAGAGGAATAAATCCGGAGGAAACAAGAGAAACGACCAGGACTCTGAGTCATCCGATGACGAAGGTTCCACTGCCAAAAAACAAAAAGTTAATGATATACCAGCAACTCAGCCTGTGATGACTATGCCTCAAGGATCTGTACAAATGATGACCTTGCCGAATGTAAAATATTTTATTTGCTCGATACTAAAATTTTATAAAATAAGTCTCGAAGGACATGTCCCTATAATATCGTGTAACATTTCATTTGTAGATGGCAACTGCTGGGCAAATGGCAGCTGCTGCAGCAGTTGCAGCTCAACGAATGCCTGGAATGCCGGTTAGTATGCCTAACATGATTCCAGGAAGTGTTCCAGGAATGCCGCCAAATGTTTTTCAGCCGAATCCATTCATGCAGCAATTAGGGGGACAGGCAGGCCTCAACCAAATGGCCATGCAGATGGGTCTCAGCATGAATATGCCTAACATGGGCATTCATGGAATGATTCCAGGAATGAATCCAGCTTTCCTTCCGGGAATGGCTTTTGGGCCGGGATTCCAACAGGCGCAAATTCCACAACAGCCACATGCGATGCGACCACTTTTCCCTTCTGCTGCCGTTGCTGTCTCGTCTGCTATTTCAGCACCCGTAAGCTAATTGCATAAAAATCTAACAGAGAAATCATTTACATACTTACAATTAATTTTACGCATGTATATACACTTTAATTAATTGATTGATGATTGCTTCCACCAGTCAAATGCGACGATTGCTGCTGGCTTCAGACCTGTCTCGGGCCAAACTCCTCCAGCACTAGCTGGCGCTCAAAAGCCGACGTTTCCTGCCTATGGGTAACTTTCCTTCCACAATTAACAACTTGATACTAAAAAATTAAGAATGAAACTTACAGTGAAATAAACAACTTTTGTTTACAGTGGAAATCCACCAAATTCCTCTACCCCAAATGACTCGAATAGGGACATGAAATCCTCCGTTCCGACCGCACCACTGGTCATAACTCCTGGTGCTGGTTCGAAGATAATCCACCCTCCTGAAGATATTTCACTTGTGAGTACACAGACTTCAATCCAGAGAAAAACGGTGCATCAATTTGCATTAATTCACAAAAAAACTTTTTTGTAATTTTGCAGGAACAAATACGAGCAAGATTGGCCAAATATCGTCAGCCGCAAGCAGTTTCCCATTCGATATCTGCACCTCCAATGCTGCATACTTCAGCAGCGCAACCTGCCGCCAGCGGTCAGCCTTCAGATGCTCCACCTCAACATCAACAACATCATGGTATTAATACTCCTTCAGGAGGTAATCAGTTTCGACCTCCTACTGTCAACATGTCAGGTAAGTATACACATTTTCTCACACTTTCAAAAATGATTGTTTTCAACTGCGTCGGTGCCTTCGTCTGGCGTACATAAAAGCTAAGTAACCCTTTATAAGTTTATACATTTTGTACACTTTGCAAAAAAAATTCCAATTTTGACTCGTGTGCATATAAAGCTCATTTTCTATCATCAAGCTAAAAAAAATTTATTCTACTCTATTATTTTGATAGTACATATAATATTATGTTCAAATCATTCAATGAGTGCTTGTGTTTTAAATTATTGATTTATATGGAAAGTTAAATGTGACGCTTTTCCAATTTAATTGCCTTCTGGCCTAAATTCCTGCTTCACACGAGCAGTCATTCACGCTAGCCGATTACCAAAAAGGTGCAATTCATTTATAGTAACCACTTGTTAGGCATCTAAAGTCATATTGCTTAAGGAAAATTGCCGCCGCGCTGTCGTACCTGCTGCAAATATAAGGTTAAAAACGACAAATTTTTTATTTTAACATTTTAAATGTCTTTATAGTTTTGAGCTTTATATTTATTCAATGCAAAAAAAGATGGATAAATTGTACAAATAGCATATATGATGGATTAATTTATGTGGAGATGGGTTTCGCTTAATCTGCGGGTTAGGAATTGACACGCGTCTGTGTGTATACTGTTGTGTGCGCGCTGTAAAAACAATCCTATTATGTTCTCAGTTCTGTGATTCATCAAGGTAGCACTTTTCTCAATTTTTCTACATTTAATTGTCATCTTCTACTACTATTTCCATCCTTTCTATATTATATCATTTAAGTATGTATATTAAGTAACCAAACTAAGTACTTCCAAACCGTACTTGACCAAATATTTTGTGTAAGATTAGTAGAAAATGTACATACTCTACTTTTTTTGATGTTATGTTGTGATGAACCTCTCGTATAATTTGTATATGCGATAATCATTTTATTCAATCATTAATTTAGCCTATTTATACCTATTCCACAGCGAATCGATTTGGATTTCCGCCCGGGGGAGCCCAATTTCTCCAACAGGCCAATGGCGCAATGATGGTTCAACCACGGTTCTGAGAATCCTGCTGAACACACAAAAACATACAGTTCAAAAGAGACATTTTTTGACGCAGAGTGGAGTTCCTGGAAGATTGACGAGGAAAAAACTGGTTTAGTGATTGTTTTTAAATATGCTATTCTCTATTTTATAGCCTTTTTGTTTAAAAAAATAAAGTATATATGAAGTCTACATAAATTAACCTAACCAGTTATCATTATTGTATGATGTTATGTTACCTTTTACCTAGTAAGTTTTGTAGGAATTTATAATATTGGTTTTTTATAAAGAACAAAAGTTCTTGATAACATTATTATAGTGATAATGACACAAATTAATTATCAACCATACTAAATGATATTGAAGAATGATATTACGAAAACATACCGCGTCTTCCGCCAATAAAAACCACTCTGAATGAACTATAGTCCAATAAATATAACCACAGTTGGAAATATGATACCGAAATTGGTAGGAAGGAAGGCGAGAATTTTTAGACAATGAGAATGAGAGATTGATGATTGAAAAAAATACAATAGTACAGAATAATGGCTTGAGAGACTTGGAACGATTATAAGTAGGCGTTATGACAGGAGTGCTTGATACTTAAACATTTCTTCTCTTCAGTAGTTATTCTTTAAAAACGAAGAAAAGGAAAGAAGACATACGCTAGATTCTTGAAAAGTAGTTTACACCTCCATTTTGGAATAATCTATATCTGCATGTGTCTAAGATTTTTTTTGTGTTGTCTTTTCTTCATTCAAAATACATCACCTCGGCTGTTGCCTTTGTCGCAGGTTGCCAGCGTCGATTTGGCTTGTCCGGCCACCATGCAGGATGGTCAAAAATGTCAAGCCTTTGTCGCCCGCGCTTGGTTATGATTTTAGCAAGGAGCAAAAATGGTTCAAAAGGTAGGCATCCTTAAGACGAACTAGTTTTTTTAACGCCTCAAGTACTTAGGCAATCAAATAACCATTTATATATAGAAGTCTAAGAAAAAACCGAATACTTTTTATTCCGTCATTCATTGCATTGGATTTTTTTAGAAAACTTTTCAATTAGAAAAAATATTCACATTTCTTCGACTTCTATATTTGTCGTATCATCATAATAGCTTGTCCAAAATTCGTCACAGTTGCTCCAGGAGTTGCTGTTGGGCTTGACGCGATAATTTTACTAGGCTTCTACTTTCAATTTTTAACTCTTTGCATAAGTAGTTGGGATAAAATGGTCAAGCCCCCAGTCCTTTGGCTACTTTTGTAGTCCTCTGGACTTGGTGATGATTTTGTCGCAGTTTGTTTTTTTTGTTTGTACTTTGTAATGTGTAAAATGCGAATCAACAAATTTATTTAACTAATTATTTGGCAATATTCCGAATAAAATAAAATATACTTGATCGTATATTATATGCATGATAATATATCAAAGAGAACGAAAATCTGAAATCGTAGATTTTTGGCTGTTAAATAATGTGTGGAGCGCTGCCTTCAGCTGCTTCAATTCAGTCAATGAAGCAGGAGAAATGTGTGTGAGCTCTTTCAGAACATCCTTCCTCATTGAGTTATTCTATAAAACAAGGTAATGTGAAAACTATTAAACTTATTTTAACTTTTTTTTACAATAAATATATATGTACACGTTATTATTATTGTTTATTCAATGGAAATTTTTTTGTGCGTAAGTTAGCAAAATTGTTTAAATAATATATAATTATTTATGTAAATCTTGTACACATTTGGAGAATATATGAACTTCCGATCAACCAAATGTGTGTGTGTGTTTGTGAAGTGAATTATGTACATACTTTTTTATAGTCTAAAAATAGTTTATACGTTGTGTCTACTTTCACTTTTCTGAAAGTTTTCCATATGCGATTGTATTTATTATAATGTGAATATTTTAATCGACGAGACCAGCCTTCGCCGCGTAGATGAGTGTAAATATACTTCAGCGAAAAATTGATGCCATCATGAGGTCGAATAAAAGTTACGCTTCCAGAAATTCTTTTAAAAAAACATTCTTTAAGAAGCATTATTTGTGACCATTTATTTCTTGCAAATGCATAATATAATATCTTTTCAATAACAATTTATATTAAACCAAAATAAGGTATCGTCTGTCTGTCTTTGGCTTCAATTTTGCTTCTGCCTAATAACCTGACCTTCTCCTCTTAAATTCCTAAACATTACACCGTCGTCAACTCTCAGTCTCTTTAAATTTCCTTTGAACGTTTCCTGCAGCTCATCATCGGTCCTTATATAAACTTAACACATTAATGAATTCGCTTACATACATGCATATTACATGCCATATTATTTACATTATATCATACGTGCGGAAATGCGTACTTTTGTACTTGACATATTTTAAATAGCTATAATCATATATAAATCAAGGTTGGGTACAGGACTTTTAAGGCGCTTTCAAAAACACACCTCTCCTGTTGAGATTTGATGAGATTTTTTTTAAAGTGACTAATTTTTCTTGAGATTGGTAATAAGCTGCATCATTTGTGCTGCGGTTGCAGGGGCATCTGTTGGAACCTGGATAATGAACACATAAAGTAACGGATAACTGTTTAGGATTACTTTTAAAGTAATTCTGAGAAATTTATTCCATGCCACTAACCATGTGTCCAGCTTTAAGAACCCAGTAGAAGCCAAAATTTTTGAAGGACTTTACAAACATTTCTGTTGAGTTTGAAATTATTACGGGCTTTCGGACAGAAGTCATCCAGTCTTTGATTCCGGCCCACCTCAGTTTTTCAACCCATTTGACCGTACCTGTATAGGAGTTAAATAAAAATAAGATGAATGATTTGATTTACTGACATGTCATCATTGAGTGGGATATCATAGCAAATGTTTTTACCAATTGTGTCTACGATCATATCAAGTTGGCCAGAGTAGACGTTAATGTAGAGGGGAGTGGTATTCAGCAACGACTCAACAATCCCAACAACAGGTCTCATGAAGTCCCCAGCCAAAGCCTGGAACACGGCGTCACTTTGTCCTCCCCAAGTAACGTTCTTTGGAACGACCCGGAGCATGGTTTTGATTCGCCCATTCATCAATTCAGCTAATGGGTCACTGTGAAGTTTCTTCAGCAGTTTTTTCCCAAGCTGCTTCATTTTCCCATTCCACTTTTGTTCCATTTTCGCTTCATGACTTGCTTCATCTTCCGTACCGTTTGTAGCGTGAAGGGCCAACTTTTGATGCGGCAAGAAACTGGACAAGATGTCTTCCACGTTTGGTATGTCAACAGTTCTTTTTGTGGATTTCGATGTTTCCTGCTTTGCTGCGTCCCCGTCAAACTGCATGATGTTGTACACATCCACCCCATTTGTGCTTTGCCCAATGATATTTTCAGTCTTGTCGAAAAGTTCCGTCGCCTCCACCCACTGACCCTTGGCGATGGCATCTTTTACTTGGTGCGCCGAGGCATTAATGGCTGCAAAGCCGGCATTGTCGACCAGTGACGTGGAGAACAGGTAAGGCGCCCACGTGAGCACAGAATCCTCCGGACTGATCCAAGAATCCCCCAGACTCACACCCTTCAAGTTGCACTTAATTTTCTTTGTCATGATCTTCTTGTACAATCTCAGAGTAAATTGAGCAGCCATTTTTCCTCCATACGATTCCGAAAATATGTACAAGGGTACTTCTTGAAAGTCGGGAACTTTTTGAAGAAATTCGCTCATGAGCGTGACAAGATCTGCTGTAATTTGGCTGTTATTTCTACAAAGCAGCTTGGTATCGTTGACCCAGCTGAAGCCGGAACCAACCGGGTTATCCACAAAGAGCACGTTGGCGTAATTCACCCAACTGTAGGTCCGGTTTTTCAGATTAACGTCTAACGGCCCGATTTCCATAAAGTTTCCAAATCCAGCAGAGGAGCCGCCCGGACCGCCCTGAAGCCATAGTACTAGCGGACGCTTGGTGTAATCTACGGTTGCAGTGGTGTAGTATAGCCACCAAAACATGTTCGCTCCGGGTCGTACTTCAACGTAACCCCAGGTCTGCTTTCCTGCATATTTTAAGGTACTTTCTGAAAAATCATTAGAAAAATGTATCATTTTGCGAATTAATGGAATTGGAATAAATGAGTGAAGATTGTCGATTGCAGTTAGAAAAAAACTGGATTTACCTTCAGAACTAGATGTACAGGTACTAATGCTGGTGAAACAAATCACTGCACAGAGAAGCATTACGGGAGCGTAATTAGCGGAACCCATTGTTGTTCGTGTTTTGCGTTTTAAAAGCCAGTGAGTCGAGTTTAGGGAGAAAGTATTAAACCGAACTGTAAAAATGAACAGATCTACATATTAAAACGTTTCTTGAGTTTATACTACATATACTTTGAGACATAATCTTAATCTGTCACAGTCAACTAAAAACTACGCACATTCCACAGGCGCCAGTCGCATTTACAAGTTTTTTTATGTGATAATGTAGTATACCTATTTGTCTGTAGCTTTTATCTTGGTTTAGGCTACCAAGTACAAAATGTAGCATTTATAAGTATAACATGTTATATACGTACATACTGGATTCCTTCTGGATTACTTGGCACATAACAAAATGCTCAAAGCAGAGTCAATACAAACGTTTAAACTTTAAAGTTTTATCCATTTGCAATCAACATTTTTAATACAAGGTGATAAAAATATCATACTGCCAAGAATGCTACGTGCTAAAAGGATTTCATTTTCACTGGAGCCAAAATAATGTTACGGTATGGATAATATGACTTTAAAATACGAATCGATTAAAAACTTACGATTAAACTATATTCATGCATAAATCACGAATATAATTTATTCACGTGCCTTTTTCCTTCACGTGAATAATTTTAAAAGGAGAGTTGACAATGATTCATCCTTGCTTCTCCAATAATACTGTTCCACAGACAAACAAAAACTCCATGAATCACTATACAAGTTTTGCTATAAGCTAGAAAGGGAAAATATTTTTTTGATTAATCACATACACATTTCCAAACCACATACATTTATCCAATCTACGCAGCAATTAAATTGATGACAAGGAGAAATCAAAATCCTCCCCTTTCACATTGGGTATTATATTCCTGCCTATTTGATCTCCTTTTGTAGTGGTGATCTAATGTGCACAATATTGGATCTTTTATATAAAGACTAAAGACATGTGCTTTTGCATCCTAGATGCATGCATATAACCTATATAGCATGTGTGTGAAGTGTAAAAATGTGAATGTACGAATGAATGTAGAAGACTTTTAATAAGCGAGTCAGTGAGATTTTGTAAATGAGAATGAATAGCTTGGTGATTCACAATGTGAATGCAAAGGATATACATAACACAATACCTAATCCAATCACTGCATTTTTTAGTCCTGCATTCCTATAACATTTACTCAACTCATAATTCTTTTATTCACTATATTATACAGCCCTTGGAAAATGGTTTCATGAAATTCACTAGGTACTCACTGTATTCGCTTCCTCTTGATGAGATTACTGCCTGTTTGTCCTAAATGAGTGCAATTAATTAAAAAAGCTATACATAATGGTTTTTTTGCTCGTATTGTTTTTCTCACTCCATTCTCGATTTAGATATGTATAGTATATATATTGAATTCAATTAATACCTTTTATTTCACATTTCAGAATCGTTGATACAATTTCAATGCTTATGCTTATATTTAAAGTAATTAGTAATGTTTGTTATATAAATTCTAACAGCGACAATGTTGCGAATCATTAAATACATTTTATACTAATAAGGCACAGAAATCTTCACCTCTGTTTTCAGGCAAAGAACGATTAAAGGGAACAAATAATGAATTATTTTCGTTAAAACTGTATAGCCTTCATTTCACTTTGCCATTCAAAGTTGTTAAAAATATCACATCTCAAGATTATGCCATTAATATTATCATTATAAAAAAGATGATCTGTGCGACAGATATTTGGTGTGCTCCTTAACAGACTGGCTGGCTTCTGGTAGGCATTCTACTTCAAATTATGTAGGTATGCATAATATTCGTTTGGATGAGTATACTAACGGATTTTTCCTACCATTAAGCACCACAACAGATACAAACTCCTACCGAATTCCAAAGCATTTCGGACTCATACGTCTCCACTTTTGTCCATTTAGGATGTTTGTGAGGGCATCGGTTTGTTAAAGTCGTCCAGACCTGAAAGTTTTAGCGATACATTCTTGTAATTTTCTGGGCACTGCAGAACAACATAATGCATTATAAAGATCATTGTTTATGCTAACCATCTAATTCTAATGATTCCAAACATTTTAAAACCTCCTCTTCCTCTTCTTTGCTTAAAGCGCTTCCAGCAGTTGGAGTAGGTTGGGCATCTTCAGCCTTCTTCTCTTCATCCTCCTTCATAAGATCGTCCAATTCCTTTTCTAACGCTTCTTGATCAGGATCTTGATTATCCATAGGCTGAGATAAAGCAGCAGTAACATCACTGTGTTGATCCAATAGCTAAAAAATGAGATTAACAAACCAACATCAGTCAGATAATAAAGTAGCGATTTTAATTAAAAATTTAAGACACTCATCTAAAAAAACTTTACCTCTTGAATATCAAGCATTGTTTCGGTGACATGGTCCGGGTTCAAATTTTTATCAGCCAACACACCCTTTAAAGCCTTCTTTCCAGATTCATATGTCGAAATTAACTGAAATGGAAAAATAGATAAATTTTGTATTGCTGATTAAAGTAAACAATATGGCTTTAATTATCAAATTATCGATTAGCTTACCACAGCATCCGATTCAGCATCCTCAATTTGTGATTCTAAGACTGAAAGATTATCTACCATTGTCAGAAGCTTTTCCATTCTCTGTTCCAGTAACTTTTTTCTTCTTAATTCATGTTTTGCCTAGTTAAAAAATAGAATATTAAATTATGATAAAGCTATCGCAGGCAGACCATCGACAAAATGTAACTTCCGTTTTGGTGTACTCACCGTCGAACGGAGACCTTGCTTCAGAGATACTCTTGCTTTCTCCTCCGCCTGGACTTTCTTTTCAATCATATCTTGCAATTGGTTTTCTAATTTTTCCTTTGTTTGGACAATATCGTATTTGCCCTTGTCCACATCAGTGATCTTCGGATTTGAACCAACTGAACTCATCATGATGATTTCCTCTGAGCCCATCTTATCCAGGATAACACACTTTTGCGACTTTAGATAACCCAACATATGCTCAATATCGGCTGGATCAGATATTTGAGTAAGTTTGGTAACTCCCGATTTCCAGCTTTCAACACTCATCAGTTTATTCATTAACGATGGCTCAGTTAGGATGCGTTCCATTACTATCTACAAAGATAAAAAAATAAACAAACCAATACATTAAACTGTTCAATTCGTAAGACTACAATTAACTAAATGATGCTTAATACCTTTAGTTGTTCCTCATTTATGTATCGGAGTTCCTCCTGAGTTGCCCTGCCTAGAAAGCTTAAAGGTGGAATGACGAAGGAACCAACCTTCCACAGCATTTTCTTTCCTGTCACCTGACCCCACGCGGTCCAACTTTCGGAAGCTCTAAGTTTCTCGTAAAAGCCGTTCTCAGGCAATATGGTACCATTTCTGTAAGTAAACAAATCCATAAATTAGAAACCTATTTAAATTTTCAATCTGTAAACATAGGTCATTTAATCTTAATTACTACAACTTTAAAGCTTACCTGCACATTTCTGCAATAACTTCCGTTAAACAAGCAGGAGCCTTCCCATTTATTCGAAAGCTCGTCTGAAGTTCCTTCAACGTGAACGACGCCCGTTTACAGTGATCCCCATACTCCTGGACAGCCTTGATCCAAAACTTCATTTTCCTGTCGTAGTGCTCCGGGTTGGCGTCCCGGGGACGGAAGGGGGCATACAAGGCGTTGATCCTGTCTCCATCCCCCGATATCCCTTCAATCGAAGGTACTCTGGATTCCGAGATCGTCATCATTTAATTCCTGCAATTAAAGGAACAATAATTATGATCACTTGAAACTTGGCTTAATTGATCAGTTTTCACATGAATTGATCTGAAGCAATAAAAAAACGACAATACGCTTACCTCCAAAAGGCATAACCGTTTACAAACGATAATTAGTTAATGGTTAACAAAACAATTAAAAAGGACAAAAAGTTAACTTGCTTGTTGCCTTGATGGATTGAGATGAGAAGAATGAATGAAACAGACGATTGGAGAGGAAATGCATGATTCCCGCGTCGCAAAAAGGCACAAACGAAAACAAAAAGGTATGTGCTTAGACTGCGCGTACACATGCACTGCAGCTGTTTCACTCAGCAGCCTAGCCTCTTTAAATTAAAAACACGTGTTTTGAGTTTTGATGTCGTGTTGAAGAGTTTCGGATTTTTAATGCTGATACCAATTAAATTAAATTAATTGTTCATGAATTACGTAAGTAGAGTAGAATAGAGATAAGTAGTTTTGGTAGTTGTTGTTAATTGTAGGTGGTTAGTGTGTAGAAAGTGCGAGAAGAAATGGCAAGCGCCAGTAGCCGTAGTTCGGTTCCAAAGTATCCCATTTTCCAAACGTCCATTGATAAGCTTTTCAACAATTGGCAAGCTCTGCAGGTAACCTATTGTGAAGCTGATTACACTTACATTAATATATTCTTATTCAATTAAAATTCTTAATTGATTTGATGTGATGTGATGCAGCTTGCTATAGAAAATGGACAAGGAGGATCGTATGGTAAAGAAATTGCAAATTGGATGCGACAAGCTGTAGAGGATTACTTCTATCAAAATGGTTAGTTTGGTGGAAGGATACTTTCTTGATTTATTAAAAAGTGGCACGAAGCTGTAGTTGTGTAGAAGGATGTGTTGTTAATTGCTGGAAATCTTTTTGTTAATATTAGATGATTTAGATGGAGATGAAGTGTCAGAATTCATTGGAACGTTAATGGATCAAGAGCTGGATACTATTGTAGATGATAACTCTCTGGACATTCTGGGGGAAACTCTAGTTCAACATTTTAAACTCGCTGCTTCTGGAAAACAAGTGGAGCTACAAGATCTCTTTAGGAAATTAGATGAAGAAGCCACTAAGCCAAAGCCAAAGGCTGCACGCCAAAATAACGATGAATCTTCCAGTGGTTCTGAGGATGAGGACGAGGTAAATTGTCAAGATGAATATTACACAGACGCTTGTACTGTTGATAGGTTGAGTACAATTATCTTTTACATTAATACTATAAAATGTTAATGTATTCTCTATTTAGCAAATGGAGGTAGATGACACGGACGCAACGGCCGCTGCTGGTACTTCACAAGAGGAAACCCCAGGACCCTCTCACCACAGAACAGGGAAAAACTTTGTTACAGAGCCTGACGATGACGGTTGGGTAACAGTGACAAAGTCAAAGAAGAATTAATTATATTTTTTACGCAATTCTATAATATCCATCTCGATGTAACATCAAACTTTTTTTTACAAATTCTACTCCTTCTTCTTTTGTTATGAATCATTTCAATTTCCACCTAGGTTGTAGCTATTTAATTATTGTGGTTATCTAAAAATGTAATTAAAAATCGCAAACATAAACATAAAAGAAAGGATGAAGTTTCAAGAGACATTTTGTTCCAACAACTCTCATGCTCGTAATACGAACGTCGTATATCTTTACTTGTGTATTGTAAGCTTTACCTCTCATTGTCATAAATCATGTTCATAATATAATTATTCATTTGTTTCCCTTCTTCAGAGCACAAAACATTTGAAAATTCGTTGTGCAGCGTTAAAGCGTACGCGTTTTTACTTAGGTAATTTAAACAAAGGTAAAAAGATGGATATAAAAGGAATACGCTTGCTTTGCTTTCATACACTTTATACGCTGGCAGCGCATCGTAACGCTGCTTGGTATGATGAATCATAAATGCGTATTGAGTGTAACAGATACTCTACTAACCCCACACATTGGATACAAGACAGACTATACACATACTTGAGTGCAATAGATAGATGGACAGCTGTGGTATCTAACAACAAACAAACCTTTTCCAGTCCGTCGTGTATTTTGCATAGCGCTCGTAATAGCACAGTGACGTATCGTCCCACTACTCATGTTATTGACGAGAATGCCCGACCACGCGACCAAGTCGCGTCTAGAAAATAAGAAAATATCGTAAATTAAAGAGTACTGTCGGTCTTTAAAGATGGTCGTTGTTGACGCCGTCCGCAGCTCCATGATATTTGAGGGCATGCATGTGAGTCCGCAGCTGTGATTGGTTCTCGGTTTTTGCATACAAAAATATTTTTGGGCATGACACGAACGACAGAGTTTTGCTGTGGCTTGGCAAGCAAACAGCTGCTGTGTGTTTACTAAATAGCAATTTTTTTGCATGCACAAACCGAGAACCAATCACAGCCCTCAAATATCATGCAGCTACGGACGGCGCCAACAATGAACATCTTTAAAGACCGACAGTATAAAATACTATAGAGGCAGAGGCATCCGCTAATTTCCGAAGAATCATCCACGGCAAACGACGTGAACGTACGTTATTTGCATACTACTTGAAACTCAAAATATCATTAAAACGTATCTATCATTGGGATAATTTCAGATTTTAAAAATTTAATTGCCTATTTTTTCGTATTTTCACCAAAATATGAGCAATTTTGGCGTTATACTTTTGATGCCTTATCGACCTCTGATAAGCATCAGATTTTAAAAAGAATGCCGTACTTGAAATCATGAGGTCAGTTTACAAATGCATTTTGATTTTCATCGAAATATGAGTAATTTTGGGGCTATCATTACCCCGTATGCTGATAAGCATTGGAGTTTAAAACAGCATGTTCACTAACCTCCTAATCTTATTCTTAGCATGTATCACGAATTCTATCATAAAAATCATATTTGAAATCAGGGGTATCGTTTA
This sequence comes from Sinella curviseta, assembly GCA_004115045.4. Lineage (NCBI taxonomy): Eukaryota > Metazoa > Arthropoda > Collembola > Entomobryomorpha > Entomobryidae > Sinella > Sinella curviseta. Next base: position 40,477,749 of record CM023203.3, read on the forward strand.
TCTATACGTAATGAGTTTCATCAAATTACAGAGAGTTCTTGGGTTATCATAATCCTTTATCAGTCCTCGATAAGCCACGGATTTTAAAATCGATTCCATATTTGAAATCAGGGGTATTGTTTACCTATACGTAATGAGTTTCATAAAATTGCAGAGAGTTCTTGGGTTATCATAACCCCTTATCAGTCCTTGATAAGCCACGGATTTTAAAATCGATTCCATATTTGAAATCAGGGGGCTCGTTTACGTATACGTAATGAGTTTCATAAAATTACAGTGAGTTCTTGCGTTATCATGACCCCTTATCAATCTTTGATAAGCCACGGATATTAACTACACCAATAATTAATTAAAAAATAAAATAATATTTTCTTCCGACCCTGAATGCTGTATTAGCTACGTATTGGCTAAAAGAGTGAGAAAAAATGCGACAAAAAATTAGTGCCGCGACCTAGGGTAGAACCCGTAACATCAGGCGGTATTGCACGACACCAAAGTGGCAATGTGCGCGATCAATGACGACTTAACTTGTTATTTAAGATAGCTCTGCTCTCTGGTTACTCAACTCTCATCAATGTTGCCTTTTGTCCACTTCTTCACTTTTTTAGTCATCACATCGAACATCAGCGAGTCATGTCATCAAAAGATTCCCATTTCCTAATCACTCAGCTTTAAGTAAATATTTGGAATTTGGGAACAAACGGAAATACAAACAGGAAATAGTCAAAGCTCTCTCTCAAATAGGACAACTTCTAGTGGCTGTGTTTTCCAGAATTGGTTGGTTTTTATCGCTGTTTCCAGTTTCTGCAGGATAACTGGTTTCGAAACCTCTACCTTATCCATCTAAGCAACACAGACTAAAGATCCTAATTGTGGGACTGTGGATGAATTAAGACAGCAGCAGGGTAAGCAAGATAAGCAGACAAATAATTATTGGAATCTGAATCCTTAAATAGTCATGAAAATTGCAAATTACTGGTTGATTATTACTAAGTTTGGTCAATGTTTATGCTTGTAGTTTAAAAGAAGTTGAAGTCACAATGTCGGGAATCTTAGACAACGTTCGGTGCGACTGTTTGGAAGGCGACAAGCGTAACTCTGTCGCTGCAGCAGTGGCTGGGGCTTTAGTAAGTTTTCAGAACAATGATAGTAACGGACAGGGTGAATAACAAATTTAAAGTGGGCACAGTAAAAAATTTAAATGTATTTTTTGCAGTTTTTCACAGGATGGTGGATTATAATTGATGTCGCAGCGCAGGGACCATCATCAGATCAATTTGAGGGATCCTATTATGTTTGCGGGGTGTTTGGAACTATTTCCCTGTTTATGTAAGTGCAAACTCTATTGAGCTTTCTGTGTACTGTTATCATCATAGTTTATTACTCGTTGACAAAATTGTAACGACTTTGTGATGTGTTTTAGGATTAATTCTGTGTCAAACGGTCAACTGCGAGGTGACACATTCACGGATGGGTGCGCTGGTCCACGTACCGCTCGCCTTTGGCTATTCACTGGACTTGTGCTTGGATTTGCCAGTTTAATTGCTTCTGGCTGGATTCTCTTTGCTGGTTACGTCCTTTCCAATAGTATGCTTTTATAGAGCTTGCAGCTTTTTGGTTTGCTTATTTTAATTTCATTTTAACACATTAAAAAACTAATTTTGCGTAAAAAATGCGGTGCTGGGCTATTTCGCTGGCTGGTAACAAATGCTAACAAAGACAATGCAAATATCTCTTATGAATTATGATGGACAGTGTGAAATTCAATTCAATTTTTAAATAATTATTTTAGCAACTGCTGACAAGTGGTATGGAGTGGCAGTTTTCCTCCAAAACTTGTTCATTTTTGGAGCCTCCTTGATCTACAAGTTCGGGCGTTCTGAAGACTTGTGGGGTTGAAGCTCAAGTTTAGAACGGATGGATTTGTTAATTGTAATTCCATTGATGATAGACTACTTGAGTACCAAGATCTATGATGGATTGTGCATTTATAAAAGCGTACTTTGTTGAAAAAAATCCAAGTTCCATATAATGTGACTGTTTTTTGTAATCATTGTATAATTTATATGAATTCGATGATAGTTAAAAGTTGAATATGGGAAAATAAATTGTTAAAATATTCCCAGTATTGGATATAAATTAGTTATTTGATACCTTAACGTTGTCCCTCAACTCAAAATAGGGATTCTGTAATATTTAACCAATGTAGCCGTTTGCAACGTATTCGTTATATACCTCTTCTGTAGATTAGTGTTAATTATTTATGCTTAACCACTTCAATTTTTGTGTTTCGTACTTAGCGTCGTTTTAGTTTTAAATTATAATAAGCATATAAATAAATAAATAAAAAATGTTTTTATTAATCTCAACTAATTGTAAGTTGTGTCAAGTTCGAATTTCGACATGTGAAATTGATTGATGTCTTTTTAAAAAATACATAAGTTTGATTATGGCTGACGGTGTGACTCCAGGTATCCTGCTTGCTGATGCGATCTGTATACAGATATTATTCAAAATCATTAGTTAAATGTATATAAAGCATGATTATATAAAGCAAATGATTAGCTTACATCACAAGGTTGCGTTTTCCTAAGTTGTTCCTGCTCCTCAATTGAAAGGCTTATTCTCGGGCTAAAAATTTTGAAAACAAAAATCATAAATTATAATTATACCACGTCTCTACTTAAATGGTTTCAAAGTTACAAGAAATCTTACTCTGAAAAATTGAAATTCAAAGGAAACTTGAGGGATTGCTCCTTTTTCAACTGCTCAATATCTACAGATTGCTGCTCCAACGCCATGGCATAAGTGGCTTCAATTTTTAGTCTCTCAAACACTTCATCATCCTCATCGAAAAATTTTGGAGGTAAAACATCTTGCAATGCAACTTTGAGATCGGCAATTGCAATGTTGTCGAAAGCCAATACATCAAACAAGCTGGAAAATTACACAAAAGTAAAGTGGAGCTGTTAATTAATTTTTGATACATACATTTCCCTTTACCAAACACCAGTCAAGCAATTACCTTTTTCTTTCTTGCGACGTGTATCTGACTCTCTTATGTTTGAAAAGTTGTTGCCACTCCTTCAACGGCTTCACAATCTCTTCCATGACCGCTTTCTTTTCATTCAGCATTTTCCGAATGTATTCCTGCCGAACGAATCTTTCTTCAGAAACGAGACCAATCTCATATCCCTTTCTGGTCAAACGAAGATCTGCATTGTCTGGTCTGAGGTACAAGCGAAACTCGGCTCGACTGGTGAACATCCTGTAAGGCTCCGGAGCCCCCATTGTCGTCAGATCGTCTATGAGAACGCCAATATAGCCTTCGGAACGATCAACACGTAGTTCTGAACGACCAAGAGCCTAAATTCAGAACATAAATCAAATTAATAACATTTTTCAACTTGCCCCTGAGAAAATCTGTCTTAACAATTTTTCTTACCTTTGCTGCAGCATTAGCACCGGCGATAACGCCCTGCGAGGCTGCTTCCTCATATCCAGTTGTCCCGTTAATTTGACCGGCCAGGAAAAGACCTTGCATCTTTTTAGTCTCCAATGTAAACTTGATTAGTTCTCTAGGATCGATGTAGTCGTACGTTACGCCGTATCCGGGTCGGACCATTTCAGAATTTTCCAGTCCACGAATACACTAGTATGAACAAGAACACAATTGATTATACTTGTGATTAGTTTAAATGTCTGAAATTGGCTTACAGATTATTTTCTAATAATAAACCTTGAGAAGTTCAGCTTGGCGTTCTCCGGGAAGAGTACAGCTCAATCCATTAGGATAGATTAAATCGCTATCAAAGCCTTCAGGCTCCAACCAAATTTGGTGCACCTGCTTTCCAAACCGTAGGATCTTGGATTCGATTGAGGGGCAGTACCTGGGTCCGCTGGAAACTTCTTCTGTGACATGACGATTGCAATGAAGGTTATCTTGAATGACTTTCGCCACCTTATCATTCGTATGTGTAATGTGGCAAAGTAATTGTTTTTCCGGCTGAAACAGAAATTTTGATTATACACAGCTATTCTTTTTATATTTGACAATCGCAAGTAAAGTTAAATGTTTTACTGAAGTACCTCAATCCAAACTTTCCGATTCATAAAGGAAAACGGGACAGGTGGATCATCCCCAGGCTGTATTTCTAGAACATCAAAGTTTATTGACGACTGCTTGATTCTAGGTGGGGTTCCCGTTTTCAATCGTCCCATTTGAAATCCAAGCTTTTCCAACGTTTTCGCTAGACCGATAGCAGGCGCATCCCCAACTCTTCCGGCCGGATAATAGTCCAAACCGATATTTATTTCCCCTCGCAAAAATGTTCCAGTGGTCAATACCACAGCATCACTGTGGATTACTTTCCCATCTCCTACGGATGACAATAAATAATTAACTTGAGGAGTTATTAAAGGTTTGAAGACATAAGATAACATTTACTAAGATTGGATTTGTTACCTAATACTACGCCACGACAAACATTGTCCTGAACAATTAAATCTTCGACTGGTGCCTCCACTATTGTTAGACCTTCAACTTTCTGAATTGCTTCCTGTAGAAACTTTTTGTACAATTTCCGATCTATTTGCGCTCGAAGTCCCCAAACTGCTGGTCCTTTTCTCTTGTTGAGCACCTGCATTGGCAATACAAGTTGTTAAGAATTAGTTGGGCACATTGAGAATCATTTGAGTAACAAGATAAATATTACGAGATTAATTAGCGCATTAACTACCTTGTACTGAACACCAGACACGTCACAAATTTTCGCACAAATTCCGTCCAATGCATCCACTTCTCTGACTAGATGACCTTTTCCGATCCCACCGAATGACGGATTGCAGGACATTTCACCTACGGAAAAACCAATAAAATTACATCCTATAGTTTATCCATGAGCATTTATACATATAAATAAGCAAAGTGAAAGCCTGATTAATTTTTACCAATTGTGGAAAATTTGTGGGTAACCAGAATGGTCGAAGCACCCATCCTTGCTGCCGCCAGGGCCGCCTCAGTTCCTGCATGACCTCCACCTACCACAATCACCTGGGTCCTTTGTCCACTGTCAACATTGGCGTCATTAATTGTCCTATCGGAGTGAAAGCACCTAAAACTTTCACTGCACTTTCTTTTAAAACTGTTCCATTTCCTGTCATTGAGCACTTGCACGTGCTTACTTAAATTCACTAATTGCACTGGCTTTCTCAGCACATGCACCCGATTCATCTTTTAGATTATATTCCACATAGTTTTATAGTTTCAGTTTTTTAATAATAATTATCTAGATTCTAGAAAGAAGTTTGGGTTGATATTCACTTTTCCTTCACTCGGCTTATTAGAAGAAAACACTTTTCCCACACGTGTTTTCGTTGTCCACATTTGGGGAAACCTGAGTCTGACTCCGTCCGACTGACTTCATGAAGCGAAGTGAACAAAGGAAGCTTTTCAGAGAAATGCATGCTAAGCAACATTTAACTTGCTTTCACTTTCCGTTAGGCTAATTGCCAAACTGCAGTTTATCACGTTTAATTATTTGAAACATTTTTTCTTGCTTATCTTTGCATCATTTGGACTTTTGATAACAACAGTACTGAAAGACGTAGTTAAAATGTTCTAATTCAACTTTTTTTGTAGCTCTTTTTTGTAATAAATCTACACTCATGACATTTAAAGTTTGATTCCAAAGCTTTATCCGATTTATACAACAGCAGTAAGCTCCTTTTCTCCGGCAGCAGCAATCATCACTTCAGATTACTGGAATATTATGGAATACACCAATGCATAGGATGATAATGATTTACTACCCTACATAAATAGGTAGTTAAGAAGATCACACAAAAAACACTGACATGTCATTTATATTCCTATTCTATTCCAGATTATGAAAACGCTTTCCCATTTTATATTATCAAAATAGGAACTGAAAATTGACCAATTTGGTGGCAAATCTTATAAGAACCAACCAGAAAGGAGAGGAAATCGTCTTGCTTGTTGTTATCAGCATCAGTTTTACGAGTAAATTTCCAAGTGCTATTTCTACTTACCTAACCGGGAAACGAATTATCCACAATTAGTTAAAACTAGAATGAAGACTTGCATGGAAGATCTTCCTAATGAAGTAATTGAATCAACTTCATCCATGTGTAATTGAAAAGTTAACAGCGGTCGTCATAAATTAAATTCGTTATCATTGCAAACTTATAGCTTCTCACAGAACTTTTCAAAAGGCTCCCCGAGTCCGAACTGGAAACCGCCTTGCGCGTCTCCAAACGATGGAAAATTGTCGTAAACGAAACAATTGGACTTCAACGACATCTTGGACGGCGCTCCAGCTTCATCCTAGGAACAAATCACGACTGGCATCCACTGGAAGCCATGTTGACCCACGGGATTTCCAAGTGCTGCCTCAGCATACAAAGCGTAATTAGTTCTTACGAAGACGAAGAGTATCTGGGCGAGTGTCAGCAAAAGTTTCCCGTCTTTCGCTTCCCATTTCTGGTGACGACCCTCACACTTTATGGCGACATTTCCAGATCTTATTTTCATAGGCTCGTGTCACCGTTACAAAATTTAACTGAACTTAACGTTCACATATCCGCCTTGAGTGCCCTCATGAAGGAAACGGCATCTTCGTCGCCTCCAAGTGTGGACCATTTACATGATTCCATTACACCCCGAAAACTGCGCACCTTGCGAGTCTCCATGAAAGGGTTTGAGTTTTGGCACCTCCAAATGCTCCGCGCCTCCAAAATGTGCACCTGTATCGACAATCTTTACGACATTCTCAAAGGAAACTATCCCCATTTGCAACGGTTCGAGCTGGGATTCCCCTTTTTCTGGGACAAGGAAAGCGACATGACCAAAGCGCTATCCCAATTTCTCCACAAGCATCACAAATCCCTCAGACATCTCAGCTTGGAGTTCCACTTTTACTGGAGACTGGAAGACAAGTCATTTGAGGAGTTGTCGGTGGAGGACATGAATGCTTATGCGGACATTTATGAGCTTCCGGAATTGTCTGAAATTGTCAACCTGAAGCGGTTCACCATTGACATCACAGACAAGCGATTTATCGTGCCCTCAGTATTCTACTGGGAGAAGCTAATGCTACAGCAGGAGTCTTTGGAGTATCTCAAGTACAAGAGCGGTTATCACTGCACGCTCCCAAAGTGCCTTATCGAGCGAAATTGCAACTCCCTCAAATCCATATGCCTCACAGTTCGTGCCAACTCGGTACTTCCGGTCGACTGCAAGATTTTGGGAAAATGTCACGGGCTGGAGAGGCTAGAACTGGATGGAGGCCTAAGGCTAATTCATCAAGTGATTGGGGACACCAGAGGACCACACCTGATTCACGCGGATAGTCTACCCAAAAATCTGAGGGATCTCCGCCTATGCAGCATCTTCATCGAGTCCAGTGACGCTGACCACATTTGCATGGAACTGAAAATGTTACAGACACTTCATTTGGAAGACATTGGACAGTCGGATGGACTGGGACTACGATTTTCCACTCTGTGCGAAATTTGTGAAAGAAGGCAATTGGACTCATTCAAAATAGCTGCAGCCCTCAACGAGATTAGTTTGGACATCGCGAAAAGAAAGTGGAAGGAGCATTCAACGTTTCACAGTCTGTTATTGATATTAGCCACTTATTATGAGTTGCCGAAAATGGTGAAAAGGGAGGAGGATCAGTGCTATATCGCGGAAATGGCGGGTGTGTCCATGATGCCTGTGGTGTCCTGAGGAGCCAGACGTGGGTGGTTTACATTTACATGACAGGTAGCAATTACGAGAGTGCAACTTTCAATTTTTTTAAATGGAGGAATCGTAACCAGTCCCCAATAGCTGGAGGGCCCATGGATCCAGTCAGTCAAGTTAAGCCATGCATATTGTACCGGGAAGGACCTGTGATAATTAAATGTGTATTTTTTAAGGGAGAGCTGTAAAATGACAACATAGTAATTCAAGCGAAATATCCAACAAGAAAAAATGCTACAAACGAAATAAAATTCTAGTAAGCACCACAATTTACAAACAAAGGAAACCAAATGCTTTTCGGCTTAAATTTATTTGACTTTCTATTTTAAGAAAAATATGACAACAACATGGTCTGCATAATATATTTCAACTCACAATCCCAGTGTTTGCTGTCCGTGTAATAAAATATTGCGCATAAATATATTTGCCATTCATTAGTTTGCAAATTATATGCTGACGATAGAGCATCGTTTTTTGGAAGTAATTCCGACACAGTGCATCGAACTCAACTCACGTCTCTCTTCTTGCATTTTATCAGTCTCTCTATCTCCAACTTTAATCATTCGCCAATTTTACTATCTGGAGCTGAGCTGAAAAAAACCAATAGCCTATACCTACTTGTTTTCATGTTCCGACACAGAAATGTGAGGTATCATGAAAAGTTAGCAAAAGCATGGTAAACGATGATTATGTATTCATATTGACGAGAGCATCATGAAACCAAAACGAAATTGTAAATTGCATATATATAAATAAAACAACATTTTATTATGAATCTGTAAAGCGGCAGAGGTTTATGGATCTGATGCAGTTAAAAGCAGTTTAGAGTCTTCACTTGTCAATGCTGTAGTGTGGAAGCTGATTAAAGTAAAAAAGGCAGTGGAAATGGAAAAATTCATATAGCTTTGTTACCAAAGTTGGTAAAGGTGATATCATGAAGCAATAATTCATTTTTACCTATACGATGCTAAAGAATTGGTCTGTATTCCACAGTTTACATGATTATTGAACCCGAAAGGAGAAATTTAGGTAGTTTCACACTTTTGTCCTTAAACTCCGGAATTCACTCACTCATGTACTCACATCAACTTGCATGTAGCTCCTCTCTAATTCCCACGACGTTACATGAAGAAAAGTAAATGCTGATGAGGTAAGTAAAATGGAAAAATGGAAAGGTTATTGTATTCTGTAGAGCCAATATACCTGCGAGCGAGTCGCATACACGGAAATATGGACTCATATAAAAAATGTGCTTTTGTAGTACAAAATAGAAAAAGAGTAAGTTGTTACTACTCCACTTACATTTGTGTATATGTAGTTACATGCATGGAAAGGGGGAAACATGTGAGACGAGTATAGCCCTAATAATATCCCCTCTAGTTATATTTGATACCTTTTTATATAAGATCATCATCATCGTCAATGTATGAATACGAACTTGTTTACTAAGCTATATGACTATAATGATGACCATAGTATCTCGTATAAAGAAAAAAAGGACTGAACTGTTCTCGTCAGTCAACTCGTTCTTCTTATTAGAAACATTTATGTTGATACTTGTGCGTGTAGACAGAGAGAGAGAGAGGTAATAAGAATCTTTCTATATGCACATATTATACAATTTTGGTATATGGATATGTGCACAATAAGTAATATGGGAATAGGTTACGATACTACTGCAAAAGAAAAAGCGAACATCAACTCAGCAACTGTTTTCCTGAGAGCTCCCTGCTCGGTTCGACTTTTGTCACGTACGCATCTTTCCATTTTAGGTACATCAAGATGCATTTTTACATGCAAGCAGCAGCAGCAGCAAAAGCTGATGAACAAAATATAACAAAAAATAAGTAACCAGTCACTATATTATTTTGTCAGTGTTCATCAGAGAGTGCTCCCTTTTCTTTGCATGACAATAAGTTTATTGCTTGCATATTACATTTTTTGTCCATCACTCAGTATTATAACCCGTTTCGCAATTCGCAATAGCTTTGCATACCAAAATTTTTAATTCTCGAGTTTATGGCTTTCTCCATACAGTTTTCCTTGTGTGTTTTGTTGGCAGTTAAATAAAAACAAAAATATACATACAAACAGCTCATGTCCAACTAATGTCACATCATCATCACTGCAGCCAGCAGAAGTAAAAGGAACAAAGCGTTATTTGATACACAGGTGCATATATATTTTGGAAAGAGTTTTAATGTTTGCCACACTACTGGCTACTTAATCATCACAAAAATAGATAACCTGTTGAACTTTGATGCGAAAAAATATTGCCCACTTTTCATACCAAAAGTTTACGTCACAACGGCGCAGTAAACTAAATACAAACTCTTCAGTATTGGCCAATTAGTACAAAAGAGTATATTAAGAGCAAATATTATTATATGATTTCGCATGAAAACTGAACTCTGAGGCAAGTTGTACTGTTGTGTGTGTTTTGTGGTAGCCAATATATGGGATTTGATAGGATATGGTGCAATCAATCATCTGCGCTGATATTCGGCTGATGCATAAAAATAATAATTCATGCATATGCAGAAGTATCAATTTAATTATTTTTGATCTTTAATATAAATGTATACGCTGCTACTTCCAATCTGTTTGGCAGAGCTGATGTTATTACTGCACCTGCGGAGTCCTTGAGCTCTTCAATTCATGCAATACGTGAGCTTGGATTTCTTGAACACTTTTCCTCATACTTTCCAATTCCAATAATACGTATATAATATGTGTGTGTATTTACATGGTGCATAATATGTCGCCATTATTATCGCTTAGTAAGATAATCCTCCAATAAAAAACTACCACCTTGTAGACCAGTTACATACTTTAAAGTGATCTGTGAGTCACCGATTTGTTAACTTACTAGCGTGCGTGTAAATGCACAAGAAAAAAACTGGAAGAAACTGCAGCTGCGAGGACGAGGAGGCTCATGTTTGTTGGGCTCTTTTGTCAAATTCACAATAACTCATAATTCCATTTTTTATGAGTTCCTGACATCATCATAATATTCTGTCGCAGAATAAAAACATTGTCGTAAGTTTCAAGTTTCTTTTTTTATCAGAAATATTAATTCACATGAGCACTTTGCCGTTGTTTTGTATAGCTGCATTTTTTTGCAAACATTCAATAGCTTTGCTGTATACGTTGCATCATGCACGTACGCAACAACGGCAAATGTGACATCTTCAACCTTGATTTGCAAGTAATGCGATACGTGCGATTGTGCCAAAAACTACGCCGAATCATGTAAAATCAATTCTAGGCTGCTGTAGATTTGCTCACTATGAAAAGTACATGTCTGCAAAAAAAATATTTTACTTTTTTGTTTTTGCAGATACTGAGTGAAAGCTCACGACGGGACGGGAGAAAGCAAAGCTTCCAAACTCTTGGTTAAACAGCTCCGTAATTCCCCATGATGCTGGACCGTATCATAGAGGAAGTGGTGGCGTCCTTTTGCAGCTGGAGAGTTGACATGGGTCTCATGTCACCAAACAGAGACAGGGTCACGCCAACTCCTCCCTCCTCCTCACCATCAACCAGACTCTCAGCTTCCGTCTCCAACAATAGCACAATGGCCAGCAATGCACATCATCCAAAGTCTTCCGTGGAAGACCCCGAGTACTTTCAGCGAATCATGCAGAGTCGCTATCCAGAACACATGCTTCATTGTCCTCAAACGTCACTATATCCCATTTTCTTCTTCTTGATGGAGCGATGGGAAGCGAGGAGAGCGGCTGCAAGAGAAAACGTACTTCCGGCTCCTACAACCGCCACCACCACTCCTTCGGATAGTCAAAATGAGTGATATAGTGATTCATTTTACTGCGAATAACACACAAAAAACGAAATAACTAGTTTACTGCTAATTTTTATATGCCAAAGTACCCACCGCCGCGATAATAAAAAATAGATGCTATAGACAGCAGGATTTGCATTTTCCTTCTAGTCTTATCCTACTTGAGTGGACATTGATGGGACTTGGATTGACTTTGGAAGTGCCACTACTTCAGCAGCAGGTTTTTAATTGTACACTTTTGACTTACCAAAAGCACAATGATGTTCAAAGTGTGTTAAGGTGTCACTTTAATCAGTGAATCTCTTTGTATGCTTACGTACTTTCACATTTAGACCGTAAATTACTTTATATTTAAGATGAACATGTATATGCAAATTATTACTCTACACAAGTATGTAGTAGTATATCTCGAGATTGCAAAGTCCAGCATATAATCCTTGCAGTTACCGTGTACAATAAGTAGTGTAATGTAATTATATCACATATCTTTTTAAATGCATATAATAAATAGGTTGTCTGAAAAAAAGTATTTTGTTTTCGTTCGTCGTAATGCAGAATGTACTTCTATAAAAACTAAATGGATTAATTCAATATTTATAATAGAATATTTAATTTAATGTTAAATGTCGTTGTTACTCAAATAAAAATCGCTATAATATATTATTATGCATATAAATTTAATTACGACGATAACGATAATGAATTGCAGAGGACAATGCGCACGTGTAGTAATGTTTTAAAAGTTTCGGCCGTCCGTCAGGGTAGTCATCGGCTGGAGCTGAAAAAAGCAGAAATTACAACTTGTTATTTTAAGCGTGTTTGTGTCCATAATGTCGTGTTCGTAGACTATAATGATTAATCTATCTTTTAGCGTAATTAATTGGTGATCATAATATTTATGACACTACTCATAAAAGACTTGCCGTATTAATTACTATACTTGTGTGTATCGCAATATAATATGTACGTTAATGTAAAATGCCAGTGTACCATATGCAAATTAATATATTTCATAGCCTTTAAAAATACGCCGATTTTAGGTTGACACAGAATTAGCATTTAAAATGCAGCTACATATTTAAAATGTAATATGTATTGCGGTATACAGGAGAGCAGCTCGTAATTAATATGACGCGTTATGACACACAAAATATTTGTAATATCCACAAATGATTATGTCAATTTATTATTATGATGATAATTAAAGATTAAAAACAGTTGTACGGAAGACACTGAAACGAAAAAAATTGGTTGAACTGACTTGTTTAAATTTAAATCTTATTGTCCGATTACGACATGATGTCATTTTCATAACGCTTTGCATACTTTGCTTTTGTCTCAAACGCTCGCACGTGTGGGAACGAGAACTCAAAGTCATTCATTTGTTCCTCACACATAGATACGTATAACCTGTTGGTAATTTCTTCCTCAAAACATGATTTTATGTGGGCATAAAATTGTAGCTCTGCTTCCAGACAATTGAAATACCATTGCCGAAAGCTTTTTGTTACTTACGTGAATGCAAAACATCGTAATTCATCGCTGTCTGCTTCACTTTTAGATCGCTGTGACAAAGATGACTTAACTTAATGACTAATCTACGTTGAGTGATGGAAAATGATCAGGTACTTGTTTGAATAGGTAATTATTGTATCATCTATATTTGGTATTTCATGATGACCAGAGATGATGACTTGTGTACATGACATGAGCTGGAGTTTGACATGTGTCGTACCGGATGCAATATCAATTAAAAGTGAGCAATCTCATTACCTATTCTTTGGACTGATTAAATGTTCTCTGGATATGGATTTATAAGGGAAACTTGTGCATAATTAAACATTACCTAGAATCAACGAGCATTTTTTGAGTACTTTTTTTCGCTATTTTGCTATTTTTAAGCGAAGCATTAACTTCTGAATTTCAGCAGACAAATATGCGCTCAAGGGCCATATTGTTATTTTCGCAATTAAATGTACACAGGTACACATGTATTTACACTAACGAAAAACCCAAGCCGAGATAGATTTACATAGCCTTAAAAAGTACTAACCTTGGATCATGTTTTTTACGTAGTCTCTCCTCACAAACTCACTAAAAAACGGACCTAGCAATATGTGATCTATTGCCCTGAAGAGTATAATATTTCCGAAATTAAATTAAAACCTGTCAACTTATTTTGATCATGACGAAGCACATAGGTACATATACCTACATCATATGAGCATAATTATCTGATCCCTGCCTCCAACCTTTTCTCCACAGGAATACCGTCATCATCATCATGACCTGTTTACCTGAAAGCGCTGTTAAAGATGTGCGGTGATGATAACAGTGACTTATGACGTACCTAATAACACTTTACATATTAATACGTCAGTAGTCCAACGACTTAAAAAGCTCCAAACGCCTCGCGTCTAGCATCTTCCACCTCCTTGCTGGAGTTATTGCTTGACCATTATGCCAGATTCAACTGACAGCATTGATCGTTTTTGCTATAAAGTCTTGTTGTCGTCATAAGTGTGATTTTTTTCTCTCCTCTAACTTTACCCTTTTCAGGAACCTCCCATATCACCGCTGTAGACCGTCATAGGTATATATTTCGCCGGTGGCACTGGCTGCGCAAAAAAATCCATCCCCTTGTGACATCAAGGCTTGGCAGACGCAGAGGGAATCATTTTTAGGTTTAACAAAGATGCTGTTGTGGCACCTGGTCAAGATACCTCAAAATATAATGCTGCATAAATTTTTGCAAAAATAATTCTCCTTTATACTCCATAAAGCATTTTTTCGCACGCTTGGGCACAATTGTCGTCATACTCGTCAGACTTACTTTCATATAAAAGATTTGTTTCTACATTGGGGCGCAACCAGTATGCTTACGACAGTGCAGTAAGTCGGTCGGAAGTTAAAAACGAAAATCCTATAGTTTCTTATTACTTATCTGTGAGCTTTGTTTAAGAATACTAAACTGTTTCTTTAAGAATTATTGAAAAGGGGCAACATGAGAATCTTGTCCGGAGTTATTCTGGTGTCAGCCACAGTGCTAACTGTGGTCTCTGCGTACGGTTATAAATACAGTAGAAATCCATACAGTGGGGAATGTAGACTTCAACTGAATTTGCCCGGTGGAACGGAGCAAAAGGATGCTTTCAGACCTGGCGTTAAGGAGGAGTACCCTGGAATAATGAACACAAGTAAGTCACCTTCATTTTTTGTGTGAGGTGATAAATTTTTAAGTAATAACAAAAAATAATGTGAAAATATTTCTAAACTTTTCAGGATATGGCTCAAATGATGGCCAATATCACACACATCACATTCACGGGAATCAACATGCCGGTGGAAACTACCACGGCGAAGCGACCAACCACCACACAGCTCTGGCGGTAGAAAATAGTGGCTACGGATCAGGCTACGGAAACAACCAGTACGGAAGTGGTTCCGGAAGATTCCCCAGTTCTTCAGAGGGTGGCTATGGCGGCAGCAACAACTACGGCAGTTCATCTTCTTCCAATAATTACCATGGATCGTCGTCATCCGGTGAAAATTATGGCTCCAGTAGCAACAGTTACGAATCTACTACAAGTTCCAACTCTAATTCTGGAAACTATGGAGGTTCTGGCAACAAATATAACGAAAATGACAGCTATGGTAGCAACAACAGTAACTATGGTAACGGCGGCGGTGGGTCCTCTGGTCACTATGGATCTTCCAGTACCAATTACGAGTCCAACACAGCTTCCTCTGCGCAGGGCAATAGAGGAAGCAACTATGGCGGCTCCAGCAACAGGGACCACGAGTCTGGAAACGCTTATCGTCCATCGTCCAACCCTAATTTTGACCGTGATCGCGATACTGGAAGTTATGGCGCAGCGTCAACAAATAGCTACGACAGAGAGTCTGGTAGCTACGGTTCTTCTTCCAATAACCGTGGATCTGGCTCCAGTTTGGAGGCGGCATCCCACCACCACAAACATGCGTCTTCGTCATCCGGACACCGTGAAAGCAGCAGTAGCTCATCTGCCGAAAATAGAGGTCAACACAGTTCAAACAATCGACACAGCTCGTCATCATCCTCCTCCGGAAATAGGGGCACTGGAGGAAGTTACGGTGGAGGCAGCTCTTCAGAAACCTACGGTGAGTCTGACCAACAATCTTTTGCTTCCAGTGGAAGCTCTTCTTATGCTAAAGCAGAGGGTAATAGGAACAAGGGCTCGGCGACAAATAGCTACGCGTCGGCTGGAATTGACTACAACAGTAATGAATACGACAGCAACAACAGAAAGGTTAGCTCAACTTCCGGCTCCTCAGCATCATCCTCCTCATTTTCAGCGTCCAGCGCCGAGCGCTTCAGTTCAGGCGAAAGGGACAGAGAGTCCATTCTATCTCGTCCATCCTCCAGACCAATTGGAGCCTCCTCCTCCAGCAGTTTCGGTGCTGGTGGGGAGAATTATCACGAGGAGTTTTCCAGGAAAAAGGTCGTCAGTAGTTCCAGCAGCTCAAGCAAGACTGAAACAAAGAAAACCACTGTGATCGGCGGAGCAAGCAAAGCATCATCATCATCAAATTCCGGCGGCAGTGACATCGAAGGTCAAGGTAGTCAAAATTTTGAAAGCATTGGTCATTTCCCCAATGAATTTGAAGAGTGCAGCGTGTACGAGTACTACTCCAAGAGATTCAGCAAATGCGTTCGAATTGGGAGTCCAGAGGACGAAGAACTGGAACGTGAAAAGAAAGAGCAAGCTGAGATCGCCAACAGCAAAAGGACGTCCAGTGATGGGGCAGCTGCGACATCCACTTTCGCTGGCCCTCATGGTGCCGGTAGCCACGCAGAGAAGCATGGAAGTGGTGGGGGCTCTGTTTCCAGCTATTCCAATTCTCAGAATGGTCAGTCCTCCTCAGGCGCTGCTGTTAAAGACGAGTACGGAAATAATGTCAAGAGCTCGCACGTTAATTACAACAACGGAGGAGGCAGCAGTAGTTTCAACAGCGGAGGATCCTCATATTCATCGTCATCATCTTCGTCATCGTCATCCTCATCATCCCGAGGGTCTTCGTCGTCATCATCAGCGTCCTCTCGGGAGTCTTCATCTGGCCTGGGATTGGCATCGTCATCTAGCTCAGGACCCAGTATTGGTAATCATGGTTGGCGAAGATAAGCTATTTATTATCTGCGCCGTGCCGCCCCTGACATTAAAGGCTTTTCAGATCATTTTCAGACTTATGGAACCGGTTATTCTCAACCACATTTCCGTCAAATAGCTTCTAGTATTTAATCGATGTTTCTGTTTCGGTAACGGATTGGTTACATTTTTTTGGATTTATTATGGATACAGGTATTGATTATGATTATTAGCTGCAAGGTTTTTTAAACAAGTGGTATTTCACACAACAGTATTACATTTAACATTATACACACAAAGGTATCTCTTACCAAATTCATACATACATTTTAGCACTTTTTCTTTGCTTTGTATTTCAATGCGCACTGCGTACTTTTTTAAAACTATCTGCAAGCAAAATAAATACACATTTATTGCCAAATATTCACACACTTGTACACTTACATATTCTTTCCACACATTTTTACAGACCCCGGCAAACCGCATTTTATACTTCATTCAATTTATAACACACAAGTCCCATTACGAATTAAAATGGTATTTAGCAAAGTGGCGGTGATGGAGCATTAATATTGAAATTACAGAATAGCCCATCCATCTATCCAGGAGCAAATTATTCGGCTCATCTATCCGGATTATCTTTTCCAAGAAATATTATTTTTACATGCCCTGAGAGATTCCTGTGCACCTCTGAATGAATGAATCCAGCTTTACTTTAAAAAATTTCCTTTCTATAGCCATTTTCTTTTTTAATTGTCGCCCTACAGGTAACAATAATAATAATAGGAATTGGAAACAGCAGCAGGCATCCAACAATAATCACAAATACGCTGACAATGAATACGTGGACCGAAAATTTGCAGGAGAGGTGCTGTCATCTCATAACTCATATCGCGCAAGGCATGACACGCCCCCTGTCACGCTTGATGAAAAGGTAAGAACAATTTACGATTAATATGGATAGTTTAAGAATTGTATCTCGATGCCCCGGAAGACAAAACGAGATTCTTTATTTTTTGTGTTCATGACGCAGTTTATGATTTTTTTAAACAATAATAATTTCAGATAAGTCTACGAGCACAAGAATGGGCCAACGAGTTGGCTTCTGGAAGAGTGGCGTACGGACACAGTCCTGACGCGGTGGAAGGCGTGTACGGAGAGAGCCTTCAGGTGATGAACGTCGCAAATCCGACCGGAACGGAAGTGATTGACCACTGGTACAAGGAGAGGTACAATTACAGCTACAAGAATCCGCAAGTGGTGAAATCTCCGCGCAGCCAGAGAAACTCGCATTTCACCGCGATCGTGTGGAAGGCGACAAAGAAGATTGGGGTGGGCAAGGCCACGGCAAATGACGGTCGCACATTCATCGTCGTTTCATACTGGCCTCCAGGTAATAATTATTCCAGTTCCTCCATTTAATTTTTTATCAAATAATTAATAATCTAATTATGTTTTATGTGTAGGTAACATTGTGGATGTGCTTGAAAATAACGTATCGCCACCACGTCCAGGTCTGCCTAACCGGGACAGGGAGCAGTTTTATTAGCGAATTTACAGCCATTCGTTTATAGCAGTAGTTTTTGCATGTATATCAGTTTTAATTAAAGAAATTAGAATATTTTATTATTACGCTATGTAGAATACCAAATAAATTATTAAATGTAGGTATAAAATAAATCCAATGTTTTAAGAACTACTTTTAATCCAAGTTGCAATTTGCAATGTAAGACTCCTTGTCTTGATTCTGGCACCGTTGAGTCCAAGCCGCCCTTTAAGAATAATTAAAATCGTGAATGAAAGTATATAAACTTGCAAAAATTAAGGAGAATAAAAAATACCAATTTTTTGATTACCAAGCGCTAAATCCATTTCCAGTTCTATGCTTCGTTATGCGATAGATTCTGCGAGCGCACACGGAATCATCCGCAATGTCGTCATCTCGGAGAGCTTTCAATTCACAAAATAAAAATGACACTAATGATCTACTTTCACATTTTCATTAAAAAATTTAATCTGAAAAAAATTTAATATTCACTATTGCAGTCCAATCCACATGCGCCACCAAGTTCCCCATCCGTGCACCAATATTTGTCGCTGATTTGAAATAAGCCGTGATCCTTACTTCCGTCCGCATTCAGCATGCCTACTGCCGTCGTGTCATAATTTGACTCCCATCTAATCAGACAGATCCCTAAAAAGTGCAACTATTTATTTTAAGGAAAAATGGAGCAAATTGATTTCTTTGTATTAAAAAATTAGGTCTAGGCCAACTTACAATCTGCTATGTCTGCTCTTGGAAAACGATGCTTTTCAATCATTGCTTTAGCCAAATCACAAGGTTCAAAAATTTTGGCAAAGTTCCCTTGGACAAACATAATTATAATTAATACGGGAAATCCACCCGATTTTCCTAGTTTTACAGAAAACTTGCTCATTTTATGGTTGGAGATACTTTTTCAGAAGCTAAAAGTTTGATAGTGTTGCAAAGGAATGCGTTATATGAAATGAAATGCAGTTTTGTGTTTGCTGCAGTCTTTTCTCTTTTTATACTGGTATTCACTTTCCCATCCCAATGGCGAATTATCATATAAATCAAAACCTGTAATGATCTGCATTGCTCCCACTACAACATTTTTTTACTAATTATGATTGAATGATAATGGACTAAGATTTGTCGCCAAACCATATGCAAGAAGTTTGTGACTGAGGTTGGGTTGAAGGTATGAATACAGGAACTAACAGATTATCATAAAATGACGATAAATCTCAGAATGCAGTCTAGTCTATTCATTATTCACACTTATTTGCACCATTATTTGAATGACAAAAAATATTCACACCCATAAAACCATTTCTAACCAGAACTAAACTATTGTTACAATAAAATGGATATATACGGTCTCATTTTCAAATCATTATTAAGCATTAAACATCTTTATTATTACGTTTTTATAAAACCATGTGCATGATATATTCAAAAAGTACATTCTGAAACAAGCTTAAATAGTACATAATAGAGATAATTACTCGTATAATACATTTTACACAATAATATCATTCATTATTATAGGTGGTAACATAATATGACGTTATTTTGTCTTGTGCCAATTTAACTAAATACAATTTGACTACAATGACTAGCCATTGAAAATCTGCAATTTAAAAACAAATTAAATACCAAATATATTTAGCTATTTTTTTACAAATGAATATCTTATATCAAGGTTATCAAGTAATTTATCTCAATCTGGGGTTCAAACCAGCTCCGATTTTCCATACATGTTTGTCTCTAGCATGGGCAGCGGTAGCCAGAAGTGTCATTTTTGCGTCTCCTGAGAATCAGAAAAATAAATCATGCATTCAACTTGTTAAATGGAGTAGAATAAAGAAAGATTATAATATGTTGTTGTGTATCTTACCGCACTCGGGGCATCGCCATTTACCATCAACTTTCTTGATATCATTAATGGCGTAGGCCCATTTGCGCAGGTCCTTTAGTTTGGACAAGATAAATTCTTCCTCCGAATTGACGTTTGGCTTCTTACTTGGAGACTGTTTGTCCTGTTCTTTCGTTTCCGGCCGATGATGATCAGTGGTGACATTGGAAGGGGAGCTACCATTCGTTACAGCATGAGTAGACTTGGGGTCCTTGTCGGATCTGTCGTTCCGGTCGGATCGCTGAGGTCGATCACTCTGAAACAAGAAAATATTATATCATTTGATTGCCCTCATTCATATCGTTTCAATGTTTGTGATTAAATTTCAAGTGACAAACCCTTACCGTTTTTAATCGAGGAGCAGAGTGCCTTTCTGCCCTGTCGACGGCTTGCCCTTTTCCGCCGCCCTCATGTCGTGAATTGGTCTCCCTTTCCCTGGTAGAACTCGGCTCATCAAAGCTTCTACTCATTCGCGATACGACGGCACGGATAACACACGTCTCCCTTTTCAGGTTCCTTATCAGAGCATTTTTCTCATCAAGCTGTGTCTTGAGTTCCTCCACCTTCTTCTCCAAAACAGCGGACGCATCAGTCACCTCGACCAATTTCTTATTGCTTTTGCGGAGCAACTGAAAAGTTTGCTCCTTTTCAGCCGACGCCTTGGCCAACAGGGCCTTGAGTCTCCTGTTTTCCTCTTCAAGCTCCGTTTTCTTCCGTCGTTCTGAATCAATCACCTCCCGAAACAAAGGGACAAGTAATGATTCAGAAGTTTCCTCGTCTCGTCCTGTGCGATCCAGAGCAAAGGCTCCGAGCATGGCTTGCTGATGATTGACAAAGTGGTCTTCATTGTTTGACATGTCAGAGTAGGATCCGGAAGAAACAGACACAGAGCTTGGGTAGCGGACTAGTGGATTATTCACTCTACATGATTGGGACCGGCCAGAATTTAAGGCACTTCCTTCCTGCCGATTCATAACCTCCAGTTTCCTCCGCTTCAGCACGTTCCCATTATTGTCGACTGGCGGCGGCCAGCGCTTTTCCAGTACAGATGTTCCTGCCCACGAATGACTTGTAAAGCCACCACCACCGCCGCCGTCATCGTCCGAACCGATCTCTCCATCCTCCATTTCTTGATCAGAACCTCCCTCCACCTTTTCGGCCCATTTTTCTGGAGGTGCAATAAAAATTGACACTATCTCCATCTCCGCTTCTTCATTCCCAGCCCTGGCCGCTGTTGATTCCCGATCCCCTCCCTCCTGGGGAGAAGATGGTGATGGTGGAGGGTCACCTGAACCAACTCCGGCATTGCAGGGCTTGGGAGAACGACGATGTGAAGGAGGACGGCGACGGCGACGATTATCACCTCCCTGCTTATTCTCCTTGACAGCTGAGGGTGAAGCCGGTTCGGATTTGATACGACCTCCTTCCGTCGCCCCACTTCTCCCACCACCAACGTCGTCCTCAGTTTTCAGGACAATTTGGTTAAAATCCATTGTTCCTGGAGTCGCAGTAGAATGCTGGCGTTGGGTCTTCTTTTTAGCCTGGTCTTCTTTCTTCAAGCAATCAGTGCCTTTGAAGATCCCTTGCTCTCCGTCAGTACCGGAGCCGGAGTTGGCTTCAGTCTTGCTCGCAACTTGTCCCATTTTCTCGTCGCGTCCAATCCGAACTTTGACAATGACCTTTCCTTCAGCCTCCACAAAATAGAGCAAACGGTGCGTGAAAACTGAATAAAATGCAGTCACAACAATCAAAATTAATACTCAAGAGCAGCAAAAACTAAAAACTCGACTTCGACAGCATTCCGCTGGGCAACTCACAACAACATCAAGTGGGAATTTTTGCCACGTGTCATATTATTAGCAACCGCGCAGTGCCGCTCATTAGTCCATTGGGCTGAAAAAGTGAAAGAAAACGAATGAACTTACAATGACCGGATCAATGGCTTGTTGTACAGTACATTTTTCTTTCATTTTCAGTCAGGGCTACACCTCCAGTCTAGGCCGGGCGTGGAATATGAGTTTAGACAAATATCGTGGTTTTGTGGCCTTGGCTGATAAGGAAATTAAAATTTGCATAAAAATCATGGGATTTGTTATGCAAAGTATTCATTATTTTGGATGAGTAATAGTCACAACCGAACCGACAAGCAAAAATTCCTTGTGTGAATCTCAAGCTGCATAAGTTGGGCCATGAAAGTTTCAATTTCAATTGGAATTAGATGAGAAGATGATGATAATATGCTATCTAATCTAGAATGATGTTGGTGATCACGTTGATGCCAGTTAGATGACTTCCGCTCTGATGCTTTTTAAATATTTTTACACTTTAAATATATTTGTCTTTTAGTCTTTTATCGTTTAGTTTGCTTTGTTGCATGTTGAATTCAAACTCATGAAGTACAAACAACTTGGATTTAAAAAAAATGCATAACACAGCGGAAATCTAATTGTAAGTTAGCATACCTAACAAGCATTACCTCACTTAATCTTCAAGGTCCCGCTGTGTTATCATTATTTTTAATACGGGACTTTAGGTTAGGCTTTAATAGTTCTTGTGCGTTATTGCGTGCGTGATACTTGATTACTTCCCAGTTTAGATTCTGTGGAGTTTTGCATGCATGAGCTGAACATTCATTTTGGCTTTTTACTTTTGTTTTAACAGCCATGCCATGAATGTGTTAACGTTGATTGTTATACCAGAAAACATCCCAGTACACCATTAAATCATGAATGCTAGCATTACGCATTTCAGTGTTCTCTGTTTGTTACATAAGAACAGTCGAAAGTCGAGTCCGCATCAAATCATGGCTCTAAAAACTTTAACACAGGTAAATATAGCCACTTATAATAGGGAACATCTTCAATCTTATAAACAGGTAGGCATTTATCTTACATTCATTCATGGCTTGTGCCCTGAGCTTGATTGAACGATATAGAAGATGGACTGTGAGCCGTGAGCCCTATTTATGCACACTTGTGAGCGATAAAATGAGCATTATTATTGTGGAGAACGGAACGAATCTGTTCGCATTTTTAGAAATTGCTCTTAAATTGAGATTATAGTGGGTAGGGAGTAAGTATCTATGTGGCAGTTGTCAAAAGAAAAATGGCATGTAGTAGTGTTAAGTGTTCTCATTTCGCACATTGGCCCTTAAACCATAGCAAAATTAATGCTGTTGACTGCTTAAAACGGTTGCAAACCGTTAACGGACGGACAGAAGAAGATAACAAAACTATACCACAATTTGGGGCACACTGAGACATTTTTCTTAGATCATAATAATATAACGGATGAACGGACAAGCAAAACTCATACGTTGTAATCCAACCACTGTGATTTGTATACATCTCTGAATAATTAAAGATAACGATCTTTGTTGTGGAAGCAGGCAGTGAGGAAAATTCTAATGAGCCTGAACAACGACGCCCACTACTCACTCACCGTCTCTCCTTTTCGTGTGGCCTAAAACATTCTCCCCGTCTGCCTTCATCTTAACTTAATAATCATAATCATCTTCATTTTTGCGGACAAGATGTAGAGATAGCAAATGGTAAGATTGGTGCAATATGCATCTTAATCTTAAGGGCTGCAGCGCTATGTATGAGAACAATTGACCAAAAAATGTTACATAATCACATTTCCATCGCAAGCGTTTTTTAGGGACAGTGATGGCAGTATGCAACGTGGGTGTGAGCGTAACATACAAGTTGTATCATAAATATACAACACAACTTAAGCCACTTGTGAAGTGAGAACAATAAGATTACATACATGTATAATTTTATAAAATGAAAAGTGCTGAGGTGAATCATCAAGAAGTTTTAGACTACGCAGTAAATTTATAGAATGTATTCGGATCGGAATGTATCTTTGTAACTTCAGTGGATTCAATTTATAGATATCTGCAATAATATTTGTGCAGCCTTCATCATTGTTATATCGGATTGGGTCAGGACCAAATTACCTTTCACTTAATGTAAAAAATATATCATTGCAGAAAAATAGACAATGCATTCAGTTTCAAAATGTTGTGTAGCTTTAGCCTTTATGTCAATATCAATTTGCAATAAGTTCGTTGTGCATGCGATATTGAACGGTGACGACGGTAGTATAGTCAGTTCAACTGCACCTGCATCAAAAGTACTCAACTTCACAACAGAAGGCCAAGCCAATCTTCCAATTCAACAAAGCAAGGGCATCAGCAGAACTGCACGGAAACGAGATTTCCAGCGTCCTTTTCCTCCAACAGCGGCAGCGGCACCTCCAGCAGCTTGTGAGTGCATGGACTACTGGGAATGCATATCCAAGTAAAAAAAACAACTTTGCAAAGTTTCATTGTTGCAACAACGAAGGCTATATATACGGATATAATTTACACGCATGTTTCCCAAGTATGTCACGCAATATTTTTTTCTTTTTTAGTAATGGCCATGTATACAGCTACTGCGGAATTAACGACTCTGAGGTTTGCTGCTTCCATAAGCAAAAACGGACAGGGACTGTGGACCGTTTGAGAAATCGGGATCATCTAACCGTTAGTAATAATGTAATTAGATCTTTGCCTCAAGACGCTACACTTGCTTCAACGGCAACGCCACCGGTGACATCAACGAAAGAGATTTTCAGCACAGGGAATACTGTGCCGTTAAATGATGGGAATGGTTTTGTAAGAAAAATTCAGAAAATGAGAATTTGTTGCACATTGTTACTGACTGTTAGTTAATGTGATTTTTTCTGTATTCTGAAATTTCAAGACAACTTTGTCCCCAAATTTGCCCTCTGGCTCAACATTACCGGATGTAGACTACTTTTATTCCTTAGAGGACGGGGTTGGTGATTTAAAACAAATTACTTCTGCCACTGCCACAGAAAAGTCTGAAGAAGTGACTGCAGAGGCAAGCTATATCCGTAATTACAGTGGTTCTTCATGTGGAACACAGTCAGTGGAATGGAAATTAAATTCAAGAGCCGAGTTCAAAGAGTGGCCCTGGCATGTGAGTATATTTATTAAAACTTGCATTTTTTTTGTTCAAGTCCTGATTTTCATTTCCGTTGGCACGAGCAGCCTTAATTACACGGGAGCTTCTTTAATGATGATGATGATTACATAGGTGGCACTTTTAGAGATAAATCAAGACTTGTACATTTGCGGTGGGACGATCATCACAAATAACGTGGTGGTCACGGCGGC
The DNA here is from genome assembly GCA_004115045.4 of Sinella curviseta. Lineage (NCBI taxonomy): Eukaryota > Metazoa > Arthropoda > Collembola > Entomobryomorpha > Entomobryidae > Sinella > Sinella curviseta. Next base: position 40,503,076 of record CM023203.3, read on the forward strand.
TCATTGTGTCAACTCGTACACAAGAAGAAATGCAGCCAAGTTAAAGGTTCGTGCTGGGGAGTATGATGTTTCCACAAATGACGAACCAGACCCATACTTTGAGGTTAGCAATGCAAATGTTCATAGGAATTCTGTGACGACGTCTGTTGATGATGATATGGTGGCGACTACAACATTACCTTAATGAAACATTTTTGCAGGTGGCCGTAGAGGAAATTTTTGTTCATCCTCGATTTAACAACGCCACGTTAGTAAATGATATTGCCCTAGTCAAGTTGCGACAACCGCTAAATTACACTGACAACGTGAAGCCCATATGTCTTCCTCAGGAAACTCACAGATCACACCATCCTCAGAATTGTGTGGTCACAGGATGGGGTCGTGAAACCGAAGGTTAATTACGAAGCATCATATCAGTCATACTCTTTCATTTAAGTATTTTTTAAGACAAATTGCAAAAATCTTACACGATGTCGCATTTTGCCCCGATAATTCTGCACAGCCTCTCCGTTCTCAGTTGTCTTGAAGGAAATTGTGGTGCCGCTGTGGGAGCACGAAGAATGTCAAGAAAAACTGCAGAGGAATTTCGGAAGGTCTTATGAACTGGCAGAAACTTCCATTTGTGCTGGAAAACGTGGCCATGATGCTTGTGATGTAAATTTGCTTTTGTTACTACCAATTTCCATAATTGATTGATTTTCATGTAATTACAGTATCCATACATGTATGGCTTTGATTTTCTTATGCAGGGAGATGGTGGTGGTGGCTTGGTTTGTTTTGATGAACAAAGTGGACGTTTCTATCTAAAGGGGATCACAAGGTACATATACATACTGCATTATTAGTAATATTACGAAACTAATTTTGTATTTACATCATAAATGGTTTCTTGAAATCATAGTTTCGGAATCGGATGCGGGAGGCTGGACACCCCTGGGGTTTACACCAACGTTAATTCTTACACAAGTTGGATTGAAGCATCCCTTTATTACCTGGAGGCAAAATAACTTTGCACATTACTCCAAATTCAATTTGACAATGCAATAAGAGTTGACGCTGTTTTTAGTTCTGTTGTTTTTGTAATAGCTGACATTAAAATCTTGTTTGGACAAAAGTTTAATATTTACAGTGTTTAATATTTAGCTCATTAATCATAGAGAGTCAGTCCATTTTAGGCAAACATGAACAAAGTGTCTTGCAGGCAGTCCAGCTTTCCTCGCACAAAACGTGGCGGCGACAGACCAAACTCGATCGCCATGGCGAGCATACGTGCTTGTCTTTGTGGTGCCCTTTGTTAAAGGAAACGTTGTGAATGGAATGCCACCAGAAAGTAGCCGAGTATCCAGAAACGTTTTGTAATTTCCTTCTAGAAAGACTGCCAGGCTGTCATCATCATCATTCATTCTACTCTGTTCCTCCGATATTTTGTAGTTTTTCTCTCTTCTACTATTTGTTGATTTTTGTTATCAAAAATTTAATTTTCGATTAATTAATTAACTTGTGCCTTGTGCTTAATTGAGTTTGATTTTCAGTAGTGTCTCGTTTGATAGCTAGAGAAATCTCATCAACTCATCATCATCCCTGGACCAAGGTGTCACCTTGAGAAAACCGTCCCGGTAACTGAAAAAAATGGCTCAAACCCTCAAAATGGCTCGGGCTACGCGGTGCAGGTGAGTAATTATGAGTAATTAGTTGTCGTTGATTCTAATTGACCACCATTGTTTTGAGAATGTACTGATGAACAAACGGAAAACTCGTGCAATAAATTGTTTTTATTTTTATTTTGTTTTCAGTGCCGCCATGAAGCAGCGTACACTGGATGGTGATTATGGATTCGGTGTGGAGGACTGGGATTATGACAAGCCGTTGGCTAACGCCTGTGCTGTCGCAATGAAAAAGTTGAAAACTGGACCAAAACAGGGAATCTTGCGAAAGGGAACCTCGCGAACTCTCGACCAGAACCAGCCAAAAGTTGATGCTAAACCCAAACGCAAAGTTGAGTTTTCACTGGACCCTGAGCAAGAGACCAAGGTGGAATGGCCGTTTCGCGGAAGTGAGGATGTCGAAGAGGAGAAGCCAAAGGTCGATAAGGCCTTGGAGGAGGACCAAGGGACGAGCCAAACCGCTGCTGCTGCTGCTGCTGCTGAGGAGCCGAAACCAGCACCAAAGGGAAATATAGTTGACCTGACCTACCGTCCCCCTCCAGGAACCCTCCACTTTCCTCCAGGAATGGATCTGGGCCCGACGCCAATACCTGAAAACATTGATGACTACGTCACAATAACGGTATTCGAGACACCTGACGAAGACCTGGAAGGACCCGGACCCATCCAAATTCCAGAAGGACCAATAAATCAAAAATTTCTCGCTCGCTATTTCAAAAAAATAAGCAAGCAGGAACCGGTGTGGACTTGCTAGATTATTGGTGGAGTTGTTTACATTATTATTATTATCGTAGTTTTTAAGTTCCAGTTTAAAGTTTAATGAAATTAATACATACATATAATGAATTACGTGTTAAAAATACTATAAAATGTAGGTACATTTTTTGGAGTATGTAGGTACATTATTGATTAATTTGTTTCTTTGATGTTAAATAAAATTGACAAAATGCGTTTAAAAAATGATTACACTTGTCAACTCACATTTCATTTCAATCATGTCAAGATTACTTTTGTCAAGTCGCTGCATATTATTCATAAGTTGTATGATTGTGGAAAGGAGTTTTAATTTTTTTGGCAACCGGATCTTGATAATTCATAAATAACTTACAATGTCGACAGTAAATGAGTATGACTGATATGCGCATATTCCTAATTAAACTTATGACTTAATTTTTTTACTCGACTTGATATGAGCTACTCAGACGGTTACGCTCCCAATTAACTCGCTGTACATTGAATTGGAACATGCTCTTTGAACTTAAATGTCATTCATTATCCATCAACTTGTTTTACTACATACATACCTACATAATATAGCATTTCTTTCATAATATCACATCACATTTACATCACCCACAAAAAAAATATTTCATAATAAATATTTTTGATATTTTTCAGTAAGAGACTTTGTGCATCTGTGTATATATCTTTTTCCATGGGATGACAGAGTGTTAATACTTATTTCTGACAAAAGGTCAATAACATTGGTAAACACTTACATTAAAAGTATTGCTTATCAAATGCCTATAATGTGGTTTCGATAATCATCATATTAATGATAGAGCTATCTTGTCTGAGATCAACTGCTGCTTGATACTATCAAGTTGATAGTTGATATGGGTGTAAATTATGTAAAAAGTGATATTTTAAAATAAAATATAGGAGCTACATTCACCTTGACTAGTTTACCTACGTAAAAGCAGTACAATGTATGGAAGGATGATAATCTGATGTGATTTTGGTTGGAATGAAGTTCTTTGGAACTTGCATTAAATTGGAAGAGTTGCGGAGAATTTAATACTACGAAATTACATAGAAAGCAAAATTAGTGTTTTCCAAGAAATAAATATTGAATGAAGTTCATAATTCCTCGAAAATATGTGTATGTAAACTCATTTCATTTCTCGCCTTGTAAAAGAGACATTTAGGGAATGTATTTGTTTGTGTGCAACATTTTTTTGTTCTCCTTGTTATTGTTGTCAATTCTTATCGCGTTTCAGCAACTCTCAAACTTGCACATGGAATTTGGGTAATGTACAGAAGAAATGCAATTGACAGCCTCCTAAAGCATTTTCTGCACACGAACGGTAAAGGAAAGAGTATGACAATTGGCAAACCAAAATGTATGGACTTTTATCTAGCCTGGAATCATAGTATGTATAATAGGAATAGTGAGAAATTCCAAGGGCAAAGTTTTCCCCGAGGATGAAGTTTTGTAACTCAGACCAAGATTCTGATGAACTAGAAAATTTTTCATGAGTTACAAACGAAACCAGATAACATGGACAAAGAGAGAGAAGAGAAATTGAATACAAAGCGGCGAGAGAGGAGAGAAAATGCTGACAAAACTCATTTTGACTTGGCGATCAAATGGCAGCGGCGTGTGCCCTTGGATGTTGTCGAATAGAGAAGGAAAAAGAGAAAGCAGTAAACTTGGTGAGACTTTCTTTCCCCTTCATGAGCCAAATTTCCACAATAATGGTGAGCAGAAAAGCATCTAGGTAACTTGAGGTTTATTTTATAAACCCAAGCACGTTTGTCTGGCATGTGCAAAATATACCTACATCTTATTGATTTCGATTAACAAAATAGTTTCATCATGCTGAGCCCTTCTATTGCGTTTCCGTTTCCACATTTCTCTGAAATTCCACTCGTATTTGAATTTTGACCTGTGTGGGAACTTTAGCGTGGGAACTGTAGGCTGTAAGTTCTGTTTTATACAGACATGAAATGATAGGTACCTTTTACGCGGAACGCCTTTTGACAAATTAATTTATAATTTAGTGTGAATTCAACATTCCGAGCATGATTCCCGAAACAAAAACTCATGCAAACACAGGCAAGCTTTTGAGACATAGCTTTATACCCATTCCATAATATGCAGTGTGGCACATACTTCCGATTAACTTGTGAATTTGATTAAAATGATGAAGTTGCATTATGGTTCCTTCTCTGCTGCTTATTAGTATTACCAAAAAGTGTAATATTAATACGTGGTAATACATTGCTGTTTTAAGTTTTGGGACTATGTAAGAGCTCATCAAAGCTTTGTATCATAATCATCATAAGGTATGCTTGTGGTCCGTTGATGTTGGTGTGGCATTTGCCAGAAGCCCATTTCATAAGTTGTAATAACTTTGTATATGGTTTATAGAAGCTAAAAAACTGAAAATCTCTCTTTGTAAAGTAATGCATGGGGCGATGCTGCATCCCACTTTTTCTCTTCGCTAAGTTTCATGTTAATAGCAATATAGCGTTGGTTTTTTTGGCTGCAATACTACTCGCTGGATACAAGTTTCATTGCATAAGAAGGTAACAAGAGATCATCATTTGCTACACACACACGTATTTGATATGTCATATAAAAAAGGTACATCTCCCTATAGGACAAAGTATTCATGTATTCTGTTTGACTCTTTTTTAGATAATATTATTTTACTGTTTACTGTGTGTATACGGCATTTGTTCCTGTATGTCGTGGCCATGTACCCCTTCGTCCATATACTTTGCGCCCAAACTCCAGAGAAGTTTCAGTCGGAATTTCGGCTGCTGTCTACACACAGAAGAAACAAAAGAAGCAGAGAGGAGACGTATTTATGAAGCTAAAAAGCTTGTTGGGTTAATGTTACTACTCTAGATATTTTAGACAAGTGTCATCAAGTACAACATTAACACTGCCAGTAGTAGTAAATATAATCTCTATACCTCCACACAGGTTACTCTCTGCATTTTTTATGAAACATTTTTTAGATATACATAAACTGTGTGCCGAGAGTGTGGTTAAAAACAGTATTAGCACGACAACTGATGGTGTCGGTGATAAATGTGAGTCAGTGGGATACTGTGCTAATGAGTGTACATAATAACTAGAGATACAAATTTATTGAATACAAAATAAAATATATACATGCCATGCAACGTGCGAGAATAAACGAGAGGAGCTAATATAAAACCATTAGTAATTTGGACGAAAAAATGACAAATCTCTTGTAAAAAAATATATTACCTTGCTATTTTTGTGAGTAGGGTTTTTTTTGGTCGCGGTCCCTCCCTCTCTATCATCTTATTAAATGTGTTTGTGTCAAAATTTGGGACTAGGGACCGGGCCATCGTCATTTTACTTTTGGAAGAAGCAACGCAAACGCAAAACTACACAACATCATTCCTAGTACAAAAATTATAGGATACGGACGTACACAAGTTTTTATTGGCTGTGCAAAATAAATTTACAGTGACACCATTCATAAATCCTAGTCAAGTTTCAAAATTGCCGTTAATTGTGTGAAAGTGAACAAAATGATTGCGTTCGAGAAGCGATTTTTTGTGGGGATCATGGTCCTTGGAATAGCCTATTATTACAAATCCACCGAGAGTCAGCGCCTTGATGGACCAATCGTCAGTACTCGCTATGGAAAGGTTAAAGGGATCAGATCAGAGTCGAGACAGGGGAGGACCTTTTATGAGTTTTTAGGCATTCCTTACGCCGCGCCGCCGGTGGGAGAGTTGAGATTTGAAGTATGTCACCAAAAAAGTTATTGTTCGTCAGGCATCCAGTGATTTCATTGTTTTTAAGGCCTAACTATCCTTTCTTTGCTGTTGCGTCTATAGCCACCCAAACCTCCAACAAGATGGGAGGGAGTTCGTGATGCGAGTAGATATGGATCTCAATGTCTCCAATTGGAAATGCTCCTGGGGCTTATCCTGGGCGATGAAGACTGCCTATTTTTGAATGTTATGGTAAGTACTCAGTACTTTTCCGTGTACCTATATATATTTTTCATGCATCATTTTTTTTGCATTTTGCACCGGTGCATGTACCGAATGAGTGCTAGTGTTACGCAAATGTAACATACCATACTAGTGAGCACGTGTTAGAAAAATTTGGCATTTGGCACGATCCTGCTTACTACGGAGAGCAGACTCACACAGTTGACAGTGTAGTGTAATCATTCATGATGATTTTAATCTTTTTTATCGTAATGGCATATTATTAGCATTGGCAGATGTCATGATGCTATTTGTGCTTGCGCTTTCTCCAAGATTTAATGAGATAAACGCAGGGTACTCAGAACCCGGCAATGTAGAATAAGGTATGAAAGGATAAGAAAGGTGGTGATGATAAGGTAAAAAATTGTTGTTAATACAAACCAGAAAAAAATGTATTTGCTTTTTTGAATGAGGAATTTGAACCGTAATATTAGCTGTTTCAAATGTTTAAGCTTTCAACGCGAGCCAACAACAGAGCACACATGCCATGTTATCATCATTCACTTCCTATTATGAGCAATGTGCATGAACTATAAACTGACAAAATGTATATGCGTGCGTAGGCACTATACTAGCAACTCGTAAACTTTGTTATTTTTAACTTGCCCTCATTGAAATGCAGCAGTTCATTTCATATAAGTAAATGGATCACACAGCCAGAGTAACACAAGTGGCGCTTTGGGTTAGTTTAGAAAAATATATGTACTTTGAAGAAAAAGTAAAATGCGTTATTGCGTACATCAGAAATTCAAATGTTAAGTTGATAAAAAGAATGACAATGCATATTGTATTTTTAGTATTTTAAGTAAACCAACAACATGAAGCATACGACGGATTCTAATACAAGTGACTCGAATGTAAGAGTTGCATAATGGCAGCGTAAAGAAATTCTTGCATGCATAATTGATAATGGTGTCTTGTTGACAAGAAGGTCAGTAGGTATTTGTCTGATAACTCTATTCATTCATATAGCATTCCTTATATACGTTTATAGTATACATGTCTGTATCTAAATGAATTAATTCTCAGTTATCGGAACATTTTTATTTAGCTAGTTGTAATAATGAACTCTCAATATTCCCACTCTGAGTTTAATATACAATGCCAACTGCCTCTGGAAGTAACTCACGATTTCCGCTTCAAGTTTCATGCGTGGTTGAATATCTTTCTACAAAAATGTATAATTACAACGTTGTTGTAATTTTGGCGATGACTTGTCCTTATGTAGACCAAAAAAGGTGAATGAGCAGCAAATTTCATTCAACCACATTCCAAGAGACTGTGTATATGCGCCATAGTTAGTTGTGAAAAACAAGGCAAAAAAGTGTACCTCTTAGACAGGCAATGTGGGATATGGATACAGAAATCCTTAAGATTATGCTAAATTACTTTAACATGAGCATTTTTTGCTGGAGAAGTTTGTTAGGCACGACAAAGAGGAAAATTTATGGTAGGCAAAAGGCAAGGTAAGTCTAGAGGTCACAAAAGTAGGTATAAGGTGCATTTTCGTCATTATGAAAGATGATCTCATCAGACATATTATGTATACACATAACATACTTGTATCATGCGTTGTAACCTGTTCTTAAAAAAATGAATGGAGAGAGTGGATCATAGGGGTGACGGTAGTTCATGAACAAAAAATGATTAAGATTATTAAAGAGCGCTTAGTAAACTCTCTCTCTGGTTTGTTTTGAATAAATACAAGATCAATGCTGGATATATTTTTTACTGTACAAAAATCACGCATGTATGTAATGATCCTTTTTACGTAAACGCAAATCAGTTAGTCTTTTCATTATTTGGCATTTTTCATACTAGAGGTATATGGCACCTTCTTGTCGAGCCAAGAATTTTTATACCAAATGCAATGCAGCATCATTTACGTTACACGTGAGTAAAATGAGGAGAGAGCCAGAGCAGTTGTCGGTCTACATAGTTTAGTATTTCCACTCAAATTATGGATACATTCTTTATGATTGCTCATTTTTCACAAATGCAAAATATTTCGCTTGTAGATGGTTGACTAGACTGCTAGACTAGGAAAACATGAACATGCATACCAAAACATAATAGTAAGCAGCGGAATTGAATGCCATGAACTTGATGATGGTATATGGGCAAAAATATTGATTATTGTAATTATCTACTGAAAATAATGAATCATTATTATATATTTTTTGCAGACACCTAATTTAAAACATTATCCAGGAAACGTTGATGATGCAGAGTCATACGCTGTGCCTCACAAGTTTGATAACCAGACTGGTGATAATAATGGAAAACTTTTACCTGTGATGGTATGCTTTTCAGTTGATGACACACAACTCATTATAAATGCATGACATCATGAATGACAATATTTTATGACTTTTGATGACACAATGAGCAATAAAGTCAATTTTTATGTATTATGTAATTGTAATAACATTTCAGGTTTATGTGCATGGTGGCTTGTTTATAAATGGAGGAAGCGATCTCTGGCGACCAGACTATTTTATGGATGAAGACGTTATAATTGTAACACTCAATTATAGGTAACTCTAGACTTTTTGGAATAGCGAAAAAATATGTACCTAATCAACCCGAATTTTCTTTCGTTGACACGCTCCTTTTCATATCTAATTACATTTTTAGATTAGCAGCACTCGGTTTTCTTTCCACCGGTGATGGAAACATAAGAGGAAATCAGGTATTTGCAACCTGAAGTACATTAGCAATAAATATCCATCAATGTGTCACAAAAAACTACATGACCTAATTTTATGTTATTGCAGGCGTTGAAAGATCAATCGATGGCTTTACGATGGGTGAAAGATAACATAAAACAGTTTGGAGGGGATCCTGATGCTGTCACCATTTTCGGAGAGAGTGCTGGTGGGGTTGGAGCACATTTTCAATTACTTTCACCAATGTCGAAAGGTAATTAACTGTGACAAAAAAAAGTTCAACAATTTCAATTTTTATCAATTGGGAAGTCGAATTCATGGGGTATTTTGTATTGACATTTTTACACAGGACTCTTTTCACGAGTGATATCTCAAAGTGGTTCCGCATTTCATTTCTGGTCAATTAGTCATGAGCCAAGATTGCAAGCGACGAGGCTTGGTAGGTTACTAGGCTGTCCTACGGAGGATACAAAGGAAATGGCGAAATGCCTGAAAAATGTGGAAGCTTCCGCTATCGTTGATATTCATCGTGAAATTATGGTAAGCAATAAATCATACTCCACTTTTCCATAACAAGCTATTGCATTTGGATATATAAAAAAATTTTTTTTTGCACACAGGACCCACTAAGAGACCATGTAACCATCTTTAAACCAACTGTAGAGTCAATTGACGATGAGTATGCTTTCATTACTAAACTCCCGCGTGACATTGTTGCATCCGGAAACTTCAGTCATGTTCCATGGATTGCTGGTGTGAATAGCGACGAGGGACTCATTACTGCAGCAGGTACATATTTTTTACTTGCTATGCATCATTGCTTACTTCACTTTTGCAGCAAATCCACAAAAAACGCAGTACAATTATCTTGAACACAATAACAAGTGTTTTGCACTTTAGTGTTCACCTGTGTGACATGTTTTGATAATAACCGAACTTTGAGCATAAATGACTCATCATCGTAAAATAAATTCGCTCACACGACCATGTGTGTTGGCAGATGTTAAACGGAAAATGAATGGAAAACATGCTCATGAACAATTATGCTTTTTGTGGGTTGCAGTTGAAGTTCACATGATTCATACTGATACCAAATTTGACATGCTAATGATAAATGACGTCACTACTTGAACGGAGTTGCTGCAAGCACCTGTCTGTCAAGTCGAGTCATTATCTTCCGTTTTTGTCACATTATTATGAATTTTGATGCAATATTTTCCTTATACTTTTGCAGCAATTATGGGCAACACGACAATGACAGATTTGGCTCAACACGACTGGAATGAGTTTGTACGCAAACTACTCGTGTTCCAACCGAATGACGACGCAGCTCAAAAAATTCGAGATTTTTATTTTGAGAACAAAGCCGATATCACCACATTTGACAATCTGCACGATTACGCAAAAATGATAAGCGACCGTGGATTTTTTGCGGACATCCATCATGGAGCCCGACTGCAAGCCAAGTCTGCGTCATCCCCCGTTTATTTATACTTTTACTCGTATCCCGGTGAATGGACTGTTGCAAACCTATTTATGGAGGTGAGGGGAACACTCCCGCGGCTGATGGAGGCAGGATGGGCCATACTGTCGAGCTGTAACAGTTGGCTTCACAACTGGATTAATAAAACACTGCTTGGGCGAACACTGCCAAATTATGGTGAGTGTGTAAAATATGTCATGTTTTTTAAAGGAAAAACTTAATATGGATGACGTTACTCAAATGATTGGAATGATTTCTTTCAACAGGTGCAAGTCACAGTGACGAACTAGCACTGCTTTTCCAAATGCCGTGGATTTCAGATGTGTTGGAAGATTCCAGGGATTATACCATGTCACTAGACCTAGTTAAGCTTTGGGTATCATTTGCAAAGCAGGACATTAATAAAAAGTAGGTGTATTTTACATACTCTGCTGACGTCTGTTGAACTTGGTAATAAATGTACATATCTTTAAACGGATTATGCTTGCTTGTAACTTTTCAGGATGAATCTAACGTTCAGAGGCGTCAGTTGGGAGCCGGTGGAAGGCGGATCAAATAAAACGATGAATTACCTCAATATTGACGCAGTACCCAAAATGATTTCCGAGCCATTTACAAAGCGAATAGACTTTTGGGACTCGCTACATTTAGTGGACGCATAAAAAAGAAGACCAGAGAATCTATTTAACTACGGTTAATTTCTATATTATTCACGACGACGAGTCACAAACAATGTACTAAAAACCAGTCATTAGCTATTAAGGAATTATTGCAGTTGTAAATGAATTTTTGTATGAAAGTGAGACATTGTCCATGTAGACATTTATGCAGCATATACGTCCGCGGGCCGTGGCAGGTTACTCGGCTAAAAAGAATGAAAGCAACAAATTTTTTGTACTCCAAACCTCTCGATAAATACTCTCATTAAAATATATAGTCAATGCCAATGAAACATTTGAGGTTATTTCCTTGATTTTAAAAAATACGACTAAATTTTTTAAACGTTCAGTTTCTATTATTGGTTGTCTAAACACATTGATATTTTGTTGAAGCTTAACCCAAAATATTTTAATGCACATTTTAGCCTAGTTAGTAGTTAGATTAGTAGTAACGTACGAAAAAAGGTAAGTTGGTTGAAGCCAACGATAAAGTACTTATAGGCTCTGTAAAAATTCATCCTATTCAACATTTCAATCAATCATGAATTGTATCTTTTATACCTAAATTTTTTTACCGAATAGGCTGCTATGTAAAAAAATGTTCAGATTTCCAGAGATGGAATTAATGCTCATTTTTTAGTAAAAGTACAATTGGTACATATAAGATACTGAACTGATTACTTTCCTATTTCCTATGCAAAAAAATTCCAAACAAAAAAACTCTCGATTCTTGGAGAACTGTAAAATGATTGATTCCCAAACATGTACAAAACTTTTTAAGATGAGATTTAATATTAAGCTTTTTTATACCGTATGAAAATTAAACGAGTCCGCATACTCAATTTTTGCTTCATCGGTGTGTGGTGATACGTTATAATATATTGCGATTGTTGAAAGAGGGAGAATACTAAATGTTACGCGTCTATTATGCCAAATTGTAGCTATACATGCCACAAATGAGACTGCTGTTATGTGACTGCGACTAGGAAATCAGGATCAGGAGAGTGCAACTAGTCGTGTAGTCTTGTTTTTTGTCGTGTTCTAAATAAACTGTAAAAATATAATATAGCATGTTATTAGAGATATTAGAACTTAAGTTTTTGTCTTACCTGACAGTGTAAATGGAAAAATATATACATATGCGAGAGCCATTGAGTACACCAAATAGCGGCAAAAACACCACCACAAAAACAGACGAAAGGAGGAATGGTTAAACCCAGCAAAAAACAATAGTGCAAGTAGTAGTAATGCAGAATGTTTTGCAAACGAAAAAAATTGTGGAATACTGCTTATTTTTTTAAAATCTGGTTCCCGTAGTCTTTTCTCTAATTATTGGGGATCATTTTGGAACCTTGTTCGAAATTTTTCGACTAGTTTTCAAGGAATGCGGCTGGATTCTTTTGCGTCAATTTTGCTCGAAATACGCTTAAGAAAATCCAGTCACAAATCTTCAAAACTTGTCGAAAACTTTCGAACAAGGTACCAAAATGATCCCCAACAACTAGAGAAAAGACTACGGGAACCAGATTTAAAAAAAATTAAGCAGTATTCCACAATTTTGTTCGTTCCACAATAACATCATCACTTGCACTGGCTGCTTGAACTGCCGCTTACTCGATGCACTTGTCATATGCATAGTTTTTTACCATTTACACTTACCAACAAGACAAGCCCTTAAGGTCTGTCTGTCTGTCTAATTTTTTATGTTACCAAAGTCAAGGACAAGAAAGGAGACTGTATACTCAACTTCGGTTTGCAACTAAGCATGTCTACCCATAAGAATGCATGTAATTACAAAAAGGGCTGCTGTTGTTATATCTTTGTTATCGTCAATTTTTGTCAATTATTTATTTGTAAAAAGTTTTTAACGTTAGTTGTTGGGAAGGAGCAATTATATTTATTGAAAAGATAAAAACAAAGGCAATTTACAAGGCTTCCATTATTTGTGACTTGAAAAGAGAGCAACTCTGCAACAATGAAAATGTCTAGCTAGCGTTATTTTATAAAATAAGTGTTACTTTTTATCTATACAACCGAATTTTTATTTACTTTGTTAACCGAGACACCCTGAATCTGAATGAAATAAAAATATCTACTTTATTAGTACAAATAGTTGTTATCTTTTCGGAGAATTAATTTCGATGATGGAGGAATGATGACGTAAGTGTCCATTTGTTGGACTGGTTTGTTGCTCTGCAATTCTGTTGTGTGGGCTGGTCTAAGATTCCGCCGAAATTTTGATCCCAGCTCTAGATCATGCTCTGACGATTTTATGGACAAAGCAAAAGGTACCTTTTCTACTTGCAATTGTACAATACACACGTGAACTAATCATGATTTATTGAGCCACCACGCAAAGCTCTCTTGGGTTTTGCAAGTTTTTTTTGTGTCGGAAAAATGAGCAATAAAAGTCAAGTGAGGACAGTGACGTTGAATGAAATGAGTAACCTTCATAAAGGTATGCCTAATATGATATCATTTTTCTATTTTATAAAAAAATTCATAAACACGCTTGATGTATGTATTATTCTTTATGCTGTTATACGAAAGGAGTTTAATGGAGAAATATACCGCAGGTGGTTACATGGAAAGGAATGGTCTCTTTGGTTTGTTCTTTCCGTATAGAAGAAGGTGCAAGTTTTTGTTTCAGGTAACTTAATCTTGTTAAAACCACATGCACAAAACGCTACGCTACTTTTGTTCTACAACTTTCTCTGGTATCGATTAGCATGAAATGAATCCCATTATCTGCACCCGTGAACAAATACAGTTGCTTTGCAAATTGCATGGTTTTGCATAACGTATTTTGCCAATATGAGATTTTTCCGATAATTCGGCAGGTACTACATTAGTTGTGCATAGGTTGTTTTGAAGGTTTTCATGACTCATTTGCAAAATTTCTCTCCAATTCCAGTACACAGATGTAAGGATAAATCATTTCTACGTTTCTTACATCACATGTGACCATAATCAATTTTGCGGTCCGATACTACGAACTAATCCACAACCTTAATCTTAAATGACATACATATTGAATGAACGAAGATCAAATTTGTTAGATTTTCGTATATATTTAAAAAGATACTATTTTGTTCCTCAATCCCATCAACAAAGATGAAAGATACATTTTCAGTGCATAGACAACTATTACCCACAGACGGCGACGTGAAGATCAATGCCATTTTCACCTTCATTCTGAAACATTAACTCGATTTGCTTCATCTTTTTTTTGCACATAATAATATATATTAATGACTACGACTGCACGTCTAGTGCAAGGAAAAAATTGTTGAACTTTAACTTAAAGTCTTTAAGTCTTGAACACATGCAATTTAATCGGGAAGTGGAGGACAATTCATGAGCCGAATAAATCCTTGTGTTAATCCATTTATCTTGATAATTCGCTGCTAGCATTCAGTAGACAACATATATGACACGAGGTGAAAAATAATCTTTTTTATTGACAACTTTATTGATCAGTATACCACGCAATGACAAAGGAACATAAATATATGTTATTTTTTCATGAGGAATTATATCCTCGTAAGGTTATGTAGTAAGGTAAAGTGACTGAGTAAAGGTAAATATTATTAATATTGATTTGGTCATGGTAAACTACGACGTGCATGCAGTCTGCATTATTGCATAACTGACCAGCGTCACACACGCTATTAGCATATATTATTGTGCTTCTTATTGGTGGTGAGGAAGGAGTTGTGTCTGAGTGTTGGAGCGGAGAAGACGGAAAGAACATAAATGGTATGTTTTCCTTTTTACTATAAAATAAATAAAAATTTGGTTTAATTGATAATGTGTAGAATAATTGCATTAAAGTTTGGATTAAAGAAGTTATTAAGCAAGGCAGTTTACAGACTTTGCATGCAATAAAATATACACGTGTGTAAGTTTGTTTGAGTGACACAATTTTTGCACCATTACCAGTCGGCTGTCGGAAAAAAAGATACCCGCCTTTTGGCAGGAAAAATTATGATAATTTTGGCAGGTTTTTAAAACATTTCAGCCCAGCCGTAAGATATTATGCGATAAAAGCTGTGTGTTTGCGTCAAGCAAATAACGCAAGCAAAAATTCTTGGCTTCATTATTCATTCTAAACACACTCACAAATCCCGTGTCTAATTCTTTAAAAAAAATACTGGCAAAGTAGCATTGCACTTTGGACTTTTCCTTCGAAACTCAACGAATGGCTTACATAACACAGGAAAAAGTTCAAATATCAAAAGGAAGTTTCAAAAGATATAGAAGGAGGTTACGAGAAACCAGTCAGTAAATTTCGGAAACGGTTTGTTACTAGTTTCAACTGAAGGAATGCGGTAATAATTGACACACCTAGATTATATAGCTACATAACAATTTGTAGAATCAAAACAAAAGCATCATAAACGGTGAAATGTGAATGTATGTAGGTATATATACAACAGCGAAGTTGCTTTCGCAAAAGGAAATCGTAATACGACCGGAATTGATACTGATATCATCAGAATAGAATTGTATGTAGTTTAGTACTGCGTGTACGTCAGAGAACCAATACATCTTTTCTGAAAATTACAGAAAGGCGTGCATTGTTCTCCCGGTTGCATCTGTGTGCACACACATATTATGCGTACGAGTGCATAAAACAGGAAATTCTAGTAAAAACATCATTCTTTGTTTGTTATTCCAACACTACTGCACACACAGCACATCGAATCAACCCTAACGCACTATTACTCATCGCACAATAATAATTTTGTACGCACAACACACAAGTAATGTCAAAGTCCCAAGTAGCCTGATAGCCTTCGTTTTTTCACATACTCTTCTACAGTAATATATATTACTCATTCTGCCGGGAAACGAAGGCCGGTATGCACTACTGCAAGAAATTCTGTTGTGTTTCTGTTTTTTTCAGTTAGTTGGTTAAGTGCATAATATCACACAGCTTATAATAGCCAGGAAGCGTAAAGTATGAAACAGCCAACCGAGAAAATTAAGAATGAAAGTTGTTATCTCGTCATTTGAGAATATTCTTGGTAGATGAGATATGAGTAATATTATTGTCTACCTAACAACTTTTTTGTGGTATGTTTTTGAGCAAGGATTTCTTTCACGTAAGTTGTCTATTATATTTTTTCAGTCTTGAAAAGGTTCTTGTGCGATAGCATGTAATAATATTTTGCAGCTATTATGCAATGCAAGCTTATTGCGGTACCCAGTTGCAATTTTTGTGTTGCCGCATCAAGTTCTAGTAGCAGTGTTGAATCTTCAATGGCATTTAATTCCTAAAATGATTGCACATCAACCACAAACTTGAGTATACAGTACAACAGCAGAATAACAGGGCATGCATCTAAACAGCGAAACTACTGCTCACTATTACAGGTTTTAACAATAAATTGTTTTGTAGAAATGTAAAACACACGCTCCTTTGCTTCAGCCTGAGAGACTCTAGGGATTTTGTAGCAAGTAGCAATAATATGCGCGCAGACATATCCTGCTTTATTCAGTACAAATACTTTTCTCTGTGTCGAGAGCAGATAAAATCATACATTGTATCTGTATAAGTCGTGTGGTGACTCGTGTGTGTCAAGTTTGAGGTTTTTGAGGGTTGAAGGACACCACTTCATTGATAATATCCTTTTTCCTTTGAGCCCAAGTTTTCCTAACCATTTGTGTAATGTAAAACTTTCCAGTTTCAAGCACTGGGATTCTCCATCTCATTTTTACATCATCATCAGAAAGACTTATGCTGTTGAGTTTGCAACAATTTATAACATTTTATTATGAGTGATGATAGATTGAGAGAAAATCCACAATTACAACAAGATAAGTGAAGTGTATGTTTAACTGAGCTGGACTAACTCGAGTAGTGAAAAGTTAATATCTCAGGATGCCCCATCCGGTTCTGCAGACGACATATTATAGGGAGTGCCCATGTCAAATGTCACGAGTTTGAATGCAAAGCTAACAATAATGTCGTTATTAAATTTATTTACTTGACATCATTTTTGTGTTCCATTCATTCGGAAAAAGGATAATAAGGTATGTGGCATGTGGAAATAAAGCCTTTTTTGGAAGTAAACAAGATAAGATAATTGCTGTATCCATCCATCCTCTCTCATGGTCAATATCGAATGGATTTTTTGGCTTACTAAGAATTACGTTACATGCAATGGCAATATTATAAAATTACCATCTACTTAATTGCTTACGAATAAGTAAAGCAAGTATACCTACTGTCCAATTTTCACAGTTATGCATGCTTAAATGTTCTCATAGATTTTTCTTTAAGCACAGTAGTGGTGAATGCCAGAGCTAATTAGTTTGTTTAATATCCTTTTGATGCCTTTTAAGTCTTATAATAATCTTATCTGAAAAGCGTAGTCAGACTGTATGTAAGAGTGAAATCATGGATGGATGATGGCAAACAGTTTCCCATAAGAATGCCTATACTAACAATGAGTGCTACTGCTGGATATAATATGAAATTATCAGTATTGAGCACGCAAGCTATAAAATAGGTTTCTTATCAGTTGACATATGTAAGTAAACTTTTTTTATTTGAATCATAATTCCGATTCTTCAGTCTGCGTTTAGTCTGATTAATCAATCACTGCGAACAAAGTTCAGTTCAGTTCTCTCTAATCAGACATAAAAAAATGCTTCACCCATTCATTTAACCGGACAGGTGGTGGTGCATGCGGTACACATGTGTTATTTTAGTTGCCATTTCAGTGATTCTTTTTAAATAAAGTTCATCATTCTCCAATTTGCGTGTCATTCACTTTTGTGTTGAATTTCCCGAGCCGGTTTTTAAGTGAAAATTGAAAAAATATTATATACTTTTTTTGGCAGAAGATAAAAAGTTGAGCGAGAGCATCCGTAGTGGTCTCGCTGGCTGAGTTTTTAGCTCGCTCGGTGAACGTATGTAATTTTGCTTGTGAACTCTTTGCTATAGTGATAAATGATAATGGAAGTGATTTTTCTATGATTAATAAGCACATCATAGTAAGTTCAAGAAGAAATTATAAAGAGGAGTAATAATTGGCATTGCTAAGCTGAGAGAGTATTTTTGGCAGATCAAAATTCTAGTTTAGTGTTAAAAGGAATGGTTGGTCGAAGATCAGACCGATTCTACCGACAGACACACGTTAATTAATTGTGAGTTTCTTGATCATTAGAAAATAAATGCTAATTAAGAATTCTCGATTTACGAATTTTATTTCACAACAAATTTCACGGAGAAATTCGTAGGTGTCATTGGCTAAATAGCCGCGTCGTTAAAACCATAATTTTCAAGGGCACATTTCATAGTATAAATTAATTACTTTAAGAAATTGCTCTCATTATACTTTGTCTGCTAATTATTTGTAAATTTCATGTACATGTAATTCATCTAGATTGCATTTGCGCAGAATGTACAGAAACATTCGCGTGCAAAAAGTTCAATGTTAGTAAAAAACCAATTGGATAATATTGCATGCATGATTACACTGTACACAAGTTACACGGGAAGGAAGAAGGTAGGCACGCTATATTTCATCTCAAGTGTAAAACTTAATTATCCTCTTCTATTTGAACTTGAGAAGATGCAAATCTACATATCTTCATGTGTCCAATTGCTCACTTATGCAATAATTTATCTATTACCGCAATCATCATCAGTCTGTCATTGACAATTCATATCAGCACAAAATCTCTTTTGGCTTGTGTGATGGGGAAATAAATGGATTGGTATTTACATGCACACGAGATGTGTCTTTGTTCAGCTTTTTGGGCATTTTATCAGCTCACTTCATGAACACGCGTTTTTCCCCAAAATGATCATCATTAAACGCAGAATAAATTCTTAACATTATAATTACAATTAACTTTTTTATTGTGTGCTCCAGTAGACCATCAGCTCCTCCACTGAAGTAATTAAATACACAACCGCCACAGAAAATGGAGCATCAGGACAATAAGCCGTTGTTAGCGTCGTCGTCGTGTGATCGAGACAATGATGTAAAAATTAAAACGGAACCATCAATTACACCACCACCACAGCCAATTGTAATACGCCGTAAAACTGGAGGGGAAAAGTCAAGGTCTCCACCCTCCCGCAGGTCCTCCCCCTCTTCGCCGGAAGTGGCAGCAAGCGCGGTTGAGAAAACACAAAAGAATGTGCGTAGCCGCGGACCGGTTAGAATTTGGGAGGAAATCAAGGACTTTCTCCGCCTCCTCAATTTCTCTACTGATGAGCTGCTAAACTTCATCTCTGTGAGAAGACTGAAAAACGTGACGAGGAGTCACGTAGTGTTTTTCGTTATGATTGGCTTCATCTTGTACTACAGTGATACGCTTAGTCTGAGAGTGGATGGACCCTTGGTGAAAACTAAGCAGGGTTATGTGCAAGGATTACTGGGATTTCAAGGAGGGGGAGAGTGTTCCATGAATTTTTGGGGATCCCGTACGCTAAGCCTCCTGTCGGGGACCTGCGCTTTGAGGTATGCAGTTACTTGTGTTTAGTTAATTTTCATGTTACCTATTATAATGGCAGCAGGGGTTTTAAAAAATTTATAATTTGACATGCCACACAGGCTCCAGAGCCACCGGAACCGTGGACGGGAATTAGGCATGCGACTGCATACGGAAATAAGTGTGTGCAAATCGACTTGCTTCTGGGGATAATTGGAGGATCTGAAGACTGCCTCTTTATTAACATCCATAAACCTGTTGTTTCTGTAAGTTTTTTTATTGGAAAGTCATTTGTTATGGAATAGTGGTTTATATACTTGGACAAGTGAATTTATTATAATTTGTGTTAACTTATTCAGAGAAAATCCAAGAAGTCTCGTCTTCCTGTTATTATGTACATCCATGGAGGATGTGAGTGAAATAGATAATTTATACGTAGATAACTTTAGGCATTTTCATAATATTTGATTTAACGAGAAAATTATCTCTTAACAGTTTTCCACAACGGTGGTGGGGCATTTTGGAGACCTCATTATTTCATGGATGAAGATATTATTTTGGGTTAGTTGCTAAATATTTGTCAAAACTCCGCGCATGAGCCATATCACTAGTCTCTTTATAAATACCCTGAATCTCTTTTAATTTTTAGTCACTCTCAACTATCGACTGAATAGTTTAGGATTTTTAAACACGGGTGACGGAAAAATACGTGGAAATCAGGTATTTTGTTACATCTCTCTGGTACATCTAATGTTCATTGAGCGTTTATAAGTTTATTCAATTCATTTTCCATTTCATCAGGGCTTGAAGGATCAGACAATGGCTCTCAAGTGGTTACAAGATAATATAGAGAGCTTTGGTGGTGATCCGAATCGTGTAACCATTTTAGGAGAATCTGCTGGTGGATCTTGCTCTCATTTGCACATGTATTCAAAAATGTCGGAAGGTATGTAAAAAATGTCATTTTGCAGGATTTCTTCCCACATAGCACGAGTTAATACTTTATCGTGTGATGATAATATATTTTTGTGATTTAGGGTTGTTTCATAATGTGATTTCCGAGAGTGGCTCTGGCTTACACTTTTGGGCCGTGAATCGTGAACCCCGGAAACAAGCCTTACGATTCTTGAAGCAGTTGGGATGTCCTGCAGATGATAAAGATGAAATGGTCCGTTGTCTCAAATCCGCCAATGCGTATGACATTGCAGAGATTCATCGTGAAGTGCTGGTATGTGCCCAGGAATGGAAGAAAATGGAAATGTTGGCTAGTTAGTTTACAGGATTTGACAAGCCATTGTTTCAATTAGGATCCATTGCGAGAGGAGATAACAATTTATAAGCCGTCCGTGGAAGTTCCTCTCGACGATGACGATGGTAAAACTTTCCTAGCTGAACACCCGAAGGACCTAGCTACGAAAGGAACCTATACCAAAGTTCCATGGATTCTAGGGGTGAACTCAGAGGAAGGTCTCATTACATCTGCAGGTTTGCTTGCCATAACGTACTTCTATATCTTCCATATTATAAGGAAAATATACTAATTTTCAAAAACCTCCTCTTTTGTAGCGATTCTTGCCAACAACACCATGGCCGGAGTGGCAAAAACCGACTGGCGGCTGTTCATTGAGAGAGTACTATGGTTCAGTTCTACAAATGGCATTACAGCGGAAAAAATTCGTCAGTTTTACTTTGGCAATTATGCTCCAAGATTGCATCCGGATCCCTTCGAAACACTGGACAACTACACGACCATGATTTCCGACAGAGGGTTCAACTACGATGCGCATCACGGAGCAAGGCTCCAGTCGCAGCACTCTGCCGTCTACATGTACTACTACAGCTACAGAGGGGAATGGAGTGCCGTCAACTATTTCAAAGAGATGAGGGGCGCTTGGCCAAGACTTGTCGAGGTCGCGTGGGCAATTTCTGCATCGTGGATCCGGAAAAACGTCCTTGGGCAGCCCCTTACAAACTACGGAGCCTCTCATTCTGACGAGCTTGCACTCCTTTTTCACATGCCTTGGGTTAGTGATGTGACGCAAGAATGTAACGACTACCAAATGTCGGTTGATCTCATTAAACTGTGGACAGACTTTACACGGAATGGGTACTCAATTATTTCAATTTTCAAAATACGAATTAATATGGTCATGGTCTTATATATTGTTAACTTTTATGGTGTTGCAGAGATAAGCCTAAACCATTGCACTTCCGGAAAGTGGAATGGGAACCTGTAAAGTCTGGACAAGACACTATACGATACTTGAGAATAGACAGGGAAGCGGAAATGATTGATGAGCCTTTCACGCATAGGATTGGCTTCTGGGATAATTTATTGTCTAATTCTACTGATGTTTGAACAAGTGTAGCTCATGTATCTAATTTCCGTCGTGTAATAATGAGGCTCAAAATAATATAATGTCACGGCGCAAGTATCGGGCTTGCGCAAACTGTGAAAAAATGCTCTGATATAACGTTTGTATCTGACTGATGTCTGTGATAATGCCTAAAAACGTCATGTTTTAGAAAACTCATAATGTAAAATTAAGCCCTTAACTTATATACCAAGAAGAATCAAACCCACAAGTATTATTACTATTGTCTCTTATGAGGTGTTTGTAAATGTAAAAGTCTTTTTTTTATAAATTCCAATCAAGCCAGTTCAGTTCAGATTTTATTTTTATTTTTCATTTAGAGTCACCTCTAACATAATTTTATGGGTAAAACAAAGCAATTCTTCTATACACACATATGTACTTTGCGTTTGTTAAATAAAATTGAAAATAAAATTTTGAACAGTGTTTTACTAGATTCTATTTGGACTAATTAGGTTATATGGTTCTTTTTTCTTACATGCTATTAATTTGTTGTTGCATCTCATTTACTCTCTTCATTCTTGGAGATATCTTGAATTGTCGTGTATGGAACTTTGGTGTGTATGTCGTAAAACATGAGTCCTGCGGAAGTCCTCACAAGTGTATCATAGTATTCCAAGTCATGAGCCCATTCCACCTTCCCCCAGTGAGAAGCCTGAATCAAGAACATCACTTATCAATCGGCCCAACCAAACTTTAACAGCAATTCGGCATATTGACACTTTAATTCGTTATACTAAAAACTCTTACATCTATCTCACCTGAAACTCGATTTCTAGCCGACTAAGACGTACTGCCTCATCAGCTCGCATTCTATTCTTGGCAACAGCAATTGGAAGGATCACAGATCTTAAAGTGTGGCAACTAAATGCCAATCCTATTAGAAAAATTGTAAGCGTTTTAATTTACATTCAAGTTCAAACAATCAATATCAATTGAAGGTGAGAGGTAAAACGTGTACCTTGAACAGCTTCAAAGCTATGGCTAAGGATAAAGTTTCGTAGAGACACCAAAGAATCTTCAGGAATTGTGGGAGTACAAATAGTTCCAGAAACGATAGGAAGCTTAATTGAGAACTCATCTTGAAACCAGTAAAGCACGGGATCCCACAAGTCCCTTTGCAGTTCCCACAACCGGCTGTCCTCCTATAATACAAATTACAAATTAAATTGACAACGAT
Organism: Sinella curviseta; assembly: GCA_004115045.4. Taxonomy (NCBI): domain Eukaryota; kingdom Metazoa; phylum Arthropoda; class Collembola; order Entomobryomorpha; family Entomobryidae; genus Sinella; species Sinella curviseta. Next base: position 40,526,327 of record CM023203.3, read on the forward strand.
ATCCTTATCATCATCAATTAAACTATTATGCATCTGTTATTTAGTCTACACCTACCTCAGAGCGGAAGATTATTGTATCATATGCTAGAAGATTAGTGATTTCTGTTGTCAAATCAAACTTTGTTTTCCTTGTCGGGTTATCTTGAGAGGTGTTTGATAAAGCTGTCTATAAATGAAAAATGCAACAAAACCATAAAATTATAATTTATTAAACCCAAAATATGTACATGTCATAATTTGCTAGCAAATATAGTAATTAATTACCAAGTGCATTGATGATTGGGCGATTGTTTTCCCCTGAGCTGCCCATTCTGCACCAACCGTGTAAGCGAGTGCAGGGTTATCAACCTGGAAGACGTGCCTAGCTGGCGTCCTCAATTTTCTCTTGTCCAGTGTGATCTCATAGGTCGCTGGACTGTTGGCATCAGGCGCTTCTTGAGCTTGATTTACCTGGACGCTCGCATAAAACCTTTTAAGGGCTGAAATAACAATCACGAAAATTAATTGACATTATAAATTACAGGGTGGTCATATCGTAACTCTTAATTAGGTATTATTATTGCCACTTACGCTCTGGAGAGTAAAAGCGTTTTGCAGTTACTTGAATATTTTGACTATTCTTATTTGATGAGATAAACTGACTAGATCTGAAGCCCGCTGCTCCAGGAGACCTCCGCAGGGCTTTCATTAACAAGTGGGATTTACTCATATTTAATTGCGTAGTTGACTTTTAACATAAAGTTTGAAATGAATATTATTAGCAGATTAGAAGTTATCCTCCTACGGCAAGAATGAGGAATTCACAACAACACTGCATTACCAACAACACACTAAACAATCAAGCCCTTTAATTCCGAACCCGATTAAGTCGCAAAATATTTAGCTGTTCGATGAAATTCAAATGTTAACTACACACGCTAAATAAACTTTTAATTGCTTATCAAAAGAGTTGTATGCTAGATTAGGTCTGATTCTGATGGGAAAGAAAAGCAAATGTAGCGCTGCCTTGTTCACATTCCACATGTCCCAAGAAAATCCTGTGATCATGCCACATGATATGATACGCTTGTGTAATAAGAGCATTGAGACACACGCACAATCAACCTGGCTATATTTCTTCCACGATTAATTTTTTAATGATATTTCCGTTTTATTTCAAGTTAATTCGAAAGCTTAAGTTGACAAAAGTACCTGCATCACCATTTTCTTAATAACTCTTATAATTACTTTACTTTACAAAGTTACTGGACAAAATGAGTCTTGCCTGCTGCTGCATCTTAATTTTTTTAACCCTAAATTTCCATTTTTGATTCATTTTATATATTATTTCATTTTCATTGTATGTGAAACACAGAGGTAGGTATTTTAATTTTATGTTGTAAAGTTTTATACTTTTTTAAAACTATTTCAATCATCCATATACATATAATGAGGGAAATCATTAAAAAGTGTGAAGTGGAAAAACTACTAGAGTTTTAAGCTTTTTTGACTTAATTATTACATTTAATATATGAGCATATAATATTTTATATTGATTGACACAGTAAACTCAAGAGGAACGTTGATGAATAGTTACCATTCGAAAATCTTCATATGTTTCAAAAACAATCATTATTTGGTTTCGGTATATTATATAACTGGAACGAGATTATACTTTCGGAACGCTGGAAGTACTGATGACCATATACATATTTATAGTTAATTATAGTATGTACTGGCGTATATATTTTTTATTATGTACAATAATAAGTATTCATCCGTACCCAAATCAATTAGAAAAACGGAGTAGCTATATGATATATCACTTGAAAATGGAGTACATTTTGTATAAACATTTTTTGAGGATTACATCATGCATGCTTCAATAACCCATATAAGAGATGATTAATTACTTTTTCTGTAAAAAATTATCGACCCAATCATTATCCTCGCTGCCTAGCGTCGACATTCCATCAAGTAGAAAATCTAGGTTGACGTTTTCAAAGTCAGGTACCGACGAGAGGAGGAGGTCGTTCCCGTCCGAGTCACCAGAAGCATGGCACCTTGCCACAGTGGCAATGTGCAAGTCGTCTAAAAATCTCTCTTCAAATCTCCATTCGGGGCTAGCTACTCCATTAACTTTGATGGATGTATCCGTAACAAGGTCGGGTCCTATGTCAGACTTTGTGGTGAAGTCAATGGATCTCAAATCAATGACAATCCCAACTCCAACAGCCTTCACGTACGCTTCCTTCAAACACCAAAATCTCGTGAAGTTTGTAAGCTTGGCTTTGTTATGAAAATAGGGTGGGATGGAAGGATCAATGGTCTTGATTTGTTTCCACTCATTCTCTGTAAATTGTCTATTCATCAGCCGGAAGTAGTCGTCAACGCTGTCGGTTATTCTTCCCGGCTTCTCAATGTTCATCACATCAATTCCAACTTGGACGGCGGATGGTTCTGATACAAGCACTACAAATTTCCCTTGGTGGCTCACGTTAAAATTTAAATTAGTAATAATACGAGTGTCACAGTCAGAGCCAGACTGTTGCTGATGATTGTCTTTGCTGTCGCATTGTTGCGAGGTTTCTTGAGCATTGTCGTTGTCTATCGGTGACGGCTTTTCGGTACATTCTTGTTGAGATTTTTCTACTAATAGCTCGCTTAATTTCGGGTTGACAAGGATGGGTTTATTGTGTTCGTCCCTTGCCAGCTTGATGTCATGATTTGCCGCTCCCGTTTTCAAGTTTACGAGCTTCCTAATTAGCAATCTTCCTACGAGGGATGACTTGGCGTCATTCATGAAATGGAACTTGGATATCCTCGCCTTTTCCTCTGGTTGGATTATCGAAGAGATCTGAAGAAGTTGGGATCGCGAAGGCTCCCACTGGTTCGCTTTGAAAGACCATCGTACGGACATGACTGCGTTGGAAAAATAAAATGGCTTTGATGAAACCTGACATTTTATTGGTTTTTAAATGTAAATTAAGTTTCTACTAGGATTTGTTTATATCCTAAACTCACCTTTGATTGCGGGGTTGGGGAATATCGTGGCAAAAAGTGACCGGAAAATTTTGCGGAATGCCTTCTTTCGGCTCCCTTTCTGTAAAAATAAAACGAATAAAGATGGATATTTTATCAAATTATAGCTGATCATCACAAATATATAAACTTTATTGCGCACGACTACTGATTAAAAGTAAAATCGCTATTTTACGGTAGACTGAAGGAGACACTTTTAGTATTAAATGTGCATACTTTAACAAATGGATAAGTCATCTTGACACTGAAATTTGGAGCAAGTCGCTGAGACAAGTTGCTTTTAGTGTTTAATACTTTGACACTTATCACCGTTTCAACATTAAATGAAAATATTTTCAAGGGAGCCTCAATGAAAAACTAGAGCAGTTCTGCTGGAGGTCCTTTCAAGATTTGTCATGCCATTGAAATTATATGACCGTTTGATTGAAGGCTGCTGTTATCTGAACCCAGTCCTGTGCTGTTCCCGAAAAGAACACATTTTTTCTGACAATTCAAATCGTTTGACATGATTATTATTGAAATGACTGATCATAAAAAACTAAACCGACCTACTGCTACGAATTGCCAATTGACAAACTTTTACGAATGGTTAAAATTATTGAATAGTACGACGGATAGGGTAGCAATGTTGAAACAATGAACTGGATATTTGAGTCATAATTCTGATGATATCCGTTATAACAGTTACATTCTCACATGACTTATAGTTATTAAATCATGCACCTACCTAAATTGTGAAACAAGCCTCATGACCATAATTGCGTGTATTCATGTGCGAAAAACATACATCACGTCACGCTTGGCTGCGTATTGTACACTTGGTTTACAAATTGCCTTAATTTATCATTATCCATCTACGCCCCGGTAATGCACATTTAGTCCATTAGATTTATTAGATTTCATGAACAAAAAATAATTATCTGATAATAATATTCGTAATAATTCTTATGATACGTGCTAATACACAAGTTACTTAATTGCTTCATGCAATGAAAGTTAAACATTTCTCGATAAATATTTACAACGATCAACCTGATACTGATACGTATAAGCTTGTACACTTCCTCTGTATACGTGTCATTTATTTAATCCGCTATAATATGAAGTTGATTATAATGATCTCTATCTTGTGACGACTCACGTCACGAGTTATACAAATTATTATAACAAAGTGCAAGTTTCCGCACATTCAGCATTAGGATTTGACATTACAATTAATAAAAAGGCAAGACCACATCATCACACCACACCTGATATAATACACGTACCTTGTTACTAGTTTAATTGGGATGCTGACTTCATACCCCGCATTCGTTCCTCCGATTTCCAGTCTGTGGCGGTTTGGAAAATAAATGATAAACTGATAATTATTTTTTGAAACAAGCCAATTAGTGGAAATAGGTACATACGACCATGCACTGTTCACGGGTAAAAAATCAGGCTGACGCTGAAAGAAAGGATACGATGATACGGCAAGTCAGTTAACTTCACACCACTCCACAAATCAATCCCACTGATCCTTTCCAGTTGTATTTTAAAGCATAATACGACTACAGTGATTGTTACAATAGGGGCATTTAAAAATATGGCTATTAAATGGCAAAAAAATGTGTTTTAAAGTTTTTAGGGAGCTGCAGCTAGGATAAGTACATATTTTTTGGTCAGCTGTACAAGAGGCAGTGCAGAATCCCAACACCAATTCAACAGATGACAGAAATCTCAGGTAAAAAGAGATGATCGCGCTTCGAGCAAGCAGCGAGAGAGATACACGCTGCTTGTTCTTCACTTCACACTTGGTCGACTTTGTACTTGCGACGGCACATTGCAAATAACGCTGCAAGTGTAAGACTGCTAGTATAGACACTGATAGCGTTTTCATGTAGAAATAGAATTAAAAAAAGTTAAGGAAATTAGCTCAAGAAACTAATTCCCACATTATCGTTATATGTCTGTTAACTTCGCATAGTCAATCATTAGAACAAGACATAATGCCGTAGTATGCCATGCCAGTATCTAAAGGTATGATGCTATGAAAAAGATTTTTATGGCGATGATGGCGAAACTTCTACAGATTCAACGGAAATGATCATTAAGGATTTCAAATTGTATGCGTTTTAGTACAAATTTAAAAGGAACATATTTATTTGCTGAAACAATGTTTTACAAGATAAAAATTGTATAAAAACTTATGACAGTTCCGAGGTCTTCATGCTTTGGTGTTTGCATATTCGTATTCCTGCAAAAAATAACAAGTTTCACGTTAGTGCTGGAAATACTATTGTTCTTGTAGAAGTTATGCAATGAAATCTGTCCATATTCCTTACTAAATCTTCGACAACGGTATAATCTATTCTGTCGTTAGCATTGCTGGAAGGAGAGGTTTCCCGCAGGTCTTCAATTATCTCTGTAAATGTCGGCCTAAGAGTAGGATCCTCATTCCAACAGCGAATCATCAGATTGTAGCTTTGAAGATATTGCATATTATATTGCTTGCATTTTTCATGTTCCTTTGTCATAAATAAACCATTTATTGGTGTAGGTACCATTCTGTTGTGGTATATTTAGGTTTTCCCAGCCGCAGTCCTTCCTCTAAATTGGAGAGAAAGCTGTCGCTCCACACCACACCTGGATAAGGCTTTTCTCCAAGAGTGAAAATCTCCCAGCATAAAACTCCGTAACTCCACACATCAGACTTGCTCGAAAATTCCATGCTTTTCAGGGACTCAATTGCTAGCCAGCGCCAAGGAAGAGGTTCCTTGAATTATTTAAAAACGATGATTAACTGGCAAATCCCACGTCAATCATAGTCATTAATGGCATATGTATTTACCTGATGCTTTTTAACGTATTGCGAGTAACAGTAAAGTTGTCGGGATAGTCCAAAGTCAGAGATTTTGATTTGAAAGTTGTCCGCTACAAGGACATTCCTTGCTGCTAGGTCGCTATGAATAACTTTAGACAACGCCAGAAATTCCATCCCATGAGCCACTTGAATGCACCATTCCAATAATAGATAATAGTCAAAAGGCTTCTGAGAAAGCAAATCCTCCCAATTCTGATATTGTGATCTATTTATTGCACAAAAAAATGATGACGATATGAGAAAGCTCATTAATTTGTAATGTAAGTGCCATTTTATTACGTTTCAGGCATTTCCGCTCGCTGCGCCTCGATTCGTCCTTTCTTCACGATATTCTTAAAATAGTGCCGATTTTTTTGAAGAAATGATTCCAGTGACCCTCGTGAACAGTATTCCATGAGCACTAGGATCTCTCCTGTAATGAACAATTTTGATCAAATATGTTTTTATTTTTAGCATTCTCATTTTATGCAAAATTACTTTTTGTCATTTGCATTGATTTTTTAAACAAACCTTTTCGCAAATTCTCTGTACAGCACCCAACCATGTATGCTATATGAGGATGCTTTCCAACATACAACATCACTTTCACTTCCTTCAGTAGCGATCGCAAACACGTAGCACCAGTGTTTGGCCTAACCGTTTTAATTGCTACCATGATAGAGCTGACATTCCTGGAACCATCCGGATTTTCTTCATCCACCGTTACCGTTCCTTTGTAGACTACACCAAATTCACCCATACCCAGAGGCACCTTCATATCTAAACGGATGGAAGGAAGGACAATGCCGTGATAGTGACATAATTTACTAATCCAAATAATATTTCCATTTGTTCTGTCCCTTTACCATATTTTATCCTGGAACGAGGGATTTCGTAAGCCTCGTTGTAGGGCCGATTTTGGGCTAAAAGTTCAACGGAATAATCGCCTCCAGCTTCATCAATAGCACCACCATCATCACCATTGTTTTCCATGCTCATTCCCAAACCACTCAAAAATTCCTGTATCTCCTTTTCCGAAATAATGCTCATTAAGTTATTATATGGGTGACATTTTTTCATGATGAATAAGACCAAGAATACGGATACGGCCACACCAAGAAGAGGAACTACAATAACTGTTGCAAGGATCGCCGGTGACAATGAGTAATGGTCCGTATTATTTGCCGTTATTTGTTCTTCTGTTTGCGACGCATTTAGTCTCACGTTGCCCCCAACCGGACTACTAACCGTCTTGTCTGCTATTATCAACTCTCCACAGGACTTTAGTGACCTTGTGACCTCGTCAAAAGATCCCTCGGATAGATCTGTCTGTGAAGTGGCAAACTCCCATGACCTCCCTTTGCAATCTCTTCTGTCATAAAGTATGACACAAGTTTTGTTTCCGACTTTGGCGGACTTGGCAGTGCCCTCCCATTCATGCGCAATGTTAATGCAAAGCGTAGTTTCAAAACTGATTTGGAACCAGTTTCCTACAAGGAATAATAACTCGTTATAGATATCGTGGCAAATCAGAGAAATACCACAATATTTACAATGAAATGATTTTCAACAACCTTCGAAATGTTTCCCGTCAAACAGAATTACTTCATCTTTTCCCGGAGAAACGGTGCTGCCGTTGTTGACTGGAGGTGATGACACGTTTTTACATTTGTGAGCGCAATGGCTTATCGCCCTTGCCTCGGGAAACCACCAGCGTGAAATGTCGTCGTGGTGTGGCGTGCCACTCCGTAATTCTATACTCCTCACGTTCCCTCCTTTTGTTTCGCATTTCATATTGTTGTAGAGCTGGAGACAATGGCTGTTCCGTTTCACGGATAGAGTCCGATGCACGAAATTTGTTGGGATCAGGGTACATCCGTCAATGAGAATGTCTACATAAGCGCCTATTAGAGTAATATCAAACTCTATATAACGTTACGGTTCATTATATTTATCTGCATTGTTGGAATTTTAACCAATTTGCCTTTAAAATGAGGTCTGCTAAAAACTTGAATTGGAAAAGGTTCCTCCAAAAGGTTACCCGTGACCTCTACGTGACAGGCGTGTCGACAAGGACCAACAGATTTGGCCCTGTCATTGAATCCCCAATCGTGCAAATTATGATGAGAGGGTGAGCTTGGCAAAATTTCTATTGAAGAGCCTGAACAATTCTCTTCATCATGGAACCGCGCACATTGATCCCTCGTGTTAATGGAAGTAACCTGTCCAGACATTCCTGGTGGCAAGTTGGAGCATTGGGAAATACTGATGTTAACTTTGTCACCTAAAAATGAAGGTAATCAGACTCACTTTAAATTAATGTTGCAATTTTATTAACTCTAAACTGAACTATAATCTGCATTATACCTTGTTGGTAATGATCCGAATATACAAATATGTAGTCCGCTCGGAGACCTTGAAAACTACAATTTAAAATAATGTAGAAGATTATAAAAGTGTGCATTTTATTACTTGCGTCCATTTTTAAGTGATTGATTAGAAGACAGCGTCATGTTATGCGGTCGTACAACATGCTTCTGTACTCTGCACCTACTGTCAAACGAACCAACTTATAATGTCATACTTCCGTTGATAATAACGATGAGTCCACGAATAAGGGAAACCGCAAAAACCAAGTTTAGCAACACTAGTGAACTGAAAATTTATATTGATGCACAGGCTGAAGCGCAATAATTATACATGTGATATTAAAAGAGTTTAATAAAGTTTTGCAGCCAACTGTACACTGTTAGAAAAACCAAAATTTTATGATTATAGATTTATATTACATCTGTAGTGACCATGAACAGTGACAGTGACCGCAATGACAGTCAAGACACATTGGTGAACATTTGTGTAGACACACAAACAAACTATTCCCCAGTTTTCGAGGTAACTTTATTCATACATAACCTTTAACCCTTTAACCTTCTAAATTTTACAGAGAAGACAAATTATTATTGATAAAAAGATAATGCACGTTGGGAAACTGTAAAATGCGTATTAAACAAACAAGAATGCAAGGAAAGGAATGTATAGATGACATCATCATCAAAACTTAATATTCATCATTTTCATCACTTTCAATCTCTTCATTTCCCCCCGTGGCATTTTCCTCAGGGGCCACTGTTGCTTCTTCCGAATATTCCGCGGCCGAGCTTTCCGTTGCACACTCTTCCAACTCGGTTTTATTATCATCCTGACACGGCGGCGGCGATACGGTTCCAGCTTCCTCTCCTTCTTTGGTGTCAGTTGCTGTCGTGGCCATGTCATTTCCTGAAGCTTCTTCCCTGTCTATAGTCTCCGTGAGAGTGGGTCCGTTTGGATTGATAGGTGAGAAGGCCGGAATTGCGTTACAGACCGTATCGGGTCCGTTTGAAGAGGGAAGCCCGTGAGGCTTATTTAGCATGTTGAACTTGTGAACGCACTTTGATCTAATTTTGTTTATTGCATATTGGGCCATGCAGCATTTCACTCCCGTGAACATGAGTAGCGGCATGTTCCAGGCTATGAGGAGTGGTGAGATTTGTCGAGTTGATGCCACTTTGGGCGCCGCGTTAAACACAAAGTAGCCAGGCATCAGTATGTCCATGCTACACTTTCTAATCTTCATGGCGGAAATCAATCGGAGAGCCTCGTCATCCAAATTTGTTTTCTCGCATTTTTGGTTTACAAATTGGCCAGTGCTCAAGCTGAGTATGGAGCCTAGAAGCTTTCCCAAATTTAATCTTTTCCGAATTTGCTTGTCCGTGTCATGAATCTCCAGCTTTTTAATGGCTGGTTTCAAGTCATCAAAAATCGCACTTCTCACATTCTTGATCATGGTCACTGGTAACGCGTTTGCGGATGTTTTTGCGAAATCGGGCTCGTCATCAGATTTCACATTAGCAGCTTCAGATAGGATCGGAGAGTTGGAAGTTTGAAGGTGCTGGATCGAATTTGTTTGGGGAGGTTCGGAAATATCGTGTTCACAGTTTGGCACATGAACAGAGGAAGCTCTGGGATTAGCCCGAGAAATGGCTTGAGAAGGCTCACTCGATCAAAATTACATTTGACTAGGCAAACTATGCTCAGTGCCGGATTTAGGCCACAGTAGCCGAGCATTTTGCAATAGGACGGAGTAAAATAGAGTGGTTCCGACTCTCGTTTACTCACTTGATGATCTACCATATCGAAATTAGAAATCCAGTCATCTTTTTGCTCATTAGTGAGAGAGCGCTTTTCTCTCTGTCTAATAGCCAGAGTGTCAAACGATCCATCTATTTAATAAAATTCATTCACTAAACATGATTTTAGAATTTCATGTGCATATTTAATTTTAAACTGCTTACCTGACAAACTTTGACCAATATTAAGAGGATCTGATTCCATATTAAGTACATCTCCAGCTATTAACACAATAAAATCCAAAATAATGAACAATAATTCATTTTTAATCAGAAGATGCGAGTTAAAATAATTGATCTATTCCATAATATTTTACCGTATATTACGTGGCACCAGCACGCAAAGTAAAGTATCGCAAAATTGTGTTGGTTTCTCATAATATTTACTTGTTAAATCCAATGCCTAGTTTTTAAAATTCCATAAAAATGGGCAAATGAACTGAATTTCGTGTTGTAGTGTGAACATTTACGCCTCCACGTCATAAACTCTTAAAGAATCAGGTATAAATGAGTGCGTTCAATGTGTTTTGACATAATTTTGCTTAAGAATGTAGTATAGGTACTCTGGTACAATTATTGATAAAACGATTGTTCGTGTAATAATTTCTGTTCCAAGAAATGATGCCTATTAATGTTGCAAATTGCCGATTACAATGAATTAAGTAATGTAGGTACGTATGATGATGACCAATGTACACCATTTTCGATTCAGTTGTGTGTGCGTGTGTATTATGCAAATTGACAAGCTTGGCATAATAACCAGTATGAATTTCATGTTATTAACGAAATATTATGGAGCAGTAAATGTTTGCTTTTCCAATACTGCGAATACAATGGCTTATTTTTTTAAACAACGGATAATTTATTACAACAAATATCTTGAAAACAGCAATGCGCGTTTGAGTTGTTAAAGGAGCTGGAAAATTATAACTTGCTTTCACTAAATTGGCATCCAGGCACTTTGTATTTTATTGATGATTTACGAGAAAGCCATGAGAAGGAATCACCATTCACCATTATGATTTTGTTTTTTCGGATTTGATGAGTTTGGAGCTACTAATACACAGGATTTTTGAAAATTTAGGGTTGCTTGTTAAGCTCAATTTTGAACTGGTAGGAAAACTTGAGTTGGGTCATATCATCGGCAGTGTCACCATCATCATTTCCTTCCATCTCTTCGGGCTCGTCACTCATCGCGGCTGTGTACTGGTGCAAATGGCGATTGCATGTGCAAAAAAGGGATAATGTAAGAAGAGCTCAATTAGTACAATAAGTTTAAAGATCTAATTGAGAAAGGACTACAACTGGGTGGTTACCTCCTCAAAACTTTCTCCTCCCTTTTTACACGGGGTGGAGGAATGAGGACTCCCTGTGGTCACAGCAGCTTGATCTTCACCGTCCCCATCCCCAACCGAAGAAGCATCATCCATCGAACTGATCATCTCACCACTCTCATTCAGATCGTTGTCCATGTTGTCATAATCATCATCGTCTTCGTAGAAGCTCATGTCAAAACTGCTCTTTGGTTCGAGACGAGCTCGGTGGCTTGACCACATAGTCCTCCAGTGACGTTGGAACGGTGACTCCATCCTTGTCCGCCTCGATCTTGCTCGCTGCGACTTGCTGCTTTATCAAGAGTTCATACTGGTCTTCCTTCCCGTTTGACTCCTTCCACCGACGGTACATGACTGAGGCGTCCACATTGGCAGGACTGGAAGTGTTTGGCTCGTTGAGGAGGGACACGACTGACAGCAAGATTGTTCGGACGTTCTGGGTGGGATTCCAGCGCTCACAGGGCAGCTCATCGCTGTGTGGGTCCTGAAGAAGAGTGAATAAAATTATTACATGAACAACATGACTATATGCATTATGTTTAGTAAACTTGTGTTTTTTACATTAACGGGCGGGTGTAGAATGGATATACACAAATCTCCACTTTCATAAACATTTGGGTGAAACAAAAGAGTGGCTTTATCAAATTTGATGGTTGGTGGGCTGAATGGGTAGTCCTGAGGAAAGTGCATCCGAGCCTAATATAAGCACCACAATATCAAATAATATTGGCTATAGTCACAATGTGCAAAAAGTTTTTCCAAATTTTGAAAATTAACAAACCTTAAAATAGCCTCCCTCGTAAATAGTTTGGGGTGGACCGAAAATGGCAACTTCCCAGTCAAATAAATTATCATCATTTACGAGTCGTACACGAAACCCCTCCAATGGCTCATCTTTCAAACTTTTCAACTCTTGCGATAGTGCTCGCAGTGCACTGGAATTGGGCACAGACATCTTCTGACTCTGATGATGATGATAATTCCTCTGTCTGTCTGTGTGATGTGATCTAATCAAACCCTTTCCAATTTTCTGTCTTTAGTCTCCAGCGTACAGTTTTTCTCTAAGGATGATGGGGAGTAGCAAAGTTTCAAAGGATAATATGATGTTATTCAGGGACGTAGAGTGCGTCTTTTCAGCACACACAAGTGTTGCATACTCATCGTCACACACAAAATATTTTGATGTCCATTTCCCACAACAAAAAATGCAGTCTCTGTGTGTGTTGTTGGTTGGGCTCCACACTACTCCATGCTTTCTCCCTTTAATTTGTTTTCTCTGATGAGCTCCAAAAACTTGCATATAATAAACATTGAATGTTGTCACAGACACGATGCTTCACCGCCACACGGCTTTCCTTCTCTCAAACAGCAAATCCACACACTAGTCTACTGGTATTGCGGAGAGTTGAACTTTCTCCTTATTTATACCAGAGCTGGCCAGACCAAAAGGGAAATTAATCTGCATACACACACAAACAACACACACAAAGTGAAAGCCGCCGACGACCCAAAAGAAAGCATACCGAAAGAACACACACATACTTTAATACCTACAAAAACTTGTACCAAAAAGGTACACGACTCTGCTCCGGACAGAGCAGTGGAAAGCCAGCATTATTCACTGGTGAAGCTGTGTCAAGTTTTCTCCGTGCTCGCTACAAATTTCCCCGTTTTGCGGAACTGTATAAGGAGCCAGCTCCTCATCCCTCTCCAGTCAGTTAGCCGTTGGCTGGAGAAGAGGATAGACACACGCGCTCACGAGCTGGGCAAAGTTTTTACACACACCATCGCCACATGGCTGTCTCTCACACAAACAGACCTTCAAAATGTCATTAGTTTCTCATTTCGCCCTCAGTTCCAGCTCCAGCAAAACTGCTGCATAAATGCCAAAAAAACTGTATAGTTATTCCAATTGGCTTTTTTAAAGAAATTATTCAGCAAAAACTGTTCTTTGTGACTTGTGCTTTTACTACGTATTGTATATATTCCAACACATTTCAACAATTTTTTAGAAGAAGAAAATCAGAGAGAGCAAGAGCGCAACTCAACTCTGAAAATTTTTTATGTGTTGTGTTTGTAAAAAGTATTATTATTATTATTATTATTCCCGAAGGGATTGTTGACTGTTTTTATTCCTAGTGACATAATCACACTTTTCTTCGCTGCTGGAGGATGTGATGTTTCTCCGTTTATTTGTCACATAAGCTATAACATTTTTAGATGCATGTGTACAAGTTGATGTGTATAAGTTGGTTTAGTGTGTGTGTGCTTTTCGCTTTTCGCTCTCTGCTGCTGCTGCTGACACGAGTCGAATAAGGAGACAGTAATGGAGATTTTAATGGTACGAAAAGTACTTTACGAAACACGATTATAAATGAAGCTTTAATGTGTAATGACGTTGTTGCATTATTATCGTCATCTTTGTCACAGTCTTATGGTGTGTCTAGCCAAAATACTACCAACTTCTCCCACGCGAAGCTATTAACAAATTTTCTGTGTGTGTGAGAAAGTAAAAAAACAAAATTACAGCACACTTTTGAACATTTTAGACACGGTATTAAAAATACAGTGAAATTTTTCCTTAGTGGTTTCTTGACTTAGAAAAAAACCAAAAATCATCACGTGACTGTTTGTGGCCGTATATCTTACAAAACATTTTTCCAGTTACAATTAACAACGGTCCGCTAATTTTCAAGAGAGACCTAGTTAGGGAGTTGGAACATCAGAGTGACTTGTTGAGTTGAAGTTCCCGTGAAAATTGAAAGCAAAGTTGTTTTTTTGAAAATGTGAAAATCCTGTGGGCGGATCAAAGGACAAAAAAATATGTATACAAGTTTTGATTACTATATACATTAGCACTGATGATGGTGAGTTCCATAATAATTATTATATAACTTTTCTCATCCTCCTCCAATTTTTTTCTTATAGCAAGTCAACCGGAAATATGAAGGAGTATAAAAAGATGTAAAAGATTGAGAACGTCGCGTAATGGTAAAAAAAACCTGGAGGCGGCTGCATTTATATATGTTTTGCAACTCCTTCACCTTTCTAATGTGTAGCATTGAAAAATATATGATCAAACGAATTTTCTTGTAAAGACGAGACAAGTGAACTGACTGAGAGAGACTGTGTGAGCGAGAAAATTTTCGTTTAACTCGCAAGTCTAAAACCTTTCGAAAGGATTAGGAGGAGGCTCATCGTCGTCGTCTCTCTCAGCGTGATATTAACTTGCACACTAAATACCTGTTATTTTCGCTGACGTGAATTAATTTAGCACAAATTACGCCCCTTTCTCTCTCTCGTTCTGCCACCAACCACTAGCACCGCGTAGTCTTTAGATTAAATACGTGCATTCCAAAAGACATACACAATCCTACACGTACACTTTTGCCAGAGAGTCATCTCACTCTCAAGTCATTTCCCAAACCACATCCGGGAAAGGCAAACTTTTACTTAATCAAATCACAGAAAAAAAACTACCACCACAATCCTCATCTTTTGTTATTTTTTAGTACTGAATGTATATAGCATATAACCAGTGGGAAATAAGGAAATCATATAATTACAGCATTTGGAAGGTATTTCCCTTTAAAGCCATTACGCAAGATCAGGAAGCCAATTTAAAGGACGCGTGTATAAAAAAAGTAGGCATTGACTAACCGTGTCACTTACACGTCCACTATACTGTAGCCATTTATAAGCATCTTAATCATAATCTTCATCTCTCTCTGAGCTCTTCCCATTGTTCTCCTTTCACCGTTTCCTACACAAACGCATGTATTTTTTGTAGGAGAAAGGTAGAGAAAAGTTGAGCGAGGCAACCAGCCACTCTGCAAACGACAGCAGTTACCAAAAAACGAAAGGACTCGTTCACTTCTTTCGTTTGCTTGTTTGCTTGAACTAGAGAGTCATTCTTTATCTTGCTCCAGCCGTCGTTGGTTCGTTCCTTCAGTTTTGCCAAAGTGAAAATGAAAGAAGGGATAATTAAATCCGGACGGACAGAGAGAGAGAGACAGGAGAAAAAAAAAACATCTTGGACTTCAGCAGAGCTTCCTGGTTTCCTAGTAAGGAAGAGGAAACCAAACGGCGCAAAGCATCATTACTTTTCCCAAAATAAACTCAGGTCTGGTCAAATAGTAAGTAAAACTGGATCCCTCTCTGTGTAGGGCTTCCTGTACCAAGAATTGAAAAGAATAAGCGTTGATTACCGTTACCACTACTCCGAATTTCATTATGAACTCTCGTTGCTCATCTTATATACCTATTCTACACGCTTTTATGATTAAGTATATCAGTCAGTGTCGAAGGAGTAAACAACAACAAGGGAAGGGGAAAGCCGGTGCTAATAACATTTACGTCGAATTGTTTTCACAGAAATAAACATATTGTCTATTAACCCAATTCATTCACTCAGAACTCTCACGTGGAAGGAAACTGGACCTTATACAAAAATTGAAACAAGGGATGATGACGGGGGAAAATACAATTCTCTCTCTACTTTTCAGATCATTCATCAATTTACTTGAATTACGAAGCTGTCGGTGGGATTGACATTTTGTTATTAAGAATTATTAGGTTGGGGGAGGGAGGGAGAGAGAGGAAAAAAGGGGAAAAAGTATTTAGTAGAGAGAAAGAAAAAGGAAGAAAAGAAGAAAAAAGGACCTGCTGCTCTAATCTTGCTCTCTGCTCTTTCTCCACTACTCTATTAAACACAGTTTTCCTTTATCGTCCAACTAAACATACGTGTTTTTGCAAACTCATATCCACACACAAAAATAACTTGAGAGAGAGAAAAAACTGTTAGTATTATGTATCCAGAAATCTAGTACTTCCCTTCTCGTATACTTTTTTATATTCTTCTAAAAAAAGAAGAAAAATCAGCAGCAACAGTAAACAAAAAAATGGATACAACAACAACAACAGAACCACCACTATACCAACTACAATTTTCACAAACAAAGTGAAAAAGAAAAAATCCAGTTCCTTTTCGTACTTATTTCCCTTAAGAGAAGAGAGAGAGAATAAAGAACCAAGTGGTTCTATCAATAAGAGTGTATATAAGGTTGTAAAAACATATACGATAAAAAAATACATGTAGCAAGATATGGTTTGAAACGAACATTTGCTGCTGCTGTTATTGCGAATGAAGATCTGAGAGAAATCTTCCCTGTCAAATGCAGAGACTCAGACACAGACACAAACACAACAACAATATCTTTACACATGGGAAAATAAAATAAGGAAAAAAAAGAAGGAAGGAAAAAAATGTGAAGCGGGGTTAGAGGAGAGAATCACTGAGTGTGTAGTAAGTAGATGAAGAGAAAATATATAATAATTCACCTTGGAACGTCACATAATAATACGCGAGCATACATTGCAAATCCTCTTGCGCTACAACAATAATAATCTTATCTCTTGATAACTTGCTTCAAATGTAAACTACGCCGACATTACTGCCGACTTTCACTATCAACCAAATTATGGGGCATGGTGAGGAGAAGAGAGAACAAACAGTTTACTAAATGCTGCCGCATTGAAAAAAGTGTACCTGAGCAAGATGCAAACGGATAGCTAAACTTACCGTTTCCGGTTTACTGTGTACAAAATGAACCCGTCACTTTCCGCTTCCTCATACAGACAAACAGAGCAGGAGAGAAAAATGTCTTTTTTTCCGTCGAATCTCCTATATCGCCGTGATTATTTGCGGATGGTAATGCTTTATTGCTTTGCCCTGTGTGTGCTTTAGACAAAAAGCAAAACTGGTTTGACTCCAAATTCTTTTCATCCGGACAGATCCAGAGGCTTGTGACATATTTGAAGCATTGACTACAACAATTACAGATGATACAGTTACAGAATAGTAACTTGTGTGTAAAAAAAGGAAAGGACAAAAAAATAATCGAACATTTTGTGTGTACAAAATAAAAACACGGAGCAGAGAACAAAGTCATTTCTCAAGTCAATACACAACTTTCCCTTTTTTCCACGTGTTTCAGTTTTTTTTATCAAACATCAGGCACACACTTCTGCAAGCAGCCGATTCCAGTATTTTTTTTGTCGAAAAACGGAACAAATGTTGTATATACATTAGACCATTCTCTACTAAACTTGCCATGTAGTAAACATTTGGGTGTTGATTCTCTCAATCTCTATTGTTGTACACAAGAAGAGAGAGAGAAAGCGATACGGACGTCAAAAAAAAGTTGACTGCACACATTTTTTTTCTCGGAGCAGAAAAAAAATAATGGTATTGATATGGATGGTATTGGTATAACCAAGTTATAGAGCAAAGGTGAAAAATGTCACAACGGAGCTTTTTATTATCAGCAACATTCTCTCTCCTTCATTCTGTCAGACTTTCTCTGTGCGTCTTTTTTTCTTGGTGACTTTCCCGATTGCTTCTGTTCTGTATTTACTGCTAACATACAATGTAATAAGTATCCATGTTGTTGTTGTTGTTACAGAAAAAGGATTCTTGTTCCTGCCGTCGTTTGACATGATGATGACCATGAAACAGAATGGAATTTGTTTTGAGCAAAGAACAGTGAACCTAGACAAGAGCACGGACGACAACGACAACAACGACGGTGACGGCACAACTATCTGAATTGGCAAAAAGGAACAATAGAAGAAGAAGAAGAAAAAAGTCACCTATACACAATTCACCAGAAAGACGAGTTTGGTACAATATAGTGCTATAAAGACGTAATAGGGTGATGTTGTTTATGCCTCACAACATTATCATTTGGCAGTTAACTCCGGAGTGCAAAAAAGGGGAGCGCCCCGAACCAACGAACCCTTGTCATTAGAGTCAGTTTTACTTTCACCGGAACACCAGGAATTCTACGACGGTAATAATTGAGCACAGCGGCAGTAAAACGAACATGCAAAGTTGAGTAAGGACGTGATTAATTTTGATACATTGTTTAAAAACTGAGGTCATATGATGTTGACCTTCAAGTTAAAGAAAAGGAATTCCGGAAATCATGTTGTATTGTTGTACATATAAGCGACAGTATACATGATCGTGTGAGATTTTGCAGTTGGATACGTATGATATGGTGAAATGTTGAAGTGGGTCCTGTGAACTTTTATTTTTTCAATTTGTTCCAATGTTACATCACATCAATGTTTACAACGCTGAGAAATTGTTTGGTTGGTTAGACACGTCAAGAAAAGTGAAAGCACTACACACGCGACTCGATGACGATTGATGCGAAAACATGGTAAGAGGAGGAAAGAAAGAAAAGAGTATTCCTCTCTCTCTAGAGGTGATTGAATTTTGATACTCAGCCAAATTGCCACTTTTAGGATATCAAATTTTACTGATCATTTCCTCAGTTTATATATGTGCCATATATACAAGAGGACAGATGTAAAGCAAAAAAAACTAGAACAATAAACATTTTCTCTCCGTAAAAAAATATGCTGCTGTGTGTGTGTGTGTAACCCAAAACACTAAAGAATTATCGATGTTTCAGTAAATTGAAAAAAGTATAGGAGGAGGGAAGAAGGGGTGAAAGTAAGGTGATTGAGAAAAATGAGAGATAATAAAGAACACTCAATAGAGACACCAACGACGACAGGGTGAAGAAAGGAGAAGAGAGGAAAAAAAGAAGAAGAAAGTTTTTTTTTGGATTCCTCAAGGGACGCGTGTCGTTTTCACTAGCAAGCAGAAAGAATCTCCTTTATGGAAAACCATTTTGGAAAGGAATGAATCCAAGAAAGGAAACCAGAGTCAAGATGGCCTGTATTCCAGTTACGGCTCCAATTCATCGACTTTTCTTCATACTACTCTTCATCAAAGGTAAAAAAAATATATATTTTTTTATAACTTTCATATATGTAACGTTGATTTTGAACATTTGCAAGTGAAATGGAATTCATAGCAAAATGCTCCAGGTTTTTAAATAAGTAATCAAATATGTTTCACATGACAAAATGCGCTACTAACCAATACGGAAGTGCTCCAGGTCATGTTTACCGTTTGCCTGTGACGGATGTGTGAAAAAATAGAGAAAAAAAGTTTTACAGAGCTGCTGTTAGTGCAGTCATCCATTTCATTGTTTCATCATGAACACTCACACATCCGCCCACCCACACCGTGCCAGAGAGCTTGTATGAGCCCAAAAAAACTTTTTTTCACCGAGACTAAAGCCCCTCTCAGATAAGTCTCCTCAACACTCGACTACTTTCTCTCTCCAGAAAATGGCAGAATAAACTACAACGTTCCGTTTTCTGCTTTCTCTAGTACTCTTGTAGGCATACAGGACACACACACCGTCGTCCCTTCACACCATCACACTACTACTTTGTCAGCAAAGTTGACAAAAAAGTTTGTTCAAGTCATCATCCTCATTTTCCTCTTCTCCTTCCTCCTTATTCCCACTTTCTTTCTAATTTCTCTCTCCAGTTACAGGCCGTTTCAAGAAACACTTTTTAACTTACTGTCGTCTTCATCATCACCATCACATCTCATCATCCAAACTTTCTCTATACATTCCCAACAGACTAGAAAATACTTTTTGCTATTTATTCCCTGTACGTGTTTGGATTCAACATTTTAAATACACTTACTTTCCACACGTACAAGAAGAACCATGATGATAATAATAATATTTAGCAGTTGAACATTTTTTTAGGAGAGGAAGGTAATGACGACAAAAAGTGTAAAGCAGATGACAGTCCACTTTTAAATGAAGGAGAAAAGTGATGCGTTAATCAAGCCTTTCTGATTACGCTTGTTCACATAAGATGTATGCTTTCTCAAGTAGATGAAGTATATATACTTTCAGATGTCTACGAGCATAAAATGAAAATGAATAATGGTGATTATGATAACAAGAAGCGTAGTAGTCGTTTTGTTTCTGTGCAGCTTACTACTTTACTCCAACCATCTATTATCCGCTTTTCTCTCTGTGTCGTCAAATAAGATGCCTTTTGCTTTACGGGAAAACGACACATATATGAGTAGGATGAAAGAACGTGGACATTATCAGGAGAGTATCCTTATAAATCCTACAACAAAAATTAGCTCTTATTTCGTCCTTCCTTCCTCCTTTCTTTCCCTTCCGGCCAGTTTAACAAAAAAGGAGGAAGGATATGGCATCATCTTCGCCGCTACCATTACCACACAACCACACTACATGTTTTGATGGTTGTACAGGATATAAAAAGGTTATTTGGTTTCTTCGTCGTCGATGTAGTCTCTCTCTCTCTCTCGGCTGTCATATTATCCTTTTTCTGCTTTATCGCCTTTCACTTGAACTACTTGCTACTCCATGCGTGTGTGCATAAAATAGAGATGCATATACACATACATGAAGAAAAGTTAAACGCCTCAAGAAAGAGGAGAGAAATTAGACACAATGTAGCCAAAAAACTGGTGTGTGTGTGTCTTCTCCTTTGTTTTTGGATTATCGGTGTAGGACTTGTGAAGATGTGTTCATATTACTACTCCGAGAGAGAGAGAGTGGCTCTCTTTGTTGTTGCTTTTTGTTGCATAAAGTAGTCCGTGTAAGCACCAGAAGCGCTGAGTGAAACAACCGGAGAGGAAAAAGCTAGACAAGATAAGAAAATGAATTTATTGAGAGAGAGAAAGAGAAAGTTTCTGGTTGTGTGAAGCTCTCTGTGTGTGCTGCTATTTATGCAAATAGACAAAAAGAAGCAAATTTATAATTTACTCGCTTGTTCACATAAACGCATTACCTTACAACACACACCATTGTCATAATTTTTGTAAAAGAAACCAGAAAAGGAAATTAAAATTTCATGCATTTGGGAAGGAAACAAGTGAGAGGGCAAAAATGGTGATAAAAAAGTACACACATGCCACCTTGAACCAATTCGTATATGTTGCTTGTATAAAAGTAGGAAAGTATTAAATGTATTCATTAAACACTTTCTGAAAAATAGTTACGGCAATTTCTCCGCTAAACTTTCTCATTTAAAAGTTTATATATAAAAGTGTTGTTTCAGAAGATGAGAGATTAATTTTGCTGGAATTCATTTAGGAATAACAAAGATTTTGTTTGCCCTATAAAAGAGTCATGCAGGTAGTGATGATTACTGACAACAATAAACGAATATAAACTACACAGATACAAGAATATAAAACTCCAACTTGAACCATCTCAAAACTTATTTTGTTTTTTAAGTGCAGCAATATAAAGTTAGTTTAATTTTCACAAGAAATCAGAATAAGCTCAAAGAGCGTAAGTAATAGAGCTTCGCATTACACGTTATAACAAAAGATTGCAGGGGAATATTAGAGTACTTCAGAAGAGAGCAGGACATTTCCAAATTCCTGTTTTCCGCGTAAGGACCTTAAAAAGTTGAGAGGATTTTATTGTAATCACTCTGATTGAACATATGGACTCGCCTCGTCTTTGTTTTACAAAATGCCCTAAATTTATGAAAAAACATAACACGCTGCTTACCGGAACTGTTGACTGGCTCTTTCATTCCCCTCCACCCACAACAACCATTCTTCCAATTTACAGAAATGCACGCGTCGATGATTGTGTGTATTTATAGTACACGTGTGTAGGCGATCCTGCGTTTCCATTATCTTTATTATTTCCGTGTGACTACTTCAACCAAGAGAGATGATCAGGACGATGACGTTCAAGTGCTTTCGCTCACTCTGTCTCTCCGTGAAGTACAGTGTCGCATTACCTTCCAAAAACATACAGCAAGCACAAGGAGACAACTATGGCAAAACTTTAAAGAATGTCAACCAACACAACGTCGTCCTCAGGTAAGCGGCTAGGTATACGCTGTATAGCCGTGTCCCTTATTCCATTTTCTATTCACACACCACACACGTCGTCTGTCTGTGACAACAGCAAACAGCAACGCGTACAGAAAAAAAGTAATCCATTTCCTAAAACACTATCTTATCTTACAAAAGCAGGAGTCTAAAACAGAGCGTGTGCTCTCGATGTTAGAAAAGGATCCTTTTATTCCACATTTCCCGTCTGCTTTATATATATATATATATACTCTTCAGCTTTTCATACTAGTACATCTATTCGCGACAAAAAGTTTTACATATTCTGTGAAAACACTTCCATAACACTCCCGGAGAAGCGGTTATCTTATCAATAGGGACTACACAGTCAGCAGCGTTGTTTGTTTTTTGTTTTGTCAGTTATTAGAAAAGTTGGAGTTAAAAAAAATAATGAGAATGACAAAGAAGTTCTAATGAAGGATTTATGGAGCTCTTTTGCACAACAACACAGCTAATGCTGAAGATGTAGAAAAATTACAGAAAAAAAAATCAGTTGAACGTGCACACTATATGTTGGAACTAACAGAAAGATAACCTCTAACAGTGTTCCCGTGCTCAATAATAAAAACGTGCTCTTTAAAATTGATTAGTGAACGATGAATTAATGGCTGGCTTTGATAGCATAAACTATCCTCAAAAAATAATTAACTTAATTTCAGCTGGATATTTAAAAGTAAAATAAACCAGGAGTAGCATAAACTACTAAAGCTCAAGAAATTAATAATCTCAATTATCTTTATTAAAGACCTCAAATAATAATTAACAACAATTATTACAACTTTAGTGCAGTGCACTTCTCTTTAGCAAAAGTCGAACAAGAACAAAAAGCCAACTCACTTCTCCAAAGTCGAGAGTGATAATGAAAAAGAATGAACGGACAAAATAGTACAGAAAAATACATAAGTTTACAGCTTAACAAAAAATACATAATATGATGCAACGACGAAATGCCAGCTCAAGTTTCTAGAATGAACTGAACTGCAAGTTGCAATGAAAAACGAGGGAAAGTATTGGTTAATCTCAGATTGCCCCAACTATGGCAAAAGTTGGTTTAAGGTTGATTAAGGCTGGGTTACAAGTTGGTTAAAAGTTGGTCAATAGTTGGGTTACAAATTGTGGGTACTTTTACAAACATGTGGGTACTTTTACAAATATGTGGGTACTTTACATAAAATAGTTAAGAATGATACAAAAAATATGAAACATGGTATAAATATATTCATTACATTAAAAAAGCATAAAATTAGCATTCTCATTTCCAACACTATATGTTTAGGTAATACCTGTGAAAAGATACATTTCTTTGTTGTTTGTATACTTGAGATGGTTGTGGTATTATGTCGCAGTTTTGTAATTCACCAGACTTTGCCGTCAACATTGTTTAGCTGTCAATCAGTTGGACCTTTTGTATTGAAAAAAATGTGGACATGGCTAAAATACGAAGAAAGCAACCAAGAAAATTACATTTTCTTGGTTGCTGAAATGAACCTTGGAAGAAGACGACAGCATTGCCGATGGCGGAGCTCTAGCTTCATTCATCATGTCCGACGGAAATAAAGTAAAACCCAAACTTGGAAAGATGCGCTGGATATTTGACCCTACCTCATCCCCTCAAGGTAGAGATTCTACCGCCTCCTCCGAAACCAGTTCAAACAGACAGACAGACATAGCGAGTATAATATACGACGATACTGACGAATCCAAATAATTATGTGCTTACGGCTTCTTTAATGCCCGACTTTGAGTAAACATTACATCAGCTCACTCGCACAAAATCATCCATCGCCAAAAGGCAAAAATAGGTACAAAAGCGGTATTATTTCTGTATTAGCATATTCCATTCCGAGCTACCTCATTCCCTTATCTTATCTTATTGAATCTATATTTTCCTTGCTAACATGCTACACAACCATAATTCCATGTACACTGCAGCTAAACAACTTGCTGCAATAATATACTGATGGGCTGTCCATCCGTCCATTACCTTGATTGCATGCAGATGAGTGTAAAGATTCAATGAATATAAATGAAAGAGCAGCAGTCAAGACAGGAAAGGGAAGGAAGGCATGGAAAAGGTATATATAAACGTGGTATGTATCCTGTATTACCACTTACGTAACAAGTCCTATTTTTACTTTTTCCAAAGTTTTTGTCGCTGTTTGTCTAGAACCTTGCCCGGCAAATCGAGTCCCGGGCTAGATGCAATGTTGTGCATATAACTTCACCATTTTTTGGGCTTATCTTGGGTATATAATGAAATGTACTTCATTCTAATGAGATAACGGAAAAGGAAGCAAGTAAAATTGCTTGTTTTGCTTTCTCTTTTCTTTTTGTGGAGAAAGCAACCGTAACAAATGAGCGTTGTTACTGTTTATACCAACATATCCTACAAGTCTTGGTACTTTCCCGTTTATTTTCAGCCAAAGAGTTTTGCTAAGTAAATATATGTAAATTGTGAATATGGGCGTACATACACACATTTGAGCCGGTTCTTATTTGTTACCCACTACCCACATTTACCATGTCTCTCTTTTTTTTGTTTTCTTCTCTCGTGCCTTTTGTCTTTCGTCGTCAGAGAGCCATGAGAGCATTAAGCCACTCTTTTAAGAGTTCCACTTGTAGCCGACTTTTGTTTCATGCATGCTCAAGTAAATCTGCAGTCGCGTTGTCTACAGAGTTGGCGGACTTGTTTCGGAAACCCTCTTTGACTAGCTGGAAGAAAGTAGTACAAAGTGTTGTTTTCATTTGATTATATTATATACGCACTACTTGGATTCTATATGTTGTATATACTTTGTACATGTATGTTTATAATTCTGTTTGATAATACAATCGATAACGATATGCCCGAGTCTTGGGTGATGATGAATTGCACAGGGAAAGAGATTTATACTACCTGATACCATTTTTATTTTTAGGTTACCGTTCAAATTGCTTTGTGAAGTTAATTGATCTTTTTGAATCAATTGCAAGCACTGCTGCTGGCTGCTACTCACAAGAAATTGCGTAGTAAATGATAAAAGCCGTCATCATGCATTATAAAACGCACACTTTGTCTTGGTCTTATATTTTCCACCGCACAGATAAGAAAAGGAGAGGGACGCCAGCAGCAGGGCACAGGTTTTAAATTTCCAGAGAACATGAAAATGCACTACACACGACGGCTATACGGAACTGGAGAGAGATTAGGTTCTTGTACCAAAAACCGGGGAATATGGACATCCATACGTAATGAACTTTATGATTTTCATCTGCTCCGTCTTTCTTTTGGAGTCATCTGTTGTCCACCATTCCGTTTTGACAAAAGAAGAATGAATCCTAACCAAATTCTTGAGAAAACCTGGACCGATATCTACATCTTTATGTTATACAACATACGAACGAAGCAAAAGGAAGATAAAAAAAGTCGTTCTGTGTGCTGGTACTCATCCAGCACAGCCGCCGGTTCTAATATGCAAAGACCACAAGGCCGGATTGGCATTGTATAATGGAATGAGTGTGTAAATACACAAGCCATCATATAAGTCATGACGATGTGACTCTCGCCTCTTATCTTACAGAAGATAGCAGAAGGTAGTGAGGTACAAGGGAGCAATGATAAGAATACATACTTTGTTTTATATTTTAAATCTACTGGAACTCTATAAATAGAGGTATATCTATATTTCCGTGTGCGATATATGCTCGTAATATAAACATATGCATACATAGTACAGAGCACAATATAATTTGGTTATATTTTCATCCAACATTTACGGTTGAATGAAACTGACTGACAATGAGCTCTTTCACCAGAGGCAGTCGTGGTACTCGTTCCCGTAACGAGAACTGTACCATGCTGCCTTTTCCTCTCTGTATTAAAGTCACTCTTGTTGTTTGCAAGAATTTTTTTTTCTTTCCAAGTCATTGCTGTTTAGTTTAGAATGCAATAATAAATCCAAAACCTCGTGCATAATGCATAACGCAACTAACTAAATTCAGAGAGCAGTGTATGTGTAGCTTCCACAGCCCGCGTCTATATGCGACCACGCAACATGCACACAGAAGGGATTCGTTTGTTGAAGGTAAAGTTTTTATTTGGAGCCTCTGAATGAATAAAAGGGAAATATGAAAATAGAGAGAGTACGCATTTGGCAATCCTTTTGAGAGGGAGCACAATAATAATAGACACAAGCAGCATACTCGTAGTAGCAGAATCAGAGCAAGATCCTTGGACTTTCTCTCTACCTATTTTATTTGCACACACACGAGTTTCAGCTTTATGGAATTAGAACAAATGTAGTGAAAACGACAGGAGTGTGGTGGTTCAGAGACCCGTCTCTAATATTTCCTGTACGAGAGAGTACAATAGTAAACATAACTAATATTATGCATAATATGCAATGCATGTGTGTGCGTTCCGGCTCTGTTCACTTCCTGTTGGAGAAGAAGAAGCACAAAAACTACATAACTGAGCTTTCCATTGTTCCAATAATGGTCTGTGGTAAGGGAATGAGGTTAGTAAGTAAAATGTAGTTTGAACACATGTGCACACAGCCCTGGCATGTATTCTTTCATAACAACTGCTCCATCTTAAGAGAGTACAATAATGTTACCGTCTGCTGGTCTGTATATGTAAATTTACAACTGTTTTAAGAAGAAAATATTTTTGTATTCACCGTTTGCTTTCTCTTGAACCGATCATCCACACACAGAACCCGGTTTATATACTTCTCCCTTCTGGGAACACAAAAAATAATAAAGGCTTTGCTTCTTGTTACAAAACTAACAAATAAATTTGGAATGTTGTTTCTGTACAAGCGTATAGTGGAATCTATTGTATTTTGCAATTTTTTTTTTACAAAATTCCCCCTTGTAACTTTTTTCTCTCTAGAATGTATAGCACGAGCTAATGAAAACGACTGGTGGGTGTCCTAAGGGACCTTAAGATATTATATAAGAAGACGACAATAGAGCATGTCTTTGGGTTAAATCCGGTCAATGTTAGGATTAGTTTTTACATAGGTAATAATGTAGTCGCAGTGTCCAAAACGCGCGCAGTACTTCACTTTTCACCCGCAAGCTACTATAACGTGAACTGTCAGTCAGTGCCGGATTAACTTTTTTATCTTCAACAACCACACCAAAATTTTTGTACACTATCCGAATGAAGAATATATGAGAGTATGTACGTCCACGTCGTAATCATAATCAACTAGACAAGAACTTTTTGATGACTACAGTTTTCAAAGTTCATTCTCTTAGTACTACTGTCATGCTAAAAAATTGTGTGGCGTTAGTTGATAATTCAATCAGCAACGTCAAAAAGTAGAAGGGTCAAAGAAAGAAGGTGATATAGATCTGTGGGACTTGAGCAACCATTTCCATCTTAAAATGTTCCTGAGATGCATACTAAGTTTAAAATTTTGAACAAATATACTCCAGTCATGGAGCCAGAGAAGTCGTGTCGTCGTCTCCCCACACATATGTGCATACACTGTGGTCCGTTCTTAAAAAAGAATCGAATTAGATGCAAATGCAAATGAAGTTAAAGAAGAAGAGACATTCCGGAATACTTGGAACGGATGTACATCTAGAGCGACGGACTAAAAGTAGGTGCATACACAGATAACACAAGTGTAGTACGCCATGCAACATTATATTATTTCATTTTTCACGTCTTTGAAATAATCATAAAAAAACTGAGAAAATGAAAATGGGAAGCTCCCGCTGGGTGGAATGGAAGCAAGGTCACACATTTTCTGTCATCTTCTTGTCTGAATCATCTTAACAGCGAGAATTACTTAAATAAACAGAGAGAAGAGAGATAAGTTAAGAACGAGAAAAAAAAAGTTTAGTGGAGTTGGCAGGATAACAGATTATATAATCAGCATCAGCACAGCAGCTTACTATACTGCCAAAAACTAGCTTTCTCTCTGTGTGATGCTTATAAAAATGGTGAGGAAACATGACATGTAAATAAAAATATACGAAAATTTACTGAACGGACTAAAAAAAACTGTATATTTGGATAATTTGGAAGCAGAAAAAAACGGACATGGCCTGAAAAAAACGCCACTGCTTTTGACCATATACTCGACTGATAAGCAAATAGTACACACGGTAGAAAAAAAATAAGTTTGACTTTTCAACTCGGAATATTTTGACGTTCTTTGCTACTACATACTTTGCTTGTTTCCAGCAGAAAAAAAACGACAACCAAGTAAAGTTTTCACCGGACAACTTTCTTCTATCGCTCTATCTGGGAAATGTGTGTAATGTTCGTTTTCTCACTTTCTTTTAGCAAGATTCACATACCTCAAAAGCTCTTAAGCATAAGAACGACGAACACACGACTTTTTTTTGGACTTGTGGACGTGTTCAACTTTTAAATGAGACAGGTTGGTTATGTGTGATGACTCGATGACGACGATGCTCATCCAGAGTTGCTGGTGTGGTGTAAGTTGAACTTGGAAGCTCTTACGACCATATCCATTATGAGGATAAAAAAATGTGTAATATTATGCATATTAAGTGCATATTTCAAGAAATTGGAGGATATGATGGAAAGTGAGTTCCTGGTATGCATGTGTGCATATACAGCATATTATAGAGCACAAGTACGTGTGTGCTATGAACTTATATAGGTTTGTACTTTCTCTCTTGGATGGAAAAATAACAATGACGAAATAAAGTTGAGAACACCAACCACTACTACCGCAAACGCAAAACAATGTTTTCGAAAAAATGGTGATGCTTTCTAGTTACAAATTATATGGAAGTGGTGTGAAGTGTGAGATGACGACGAGAGAGAAAGCCAAATTACACACCGTATAGCAGGGGAGAAAAAAAAGGATGAAGAAAAAAGGAAAGCATAAAAAATGATGGAGGAATAAAGTGAAAGAAAACGTGCGTGAAGGGTGTGTGCGATGCCGTGCACGTTTTCAATGTTGGTGGCCGTACTACATTCTCTCCGCTGCCAACAATTTTCCCCATGGTAACTGCATGGTCCAACGATTGCCATAGTCACTGGCTAGTTATTTTTTCCACGCGGAGAATTATTCACATTAACTTTTTTTGTGAATATTGGTTACATGTATTTAATTGCTTGCATTTTAATTTCCATTCAAAATTATTGTGGATATACGTGCTAAACGTGCATAAAGTATATTTTATTGCCATCATACTCTGTCTACATTTCAACCTTTCATTAAATCAAAATGCATTCGTGCTCCGAAGCAATCACATTTTTTCCTGCCAAAATTACAGTCTTCTCCTGTCGTCGTCGCATCAGCAGTCAGCCTTTTGTGTTGCTTAATGGTACCCCATCACCAATTAGATTTGATTTCAATAAACGTAAAAATGGACGTAAAAAGGTGTGAAGATGCAAGTATACAATTATTTTTAGATAGAAAACACGCAACAAGAGAGGTGAGTCATACATGCAATCTTAAAGCTACTATCACCCTCAGTCCTCTGAAACCAAAGTTGTAGATATATCAGGACTGATAATGGTAAATGGTAACCGACTTATGGTAATAAAGCTGGGCAACCCTAATTAGTCCTGTTCACCACCACAACACAGAGAGAAAACGTAGCAGTTTTTCCCATTTTACTTTTGCAGCTGCAAACAAAAAGGGGGAAATGAACTGTGAGTAAAACGCAGACATAGTCGCAAACACACACACACACAATAGTGGTCATTTAACTTTTTCATTCGCTTTTCTATTATCTTTCGGCTGCGTTTGTTTTTGTTGTGGAGTGTGCAATGCATTGTTATTTCATCAAACTTGTTTTAGGGCTTTACAGAGTATACAAGATAAACTTGGGCACAGTCACATAACCAAAAATACCAACTAATTCTTCCCGAGAAAACCAAAATGTATCCCAATAATTTCTTGTTACATCTCTGAAAACAGGAGCTCAAGAGCATAAAGTTTTTCGGGTGATACTGAAATAACAGACGACGCAATAATAGCCAGAGAGCACATTCCTGTCTCATTTGTTACGTAACACCATTCATTTATATAATACGTGACTCATCTGCATCGTACTTTCCAAATTTTTTGTACAGGAGAACCCATTTCTAACTTCCATCACCACACTAATATCTACTTGAGCCTCTTGTTTCATTTTCAATACGCTTTTGTTCCTTCCTTCCATTCTAAATGAGCGAAAGTGATAGGACTGGAGACGTGTAGACGAGAAGTGTTTATATTACATTCGATGATGAAGCATGCTCTGCCTGTCATTATTCACTTTGACTATTCACCCGTTTTGTGTAGCAGGTTCTCTTTTTTGTACTTTTTGTTTTGAATAGTTTTTTTTCTGTGAAACTGCAGTCTGCATCATGACTGCTAAAGTTACACTATATGGTGGGTCGCTAGATACGGATATGCCCACACGTAAAACCCTACTAATAAATAAGCCATTCACGGTTTTACTTTCCTATGTACACATGTATAAAATCTAAATGGGTATTTAATATCAGTGATAACAATAGGGTAAACGAACAATAATATATTGAAAATCTAACTCTACATCAGGGGCAAAAAACGGTTGCGGTTCATATAACCAACCATATAGTATTGCATTTGAGCCCATAGTTTCGTCCTCCGCACACACAAAGCACACAACTATTCCATTATTCCCATTCAAACAATCCAATATATCCAGTCGTAAAAACTGTAAAGTATGGGTAAAAGAATGTGCGCTAATAAACTACCCACTACTCTCTCTGACATTGCACACTGTATGACTTTAGTCAAAATTGCTACTGTTTGAATACCAGTCATACTTGTATTTCTATTGCATTCGCTTATTCAACGGCATTGTGCCGGCGTAGTGACGTGTCTCTGTATATAAAGTGCCCAATGGAATAGTATTTTCTTCGCATTTACTCATTTTTTATACGATCCCTTTAAACCTTCATAACGAGCTCCCACGCAATACAAAACGAAGCCATTCTAATCTCATAACTATAACGAGCACTGGGAGAGAGAGAAAGCTATAACAAAGGAGAATTTAGGACCACATAAAAGGAGATAGGTCAATAATTTTGCCGTCCATTTGTAAATAACGCATTACTGACATTGCTCATATATATACCACTGTACAAATACCACCACCACCAGCAGCACGGCTATAATAAGCTGTAATGTGCTTACTCTAAACCTTTCTCTAGTTTCTGTAAGAAGTAATAAAATGTGTTTTTTTCGTCTACTCTTCGGGTTTTAGATTGGCACCGTGCTGTTTTTTGCTGCTACCTTTCCATTCTCGTTAGTTTCTAGCTAAGTAGAGTATAAGTACGCTTCAAGTAAAATCTACTGGGAGCTCACTTTCTCTCTCTCTCGCTCGCTCTCTCTCTGTCTAATATTTTCCCGTTCACATTTCCTTCTCCTCCTCTGCAAAAGAAAGCATATAGATGTACTTAATAAACTGGTGAAAGTGCACATGGAATATTTTTTCCAGCATTTGTTTACTCTAGCTATTGTAAATACAAAAAAAACGTAGTGAAAGACAAATATGCCTGAGTACGTCTACGCTTCCACACAGCTTGAGCTCACATGATATAGCATTAAAGAAAATATGCTGTGTTGCATTTCCTGCTTCTTTTCTCATTCAAGGTCTATGTCACTCACATGAGAAAATTTCACTTGAATTCATGTACTTTTAACAAAGCCGGTTATAGTTTTGTCGCTTTCCTCGGTCTACCTTTGTAACTAGTCATTTGAAAGGACGCTCTCGTAAGAGTAGCAGGAAAACGAAATGGAAAAGAGCTATTCTGAATTCCAGATTGTGCATAATGCGTAAAAATCTATCTATAAGTTATTTCTCAAAAGAATCGACTGAGAGAAGCTAGTACTCGGGATACAAATAAGAGGTAACATGTAGAATTTTTGGCTCAATCGCTTGGTCATACAATAACCATGTAATCATTTATGTATTCCGAAGCCAACCTGATCCTATTTTCCTAGAAAGAAAATCACTTTCTTGAGAGGAAAGAAACTCTGCTTTCGATTGTCCTTCTTTCCCAATCCTGTTCATTGGCAAATGCATTGCTTAAAAAGAAAACTCCAAGAAATAAAATGTGTACGTTTTTTTATATGCAGTGTGCAGCTTGTTGAAAATATATATAAACAATGGATGAAAAAGCTGGAAATAAAAAGAATGAGAAAACAACAAGCAGCATTCTTCGGAAAAAAGAAAAGTAGTGTGTAGTGGTCTTATGGGAGAAGCCATAGCAGTCAATCCTGACCAAACTTTATTAGGTAGGTTCAAGTTTTTCCTCTCTCCAAGATTCCGTTTGGGTGGACTCCACCAGAACCAATGTTGTTGTTGAAAAAAAAAATCTTTACGAGTAATCCTGACTTGACTTTTAAGGTAGTTCATTTCATCTTACGCTCTCTTGCCAACTTTTTTCTGAATAAGCAGGAAAAAATTCTGTAAGGTTAACGTCGGATTTCTCTATATGAGGCGAGTATATTATATGCATGTAGTAATTGCACACACAAGAAAAGTTACTCTTTTTCGCCACTTCTGGAATGCTATAGTTTTTTTGTTCCACCAACAAGCTACTAGCCACTGGACCAACTTTCCACATGCAGTCATCGCAGTTTGCAATACTTTTCATACCTCAAAAGAACGTTTGAAAAAATATTAGTGTTGCTTTCTTTAACTACCGAAAGTTGTACGTGGACTAACCACCTATAGCACAAGCAATTCGTGCCAGATAAAACGTGCTGCCAAGTGTAAAAATCTTCAATTTTGAAGTTGGTGTAAAAAAATCCTCCTCCACCTCATCTCTGTTTCTTTTTCTGATTTTGTTTTGTGAGCTTTCCTTCTTCTTCCGCGTCTCTTCTCCTCTCGAGTGAAACTAAGACCAAAAAAAAGTTTAGTTTGCTTCGTCGCCTCTCAGGTTTCCGATACACTCTATATTACTACTTGATGCGTTCTGACTTTTGTTACAGCTTTTGCATGCCCTGTGTGCATCGGTGCGGCTTGTCCAGAGAATATACTTGTGTGTCATTTATTCCATCCAACTTGCTACTTGTTTAAGAGAGTTTATGGAATGCATGTCATGGTGTTTTTCCCTCCAATAAGTTCTTGACCATGATCAAAAGATGAACAAAAAAATCGAAGCAAGTATATAAGATTTCCCTCAAGTCAACTTTTTTGCTCAGCCTTCGTCGCTGTTGGAACGAAAAAAGAAAGGAACAACTCGGGCAGAACGAGAGAAAAAAAAGAATTATCATCTTCGCACGTGCTTACAATGTCCAAGAATGCTGGAAAAAAGTCGCTCGATTGCTTATAATATATTTGGACAAATCGCAAAGTATATTTTTGTATAGTATATCGTTTCACTATGAAAGTAGTATAAAGTTTATGCTTAAATGCAGCTTGATTTATGAAAAAAGTGGGGTAAGCGCTCAGAGGGACAATTGTCAACATATTTTGGAGGGGATAACAAATGATAACAAAAATTAATGGAGGCTTGATAAAAAATACTACTGATAACACGTTAAACAATAATATAGTTGGTACACGTGATATCAAATGGTCTCTGTGTTCACGAAAATACATATAAAACTTAAACGGAAGGAAATTTACTTTTTTTCTCCAAGCAATTGTACAGCTGTTGAAATATTTAATCTAAGTAAGCGTTGACATTTTGAAAGCTTCGTCTATATGCATGTCTAACTTTGAAAACCAGTTTTCCAAGTTGAATGTGTAAAAACTGCTATAAAACACGCGTATGTAAAATTTGTACATTTCACCCACATGTTTTGTATATTGTTAACTAGAGAATACATACATTCGACATGTTACAGTATTTACTTTCTTCAGAAGGTAATTCCAGGTTCTTCATATGTCGATGTGCATTAAAAACTTTCTCTCCGGCCAGATGTGACCTTCTGGCTCCCAGTCTAGAAAAGCCAACAAGAGCACAACATATTTTCTTTTTAACTACTCGTTTCAAATATTCAAATGTGTTTTTCATACAGTGGCTAGCAAACTCTCTCAAATTCCACACAATCCCTCTCGTTTTTGAATGCATATCATTATTTCGTTTTTCCCATTCGTCGTTTCAATCTGGGAGAGAAAAGTGTCTCCAATTTCCGTCGGGTTTGTTTGCTGCCAGAAAATTGTGTATTATGACTGTGTATTATATTTCAGCTACAAGATGAAATTTTTTTGTTGCGAGGTTTTACTCACAGTTTGCATACTAAAATACCAACGTCTTCACTGAATTTTTGGTTCTTCATAGATAATTTAATATAAACAAGCGAGGAAAAAAAAGAAACAAATATGGTTTTCGTTTTCAGTATTTACAATGTATACATGTCATGTATACAAATTATTTTATTATTGTCGGTATTATGTTATGTTTTCTGTTATTAGATTCTTGTGGGGATATTGTGATCGTAGGTCTGTCCAGAGAATCCACTGGCGTCACTTTTATTTAAGATAGATTAAATATATATTAGATAGGCGGCGGTTAGGTTATAAATTATACATGAATACAAAATTCAGTACATCCGTAGGTCCAAAATAATAATGCACAACAAGAAGCAGTATGAAGTAAAATTAACTTATGATCATAATGCGTATGATTAACTTGATAATGGGCAATGTAAACGATTTTACATTTGGAACGACGACGTTATTTGATGATTAGTGATTACCTAGTCGGCATACCTGAACAAAAGTCCAGAAGGATCAATTAGAGATGTAAATGCAAACTTTCGCCATGAAAATTATCAAAGTTCATCCAGACTCCAGACACATTAGCGAGGTGAAAGAAAATATCATCATAAAGAAATATAATCAAATGGGTGGAACTTGAATTTCAGAAAGGAAATATGTTACATCACGAAACACGGCACACTTAATCATGCTTAATTGGGCTTGAATCTGTGCTAATAATACACTGCATACGAAATTATGTTGTCGTTCACTCTATTCATCACATTCATTTATTTTCCTACCAACGAAGCAATCAACAAAAAGGATCATAAAGATCACCTCAGTAATAATGCAAACGGGGACTCTGAAATTATCGAATGATTATAGAAAATTATAGAATGCTTTAAAATCATTGCAGTTCAACATGCAAGCATGTTTGGCTATAGTGCGATTATATATGTATGCAAATCATGGAAATGAAATGGGACAGTAATTATGGCTTATATATTATCGCCTTGTTCTTCGTAAATATTATACATTTATACGTCACATGAGCTTGAACTATCATGCTAGTTTTGTGAACTTCTTATGTCTCCTTTTCTTCAGAATATTACTTTGTAAGTTTGTACAACGTGAAGAATGTTGACTACATGAAGCTACCCACTCTTACTGCATATTTTTCGTTCTTAAAACATTGTAATCGAAATGGTAGGTTGCATACTTACAAATGCTAAAAAGATGCGTCTGAACGTCTTCACGTACTGCTGCTGCGAAGAAAGACACGCGAGTGAAAGCTCTTTAAAAAAGAAAGGAAACTTGTGTGTATGCAGCAAAACTAGGAATTTCGACTTTCTCCTAGTCTATCTTGTAACCAAACAAGTTATCGAAACATGGTTAAAATATTATGTTGATCAGTTGTTTGCTTCTACACGGTATCGTGTGGAAAACAATGCGACATACATATTATGTGCATAATATACAATATTATTATTATGTGTAAAGAAAGATGAACAACAAGAGACTACTACATGGGATTTTTTTGCTGTATACACGCAAGTTTTACAAGTTGGTAGGTACGCAGCATATTAAAACTTTCTCCTTTCACTGAACGTGAGACTTGTTTCCACTCGGAATTGAGAAAAAGAGAGTGAGTGCATGCATGTGAAATTGATGTATCGTTTGTTTTGGGTTTATGCAAATTTGTGACCCGTGTGCAGAAGCAGAAGCACGACCCAAATTTAACTCAACAAGAAAGCATCTGGTTCTCTCTAGTCAGTGACAAGGAAATATTAGAGAGACTCTGAGAGCGTGGGATTTACCTTGTGAATTATGATGAGCGTATCGCATCCGTGTAATGTAATATGTAATGAAATACTGTTTACTTGATTGAGTTGTCTCAAAATGTGTGCTACACATGCACAACAACGCTGCGAGAAAAAGATCGTGTTTAGAATCTTAAGAAATTTTAAGAAACAGATGAAAAATACGAATTACACATTATGCAAAAAGGTGTAAGTAAACTTTTGCTTATTAAAAGAGTAAACGTAAAGATTGTATGCTAGATTTTAGAAAATATATTATAACTGTTTCCTCCAAAAATTTGCTCTGACACAAATTTCAACTTTCACGGTTCATTTTTTTTTCTCTCCACAGGCCTAAATTGCATGTATGACGAGGAAGGGCCAACTTTTGTTGACGAGCCACCGTCCAAAGTCGAGTTCATTAACGAGCTCGGAGTGAGGCTCAATTGTTCTGCACGTGGGAGACCAGAGCCCAGTATTCAGTGGACTTTGGGCGATGGTAGTCCTCTAGGTGAAGTTCCTCGGCTACGCTACTCCTCAGCTTCCGATGGTTCATTAGTATTTGCCCCATTTCCTGCCGAGAACTTTCGACCTGACGTCCACTCCGCTACGTACAGGTGAGCTTTTTGAGTACAAAAAAATAGGATGATGATGATGGTCTGCTCTTTATTTCCACTACTGCTGAAACCTAACAGCACTTTTTTTCTTATCTGTTCGACAAAAAAAAGGGAAAAAAGGAGAGAGTAGCACTGTTATTGTTATTATTACACAACCTGAACCATCCTTAAAAGGCCAACTCCAAAATCCCTTATGTACACAATATCCGTAAAATACTACTCATGTTCCTCCAAGAAAAAAAAAGTTTTCTCCTTTTTTTACCCTGGCTCTCCTCCAAAGACTTTTCCTATAGGTACATATAATACTTTTGAGTATGTTTTGTTATACTTTCTCCACCATTCATCCATATCCATCCTTTTCTCTCTCCTTAATGCCAGCTTAACTTGACCAGAAAAGGATATCCGGAATGCATTTTACCTCCCATTCCTTCCTACTTTCACAAATTTAAGACGCCTTTCTCTTCCAACAATTCCCTTTTTTACTCCCTCTTTCAACTATACATACATTTAACTTTGTGTGCTCTCTCTCTCTCTTGTTTTCCCTTTTCTTATTCTTTCTCCACTGATTTACCTTCTATTTTTCCTTTCATGACAGATGCATAGCTGCCAATTCAGTGGGGACCATCGTTAGCCGAGATGTCCAGCTTCGAGCAGGTTTGTTTCCATCTTATATTCTCTCTTGTTTAAATATCTATGATAAACCTTTCCGTTTTTTCTCTTCTTCTTCAACCTATATTACATGTATGATATTTTTTGCGAGTGATTTTTCTTAAAAGCTCAAGTAGGTCTGAAAAAAATACGAAGAAGGGAAAGAATGAAATTCTTCCGGTTCAAGTGGGACAATTCAACTTGAATGTATTTATTAATCAGTTGATAAAAGTGGAAGGGAGCAGACCATGTACATATACGTAGTACCTTATCATATTACTTGTTATTCATTCATATATTGCATGTATGGGTACGATAAGATAATCTAGGATAAAAATAAGTGGAGTAAAAAACCGGAGAAAGCAGTTGACAATGCAAAGCTGTCCATTTTGCCAAAAAATAGGGTATATAGGCGAAAATGCAGTAAATGTCGGTATATATATTGGTATTGCTGATTTTATCTGCTCAAGCGATTTCCATTCAACAAATCTGACAATGAGTGAATATATATTGCATTTTTACATTCACAATGGCTACAAAGGGGTGGAATGAGAAACAAATAGGCAGTAAGATTATCTTTCAATGCATTTATCCTAGATCCATTCACACGACTTGAGAGACAAATCAACCCGGCCATAATAATTTAGATAAAACACAAGAAAATAAGAAAAAAGGGGAAAAGAGAACATTCACATGCAGCATAACATTACTTAGAATTTCAATAGAAATGCATGAAAATTTGGACGGAATGGGATTTCTTCATGTGAGTACTCCGCATTGGCGCTCTGGCTTACTTTATATTTACGTCTCCCTCTTTGCAATTTTTTTTTCTCCGCTCTCTATAATAGGTCGGTATAATAACCCACTTTTCCTTCATCCTATAATGAAATTCGTAATAATCCATGTGAAAGGCAGGTCATTTACTTCAGCACTCTCTTCCACTCTCAAAATCCACTTTTGCCCACAAATTTTCCCCCTTGCAATTTGAGCATTTTTCTTGTACTTTACCCAACCGTGTCATATTTTTTTATCCACTCCAAAAAAATGGCATAATGCATTATTTTGTTTTTTTTTCTTTTTACTCAACGGATTCTCTCTGGCTCTCTGATGACAAGATGTGTTATGATTTGTTCTCGGAACACAAAGTGGTGAAAAGCTCTAATGCGGAGAGTAAAAATAGAAGGTTGATGAGAAATTCTTTTATTTTCTTTTCCTAGTTTTATTTTCTTTAATGCTCTTCCCTGTACAAAGTGTAAATGCGAAAAAGATGATCCCGAATACGACTATGTATTCGGCATACGGTGGTAAGGACCTAACCTTGCAGTTAGTTAAATTAGAATTTAAAAATGAATCATATTCTCAAGCTTTGTCGTTGATTTTAGAAACAATTTGGCAAGCTTCTAGTTGCCTATCACACTGATATTAAATATAGTAGGTAGATATGTACAAATGAGGACATGAAAAAGGGGTTCATTCAAGCGTGAAATTTGGAACAAAGATTCTCGCTTCACCATTTTTTCAAGTTATGTGTAGAACGGAGCAAAGGGAAAATGTTTATGAGTTCATCTGTGCCTATGAAGTGACTTGCATTACGAAAAAAGAAGCACAAAATGTGTTCAGTCAATGTATAAAGCGAATTATACTACAGCATTTTTGTTCGATCTAGAGTCTCGATTCGAGACTGCAAGAAAACTGGTCGTTTCTAAAGACAAAGGCAATGATTTGAACCGAGCCAAAGGAAGCACTTATCTTCTTCGATTGTGCATGCTTAAAACGGTTCAAGAAGTGTGAAGCATGCACCTGAATCATAGCGTCGTTAGTCCACATTTTTAAAGATGATTTTAATTTTACCCCTGCCATTGCTTCTGCATTGTTGGTATGTAGGTAAGTTGTCTATTAAATTCTACCAAAGTCAGTAGTGCAGTGTCATAGACGAATAAGAACATAATATAAGAATAAGAATATGTTCTTATTCGTCTATGGTGCAGTGTGCGTATAAATATTTATCTGCCCCGTCAAAACCGGGATATGAACATTGTATTGATGACTTAGGGATAGTTCCCAAAGGAAAACTGACATTAATTGATTGGTAAACATGCTACTTTTTCAGTCAACCTATTAACCACACCATCACCACACACAGTAGAGAAAATCTGTATCAACATCACAACCCAAACCGGATGATTGTTTCGTTGTAGTCATAATATGCTGCTGTAGGCAAGAAAAGCCCGCGTCCTATTACGACTACATTAATCGCACTATTTTATCTTCAAACACACAGGCATCAGGCAAAAACCTATAGTCATAAATACTTACAACCACCACACACACACTCTGACTCTGTGAGTTCCATTTCCCTCCGCACACACACACACAACAAAGTTGCCTAAAAAAACCTCGCCCGGTTACAACAAAAAGTTGAAAATTTGTATGCTCATTATAGAGATAAGAACGTTCTTTGTGCATTCTTTATAGTTTGTTTTCACTTTGAAGAAAGGTCCGGAACAAGTAGCTCCTTCTCAGAATTCCACACTGTTTGCTCTTGTAAGGCTTCAAGTGGGTCAAAGCAGTAACCTGCAATGTGATGTATATGCAGTGCGGCGTTCATGATGATGATGCGATGCTGACTGTGCAAAAAACTTCATTTTAAATATTACAACGGAGAAAAAGAAGGATAACTATTTGCAGCGTGGCTTTTATACTTAAGAGTAAACTAATATTGTACGTATGCATTATAAATACATATCTTATATATTTATTCAATGGTTTACAGAAAGCCAACAAATTTTTCTTTAAAAGATGCATGCACTATAGAGCTGGTTGGTTGAAAGCTTAAAATGCAGCTGTTTTTGTCCTAAAAATTGCAAGATGAAAGTAAATTGTCGTTGGTGGTGCGGTGGCAAATGAAGAAACCAGGCAACATCTCAAGACGAGACGGAAGTGCTTGCACCTTGCATAATCTTGTAAAAAAATATAAGAGCAACCCTGAGAGAGGTACATAAGTAATATTACAACAAGTCATTTATTTTACATACGGAATTGCCACGTGAAACTCTCTGCCTGTTTTGCAGTTTGCATTACTAAACCAACTCATCTGCCTCTCTTTCTGGTATAATGGCTTTGCTTTTTATACTCACAGAGTGAAAGCGCGTATATATTTATGTATACATGGTGCACTTGTCTGCTTTCTATACTGTAGCCTGGCTTCCTGCTCCGGTTCCTTCGTGTTCCACTTTATGTTTCCCTCTGCATAAACAGAGGCAGAGAGAACATTCCAACTTCTTCTACTTCACGACTCTGCTATAGGTTTCTTTGGAACCTTTTTTTTTACTTGAGATTGCGAGAATACACGGAATATACAGTGAAAACAAGAGAAATGGTAGTAGTTCTTATCATTTTCATCGTCAGAGCAAGAAAAAGGGCTCCTCTGCTACCTTTTCCCAGCTTCCGTTTCTCTTGTACAACAAGATTGTTATTGTACATGCATAATAAAGAGTTTTATCCTATCTCAAAAGCTCCAAGGTCCTTGCTACATTTTTGTATTTATATTCCCCGTTCTCTATAATTGTATCATCGCATGAACAGTGGTGGCGATGATGGCAAAGCTAGTTAGTATCCTCGAACGAAATTGTAGTCAAGTCCCATCGTTTTAAAGTCAGCGGTAGTCTTATTAATAACGACTAAGTAACCGCCGCGTGAGTCACCTACATTCTCCCTGTCTCCTTTTTCTCCCTTCACTCGATTTGTTCCAGTTTCTCTGTACAGATATGTAGATATTGAAGAATTTGTTGGAATTTGTTAGTGGAGGGATATGAATGCATTTAATTTTATGCTCTCTCTCGCTGCTCCTCGTGAAATACAACACGTAGTTTTCGTACACATGCACTACTTTTTTTATATTCTGGAGCATGTACGCTTACACATACTCCCTGTTTATATAAATAGGTATGCAAAATTGGATTCCTATTATAGGGCATACACATTTAATTTGCCGTCGGTTTGAACAGCGTCACTTTACATGCTCGTTTTGTACTTATCACATTATTAAGTAGAGAAAGTGAAATGGTACTCGACTTTATAGGAATGACTGCACCTCCGTCTGTTTATCTGTTTCCCGGATAAGCTATGTTTCCAAATCTTATTGCAGGAAGGTCACCATTGATTTTGACGAGAACCGGGACACGTAGTCGCTTCATTTTATATTGCATCCCAACTTTAATTAAACTGGTGGTTAACCTTGAAAGTTTTCATCTTAATTTTGTTAAAACTTAAAGCGCTATACTTTTTCACACTGCAGTTCTTACGCTTTGTTATTACATATTGTTTACACGTACCTACATTTTCTTAGCGATTACTTGTTCGTGTTCGATAGGACCTGTATATGAAGTACATAAATTGTTGAATGTGACGAAACAAAAAACGCATTCAACTTTATACGTAACTATGTATGTATTTAGTGCATATCATTTACATGTTCCACCAAAGCTGTAAAGAATTGGAGATAACAAGGTTTTTATAACCCGTGTAAAGTGTCTGTAAAAAACGCTCCATTTTGGCACAATAGATAGGGTAAAATGAGACATTGCATTTTCGAACGGGCATAACTCGCAAAAAACAACTTTGCAAAAGTGTGCATGCTTTGCATTCACGTCCATGAATATGACCTTTTACTTTCAAGCCATTTAGGTACTTAGCTACTCAATTTTTTCCCATATGTTTAGCATATATTCTTAGCAGGCTATTGAGAATGAGGAACCTTCCAAATGCATCCGGTAGGAACAATTTTGTCCCGTGTATATTTCAAACAAAGACAAACTGTCCGCTCACTCCCAACATTGCCCTCATTTGAATTAGGAGTGTATGAGAAAAGGGAGAAATGTGAGTTGTCAGACTATAAATACATGAGCACCAGAGAAAATGAGAGTGATGAACTCATATTCCCTTTCCCTGGTATGCAAAAGGGACACGGACTATCATGGTGATTTGTTTCTGCCTCTCTGTAAAATGTTATGTGACGCGAGTAGTAATAGTCGTAGTTGTGCTACCGATGCTGCTGATGAGAACAATAATAATTTCGAATGATGATGACAACGACAATGATGATGGCAATCCTAGATGATGAGCCGAGAAAGAAAATAGAACTTTGGTGGCATTTTGTGCCACTTGAATGGGCTTGCCAGAGAAAGATGTCGGCAGAGAGTTGACGACGATGATGAGAGGATGCGATGGTGAATGGCTGTGTGTGTGAGCGATGATAAATATACTATGTTACAGCAGCCGCACAAAATGTTATCGTAATAGGATACCGTGATTATACTTAATGCTATTATTATAGACTCTCTCTTGTAGTGAGAACGTAGAGCGAAAATGGTCACGTTCCTACATGTTTACAACATCCTATACGCAAGTGCATCTTTACACTCCAAAAATTAATATAAACTTGTTTTCCCCTGTATATAGAGGTTGTAGGTATCGTATGCATAAACATGGTAATAAGAACGTATATATAGCTAGCCAGTAAATATTAACACCCTTTTTAACTAGATGAACATTATACATACCACGTACTTATATGGTTGGTGGTTACGCTTAAAAACCTCGAATATATATATTTCTCAAACTTTCACCAGCATATTGTATTCAGTAAATATATAGACCTGAAATGGTATCGCGTCCTGTGGCGCGATACAGTGGTTATTGTGGGGGACGTACATGTATAGTGCGACGATAACTCTGTTTCTCTGCTTCACATAAACAGAGATGCAATAGGAACAAACTCCATTCAAGTGCATGATTATATACGCATGTAATATAAGTATTTAGCGATTTTTTATTCCATATTTTTCTTGGCCGTCTTTTTCAGCATTTTTCAGCAAGAGCAGAGCAGCGTTGATGCTAGTGCCATATTATCGTGCTCAAGTTCCTTTTCTGGAAAAAAGGGAAAGCGCTAACGAGGTAAAGCTAAAAAAAGAGCTAATGACAAACTCACATATGGTATCATTACGGATCCTTCCGTTGCTTGTTAGGTTGCGACTTGCGTATATGTGAGTGACTGTATAGAATACACAAATAGTGAGGTATTTTCCCCATATATAAGAATATATGGAGTCGTGTGATACTGAAGGGACACGACACGATTGAAAAGTACCCTCTCTCTTGGTCGACACTTGCCTTTTGGAACAAGAAAAGAGGTAGATTGGTTGACGATAAGTACAAAAAATGTAGAATGATTTGAAGACAAACTGGGCTACGTGTTATGTATGATGCCGGAGAAAACAAGATGTGCACATTTATATTCTCCTAAGGTGAAAGTAAAACAGAGTCAAGAAAAAAGACACAGAGGGGAGCGTGTATGTAGCGACATCATGTGCTCTCTGTTTTTTATTGCTTGTTCGTCTTTTTTTTGCATCATCATCTCATCTACAAAATGTTCACTTGCCTCACACACGACACACCGACATGC
The DNA here is from genome assembly GCA_004115045.4 of Sinella curviseta. Lineage (NCBI taxonomy): Eukaryota > Metazoa > Arthropoda > Collembola > Entomobryomorpha > Entomobryidae > Sinella > Sinella curviseta. The sequence continues at coordinate 40,570,177 of CM023203.3, forward strand.
GAATTTGACCTAGTAAAAAAACGACGTTATTCGAAATTGACACGGTTCTTCAATAAGATATACACCGTACGGCAAGGCATATTGGAGAAAGTGCCAATGGCAGAGAAGGCATCATAAAAATACTATAAACTACTTTGGTCTGACCTGTATATGTATAGCCGCTATATATGTATTTCTAGAAGAAAAAAGAGGAAGAAACTTTTTTGTTGCTTCAAACGTTGTGTTCAAAAAAGTCCAACGGGCGAGAGGAGAGGGTGAGAGAGTGATAGTTTTGCTACTTTGTTGCTGCTCCTACTTCACTGCTCGCTTAAATTGTGTAAAATATTGCATTGCCCGTTTGAAGAAACCCGTCTCCAACATATTATCTGAATTTATCATCGATAGAGCTGGATATACACATGTGTATGCGAACTCACTGGAGCTTGATTGTACATTGTATATATCAGTTTTGCTCTTACACGCTTTCCTATTGTCTGATCAGTCTTTTCTGCTTTGATGGCTATTGTCAAACTTGCTCCCTTTCATCTGTCTCCTCTATGTCGACAATATGAGAACATGTGAACTGTGTGTGTTCGCAGATATACCTAGATAAATAGATATAAACTATGACATAACATATATATAGACGAGAGTGTGGAGGAAAGCTGATGATGATGATGGCGGTGATTGTGATGAGTGAGCCAACTTTAGCAAAAACTCAGTGTGTGAGGCTACAAGAAGGGGTTTGCATTGTCCTGTTTTAGTGTGACGCGGAATGACAATGATTGTACTGATGAAGACGCGGGGTCTTCTGGTTACCCAACAACGCCTGGACGAATAGGTACAAAAAAGAGAAAGCGTCTTCTGCTCTGCTTCTCCAACTTTCTCTTTCACTCACACGACGTTGGTAGTGTAAGCACATTTATATAACGTTTTGGTGGTTATAATAGCGCTGAAGACATGGTGAGTGTTGAATAGGTAGCGTCAACAAGCGTTTTTTGGCGTCTTATTCATTGTACGTCCATTTTCTGTGATGTTAAATGAAAATACAAGTTTTTTGTTATCGCCAATCGCTCTCCCACTCACTCATCCTCATTTTATAAAACAAACGAATGAGAGTGAAGCGGCGGCTCCATTCTTTGGACGCGCGCGGTATAATAAATAAAGTTAAACAAAAGTTGCTGATTATATTATGTTCCTTTGTTAGTAGCCTCCTGCTGATTGTTCAAGTAGCCGAGGTTTTCGAATCCCGGTATTGTTTTAGTTTTAGGAGAGCCATTCTACAGATTGCCGTAAAGATGAAAAGTTAAAATAATGCACCTACATATATAGACCTAAGCCTACTAAATGTTTGTATTTCAACAATAAGTTGTAGTTAGTATCTCAAAAGTCATTTAGCATTTTGTACTTTCACCGCTTAAAAATTTCAACGTATTCTGCTGCCGTCTATATGTCGCTTTCACTTTAATGAAAAATTATGCGGTCTCGCATCCTCGCTCTCTTGAATTCTGTAGCCGTGTCCGTGTCGCGTATTAAAAATGCGTTTGGAGAAATGCATAAATATGTTTGTTGAACGGACTTCATATGTACATATATTTTCTATAAGCTTTTTGTTTTCAGTAACAAACAATCAGAGATATTCCACTATATAAAATTCTCCACTTAACCAAACGGCCACCTTTCTCCTTTCTGGTGGCAATGATATGATGACGGGCGGTTTCGCGTTTCTTCTCTCCTCTTCACATCTCTTTAGAGGAACCGCTATCACATTCACGCTCTAAAACATTCTGCATCATGCCACACCACAAAACTCAACACCCATTCATCTTTTATCCACTCTCTCTGTGTGTGTATTTATGTATGTCCTTCTGCCTATGTGTTATCCGTCTCCCTCCCTACTCCCTACCAGAACGGCTTATAACTCAAGTTATATTATAATGTATTAATAATGCTCTATTCAGTGTCAGCTAGGTGTAAAACATGGAATTTACATAGAGAGAGCTATAATCACAAATCACAATACAATATATAAAACATTCGAAAGGAAATGTATGTACTTGTGTGAGTGAGTGTACATGCCTGAGCTTCCGCTAAATATAATAACTTTCACACACAAAGAAAATTCAAAATCAAGTCAAAGCTTAAAAGGCACAAAAACTAACGTGTGTGGTGTGTGTCGGTGTCGGCAGCCAGCCACGCATACATTTCCATATCCGGATTTCCTTTTTACCACACACTTTTGACAATAATGTTGTAAGAGGAGCAGAATAAAAGGATAAAATATTTTGCATTTTAGCCACTCACTCACTACTTGCATGCATGCTTATTATAAGCTGAAATTCGTTATTCCTTGTCCGGAAAATAAGGTGAAGTTAAACGGGAATGGAAAAAGCAGGCAATCAATATACAAAACTGACTGTATATAATGTTTCATTGGCAGATTGTATGTATGATGGAAGCACGGCGGCGGACATTTGGCTTGATTTGTACAGGAGTACAAGAAGTTGATAGGAAAAGAGAGAGAGAGGAATCGCATACTTTACGCTTTTTGAAGAGTCAGCGATAAATAATTGCCGTTGCCACTCCTTTTTCCTTCTTGGTGAAATGTCATAATATATCACTTCTTTTTGCTCCGTTGAGCCAACAACCACACGAAAAAAAAGTGTAGAATGTGGTTTCGTCTTACTCAAGCAAGACGGAGTGTAGTCCACCACACCAACCGCACCAACTCCAGCAGTGAGTTGGTAAATGGGAAGAGTTAAGAGGTATGAAGTATGAAATAACCAGAAAAAAAAGAAACGAAGCAAGAAAAGGAGAGAGAAAAAGACAAAAAGAAGGAAAGTCGAGTCGGATTTACTTTTTTTTTCTTTGGATTTTCTTTTCTCATGCTTATTTTTCACTTTGTGGCTTTAGTTTTTTTATAGGTTTTTTTTCAGATGTAAAATCCGGTCCTCAACTCAAAAGCTGATGTGACACACTCTGCTGTTGTGTGATCCGTTCTGATTTACTGCCTATATGAAAAAAAGAACAAAAAAAGTACATTTTTTATATATGTTGTTTTTGTTGCACACGCACACATTATTGGCGTCAAAATTTTATAAGCTCATCTTGCAATTTTTTATACATGTTTTTTATTATCGAAGTCTATCTATACAGTAATAATAGTAAAATGACATTTTTCTCAAAAAAGAAACTCTTTTAAGTAGTTATAAAAAACAGGGGTAGTAGATTTTGACAACTAGACAACTTTGTAAGCAAACTCGAATAAAAAAATTATATGGAGCTGCAATGAAATGTCTATGGAAAAACTATATATTTTTAGCACTATGTAAAACATTTTTTTTATTCTCAAAGGCTTTGCTAAATTCTGTCATCGAAAAGCCTTGGTACTTAACTTACTTTCTCTCTAGTTTGTCTTGTCTCACTTCGTGCTAGCAAAAAGTAATTGAATAACATTTTTAGTAACATGACTCCATCTTCATAATAATTATATCACTCCTTCCTCGACGTTAACAAGATATCCATGAGCTTCTTTTTTCATTTTTCATATAAAAAACATTGACAAGTAATACATCTTTCTCAAAAATTATTCATACGATATTTTGAAATCAGAAACTTAAAAATTTAATTTTCCCTTTTGTAGATAATGTGTGGTACTAGTAACATGTACAATAGATTCAAATGATAGTAAAGCGAATGTTTAATGGGACGGAAGAGAATAACGGTGGAATGATGGGGAGAGAGATGCACACAATTGTATCGTACGCACAAGGAAAGTAAATGAGTGTTCAAGTTATTGCCATCATCCTACACCTTAACTACAGCCTATAGGATGTGATGGTGGCGTTTGTGTGGTTTCGCTGCGGTTCCTTCTCTCTCCTCGTGTTTCTCTCGCGGTGTGGTTTTTCACTCTTCTTATTCTCACCTAAATGAGTGGTAAGCAAAGAGTCTCATCTCCTGACACTCGATGCACTCCACACACTCTATTTTTTTCTCCTTCTCGGAATGCTCATTTCTGCTATCATGTAAAAAGGCAGTTAAGACTCTGCACACTGTAGTCATGTTAATGTTCTACAGAATTTTTATATGCACATGCTTTACTTGGCCTTGAGGGACCAATAAAGGTGAAAAGAAGCCTCGAGAAGGAGCATGTATAACTCCATCTTCCACCAACTCGAATTGTACATGTACTCTGGGTAGAGAACTCCAAGAAAGAACAAAAAACTCTTAACCGCTACCTACGATGATGGTGTGGCGGTTTTGCCGCTTCTAAACTTTTAACATTTAATCTTGCACATTTTTCTCTAACCCGCCACACCACTACCACTATATATCTTACCTTTCGTCTTGTCCTTATACCACTTCATTTGCCTTTTACTCACCAAAAAAAGAGCCTGGCTGAGGTTTTTTTTTCTAGGAAAAGAAAAGGTAAAAAATAAGCCTTCTTGCTTACTACACTTCTTGCCGATGATGAGTTTCCTCAAAACCATTTTTTTTCCTGTGCTTTATTCTAGGAAAGGAGAAAAAATAAAAAAAAAGAGAAAGAATTGTTCAACTCATTTGCTTTCTTCTGATAATGTTATAGTGCGTGCATGGCATGCATGCTTACACACACGCGCGCGTATATTAGAATGCAACCAAAAATGTCTACTCTTGCATGTAACGCATCCATCGCTTTGAAAAAAAGTGGTCTCTTGTGTGTCGAGAAGAGAAAGGAATGCTTAAGACAAAGAAGAATGATGAAGAAAGGGTTATTTTATTGAATTGAAGGGAAAAGAGAATTCAATTTTCATGCCAACTGCTTCGCATCAGCTCAACTCATCTACGTACTACGAAGCGAATGGAGTGTGTAGCATGCAGCCTGATTCCTGAGAAATTCTTAAGCATAACGGGTTAAACTGGCTTTAGAGGAGAAAAGGGATCAGGCTAACGCTCTTTAGGAAGAAAGCAACTCAAAATCAGATGGATATATAGTCACTTGAATTAAGGTGTTTTCAGGGCAATATTGGGATTGTGATTGCCGTTGGCTCCCCGAATAAGTTGTAGGCAGTATGAATCTACTTGTTTTTCTCTCTATAAACTTTTTTAAAGTGAAAGAATGTAACAAGTTAGTATAAACGGATTTCTTATTTTTTTCTCCAGAAAAAGAAAAAGAAAGGCACGAGAGAGAGAGAGAGAGAGAGAGATGAGGCTTTAGAGCCATTCAACCAATCAAGTGAAACCCCAACTATTTTTTAGTCAGTCAGTCATTCAATCCCATTGTTATTTGTGGTGGATTACCCATCTCCTTCTTTCTCCTGCTCATCTATCTACAAAAAGTGACTTAACGCAAAAGAAAATTGAAAGTGCCTGTCATCTTCATCTCATTCTTCTTCTTTAAAATCCCTTTTCTCCTTTTTATCGTTCTATCATCTCGCTCATATACAAAAATGGAAGGGAAGAATAAATAACGGAATTCAATAGAAAAGACGAGAAACGCGTACATTTACATTGTGTGTTGGAGGATCAATCTGAGCTCCTTTCACATTTGAGCACGTACGCACAAAACAAATAAAAATGATATCATGAAACCCGGATTTTTTTTCTCCCAACAGCCTCTGAGATTATTTAATTACCGACCAGCATTTAATTCTAAAGGTACCCAACTAATGATTTCCTTTTTTCCCCGTTTTTTATAAATTGCAGTGGTGAAGCAGTCGTATGAGACGAGAGTACAAGCGCCTCGAATTGTGAACGGATTTCCAGCAATCCTGGATTGCGTCGTAAATCCGAGCTATATGAGAGATTACATTCTCGTAACGTCGTGGGTTCGTGATAAATCCTATAATATCCTGCCAACTGCTTCGTCAATCGACTCGTCAGATACGAAATATCACATGATGTCTGATGGAAGACTGCTTATTTGGGAAGTGGGTCCACAGGATGCGAGGTCTACCACCTATCAGTGTCGTACCTTGCATCGGCTCACAGGACAAACCTCAGTTAGCTCACCCGGCAAATTAGTTACTTTTGGTAAGAATTGAAAGATTTATGTCCTTTTTTTCTTAATAAATATTATGTAGAATCGTACATCATTTTATGAGTTTTCACAAGAAAATTTTTTTTTGTGCAAATGCTCTCTCGCGCATTTAAATTAAAATTTAATATATATTTTACTCTCGTTTTCACAATTTATTTTATTTTTTCTCTCTCTATCCCCTGACAGATTTAGACAGACCGTCCCGTCCCATGATTCAGTATCGTTTGAGTAGCATCAATGCCAAAGAAAACGAACAAGTCGTCTTGCCTTGCTTCGCGCACGGTCTTCCAAAACCTTCGTACAGGTAAGGTGTAAAAAAACACTCCATCTTTTTCAGTGAAAGTATAAGTTGCTCATAAGCCAAAACTGCGAGAGAGAGAAAGAGGAGAAAGCGATGAGTGTGTATACGTATCTAAGTAAAAGTAATAAGAGAAGAATTGCGTGTACGAAGGATATTAATCATCAACTCGTTTTCCCTTCTTCTCTCTCGGTTTTCCCTTCTAATTTTTTTTCTTCCTTGTCCCATTCTCTCGAACACTTGCCGTTTGCAGTCTCCGTCTTATTGCCAAAAACCTCACAAAAGACTTAATTAACTAATTAATTAAGATAGATATCCTATTCCATCTTGTGCTCTCTACAAACTTGCGTTTCCTTAACTTTTCTGCAGCAGCAGCAGCAGAGAAAAAAGTATGCAGGTTATGGCATTGAGGCTGAGGGAGAGAAATCGTGCACGCGTCACCTCATATTATTCTCCTTCACAGTAAACTAAGCACATGCAACGGTGAAGCACAAAAAAAGAAAACTCCGTTTAGAAAAGTCACATTTTTCCTTGCCATTCCTCCTTTCCTTTTTGTCAATTACAATTATTGGGATAACACAAGGCGTTACAATGGAATTGCTCTTTGCAGGTGGTACAAGAAGGAAGGGACTCGACTGACGTCTGTGATAGACGACTCCCCTGACGAGACAGGACACCGCAATTCCATGTATCTCTCGTCCTCCTCCTCCACTTCCGGCTCATCAAGAAGCATTCAACAGCAGCAGCAGCAACAACATCATCAGCACCAGTCTTCCGGCTCTTCTTCATCATCCTTTCGTCATGATGGGAGCAGCGGGAGCAGTAGTAGTGGCGGTAGTGATTCATCCAACTCGAATAGCCCCGGTGCTGGTTCTAGCAGCAACAGTCACGGTTCCAGCAGCAGCTCTTCGTCTTCGTCAATACTTGCCAGTTCATCCGGAATGAGGCTTCTTCACGGAGCGCTGATCATAAATTCTGTAAAAGTGGCTAATAAAGGCCTGTACCTGTGTAATGTGTCCAACTCGGAGGGAAGTGAATTGCTCGAGGTAATTTTTCCCTTGACGTTGACAAATGAGAGTCATTTCCATTTCAGCCATCTTTTTTACTTTCTTCTTCTCCCCTACTAACTTTATGTACCGTCTCTCCACTTGCATACAGCTTTATTAGTACGTTTTTTTATACCGCAGCTCAGCCAAAAAAGAAAAATCCCTTCACGTTTTTTTTCTGACCATTGTGTAAGCTTGCTTGGTTACTTATGTGTCGTTTGTTACTCCTTATTACGCAACTAACTACATATTAGGGACTTTTCAGTATACAAAACTGCCACATTCCATCTTTTCTCTCTCTACGCACTACACACACACTGTTTCTTTAGTACATTTTCGATTTACAAGTTACTAGTTTTGAACCGTATCGCCATATGGTGCACTCTTGAACCTTTTTTAAAAGGTAGACTGTTGGTCAATGCTCCTGGCGCATGATAAAACTTTAAATGTGTTTAAATACATGCACCTACCCATGACCAGCTGAAAAACTTTGGTTAAAGCCCGTGTGTGTCTAGTGTCTGCTGTTTTGTAGTAGACCAATTAGTTTCGTGTAAAGAATCTAGGTGCTTGCTTTTCCTCATGGCTTTTACAAGTACTCTCTCTCGTAATAGCGCTAAACTGGACACAATGCGAGCTTCCGGTGTATAACCCATGGTTAAAGACACATTTTAAGAAAAGCTTAAGGAGGTATAGGTAGTAATAAAAAAAACTAAAGAGAGCTCTCTATATATACTCAACTGTGTGCTTGGTAAGTACCCTCCAGTTGTTCTCATCGCTCCTCCTAGCTCGTTTTCCCATTTTCCTGGAGGAATTTTCATTTTCACCACTACCGCTAACCTTTTCCTTGAAAGACACACAAATATGTAGCTACATGGATAGGTATATGTTATGTTTCTGTGAACCTCTTCCTCATCATGCATGATACGTTTTGCACACCTTTCGGCTAACAATAATTAAATTGCTTTGTTGTGTTGGTTGCTATACTGTTTTGCTATTTAGACTCACATTACTGCTACTCCTTGTTTTCCTAATGGATCGGTATAGTAGAATGGGAGCATTGCACGGAAGTGGTACACAAGTGGCGGGCGGTAGTGTGTTGATCTTGATGATGATATTACAAGTTTTTGGCAACAACTACTACACTACACGGTTATTAACCAAACAAAGTTTTTTTTTCAAAAAAAAGTTACTGTAGTCGAAGTGGAATGGCCATTACTTGTGTCCGGGATATGCCAAGTTAAAGCTTTAGTACTTTTTGTAATGACTGTTGTTTGGTGTAGTTGGATGTGATGGGGAAAGCTCATTAAATTCTTTATTTTTACATGAAATAGAATATTATTAGTTTTCCGACGACCCTCCCTCCCTGCACTAACTAAACAAATTCATTTTTCGCTCATAAATGTGTGCATGAGATAATAATAGCAAGTAACAAGAAAATAATACTTTTACTTTTATTAATAATCTACATCCACCACGTTGCAATCACATTGTCATGTTATATTTTTCATTTATTATTATATGGCATATCGCTCTGTTTTTTGTAGGTCGAGCTTATTGTGAGGTCACCTTTGACAGTTAACCTACATCCCAAAAAGTTGAGTGTTGACTTGGGCAAAAGTGCAGAATTCACTTGCTCGATCGTATCAGGAGGGGGAGGTGTGGGGGGAGAGGGACAGCATTCCCCTCAATCTTCGTTGTCGTCGCTATCCTCGCCGTCCTCTACCATTCACTGGCTCAAGGATGGCGTCCCACTCCTCTCTGCGGCCGCAAGTGGAGGAAACAGGGTGAGGTTCATTGGTCACAACAGGATATCCATCCAGTCGGTTACGAGAGAGGATCAAGGAATGTATCAGTGCATGGCAAAGAATGACTATGGCTCGGTCCAACAATCCGCTCAACTATGGCTAGGAGGTAAGAAATGAAAACTAAATAATATCAACCACTTAATCTGTTTCTCTAGTTGTGATAATGTAAAATGTAATTAATATATATTGTAATGCTAACGGACATAATATCCAGTGGCAAAAGAGTTTATAAAAGTCTAAATGACAGCCTTGTTTTCTCCCCCATCCATTCTGTCATCAGAGGAGGAAGGCTAAAGACTTAACTACATATATTATAGAGGGTCATCATCATTTAATATACATTTAAGTCTAGTTACTTTTATCGCGTGGTATAATGTCAATGAGGGTCTCGCAAAACGGATCCTTGAGAAAATGTAAATATTAGAATACATTTTAAAGTTCATCCAAGAAGTCAAGTGGAGGAAATAATGGTGGAGAACATTAAGGGAGCTGTGCAAAAGGAAACTTTTGAATAGTCACAAGAGTCAAGAGGGAAAAGCGCGCAAAGTGGTAGAGTAACATACTTGTGTCAACTTAAAATACTCAAGTATTTCAACTGATTGTTCTCTCTCAACTTTCAACGACGAAAACGGGCTGCTGGAGAAAATTCTGCCTTGACTCTTGTGTGGGAAAAGTTGTGGATATGCAAAACAGGAAACGCAAATCATTTTATACTATTAAGCTCTCTGCTTACCAAAAAAAAGTTGCAAACAGTTTTAGAAACGAATATATACTTAACTTGCTAATGCAAAATATCATCGCAATTAGTGCCAAGCGCAGTTGATTATTTTTTGTTTATTTTTTTATTCGTCTAGAGATTTCATAAATAAATGTACTTGTTATGGTCGATTTCAGGAATTTTCGGTCAGATAAAGTGCATAAATCAACACAGTAAAGGTAAAGATTTTTTGCCAAGATTATTTAGTCATGAGAAAAAGAGAAAGCACAGTAGTAGTTCCAGTTCCGAGATTGTTTATCGTAAGTACATATGCATTTCTATATATCAGCCAATGAATCTCTCACGACGGAACATAAACATATCCTCCACCCCGACTCTGCGCTACTTGTTAAATTATGGCAATAATAAAAAACATGAACTTGGAAATTTTGATGGTAGCCTGCAACTACGTCTCTCTGCTTGTGGCTCAGAATACTAACTACGTTGCCAATGATTAGATGAATGAGAATGAGTTGAGTGAGTGAAAGGAAGAAAAAGATCCTTTGTGGATTGGGTTCGTTGGCTAAGCTATTTTTTTCTTCCTTTTTTATATTTTATATTTTTTTATGCTTCATTCACTTCAATCCAAAAAAAAATTTCTTTTGTTCCTTTGCCCACTTGAATTCTTACGGAGATATTGCTAGCTTGTGTAACTTTATGTTACGGGGCAAGTGGTGTGGGATAAGATTCGTTTTGGTTTTGAGATGTACTGCAGTGGCAGGACAAAGTATATTTTGAAACGTGGTGGCAAGTTTGGCGGTGGTGGGCTCTCGTATATAGACAAGGAGTTGTATCCGATCTTTTTCCCCTTTCAAAGCCGCAAATCATTCCCTCGAGACTACTTTAGCACTAGTGGTGGTAGTGGTGGTGTATTTCCTCAAGTCAGAGTGTGCAGTTACTGCTACATATAATACTCCTTCTCAGATTTATATACACTTTTTCTTAAGTAATGTATAGGTGGATGGTTCCTGTTGTGTTGCGACTTGTTTTTCTTCTACATATATTTTTTTTGTGTAACGCAAGTTGAGTCGGTGGAAAAGTTTTCTCCTTGGATTTTTTTTCTGCTCCAAGCTACTAGAAGCATTTACCAAGATCTTGGAACATGGTGAAGGGCACTGTGTGTGGAGAAGATGAAGAAGAAGAAGACGTTCATGGTTTGCATTACTTAAGTTGAGAGAGAATAATACAACATTGTAGTAGTAGGGATGGTGAAAGCAAGAGATTGCATGCTGCTATAAAGAGAGAGCGAGTAGTTTAAGTAGAGGGTTTTACGATCTCAAAGCGATCTTCTGGAGGAGTCGTTATGTCGACAGGGGGAAAATTTTTAACGGATTTTTTCCTTAACTTGATTTCACATTGGTTGTGTGTTGTATTTTCTTATGATGATAATGGTTTGTATATAGCACCAGAGCGCAGTGTGTGCACTACTGTCAAACGAGTATATATTATTATTATCCATTTAAATGGTGGGAAACCATATACATGAATGAAGTGTACGGTTAAATGAGAGGTCGACAAAAAACTATAATATGCAAGTTGGGTATACACACAGACAGAACAGTGTTGAAAAGAGAGAAATAACAGTTTTATACACAAGTTTTTGCTCCGCTTCGTCTCTAAATTATTGGCCAAGAGGAAACTTTCACTTTTACTAACGCAGTTAGCAATAAAGGGGGAAAAGGGCAGAGAGAAGGCAGACAAACTGTTAGTTTTCCTGTTATATAACACTGATTGCAAGTGAGCAAGAGGCAGTAATAATTCCCTGCCATTTTCCTCTGCAACATGCCTACGGATCTATGCGTCTTCTTCTAAACACTGCACGAATCGTCCTTGCTAAATAGCATAATGAAATGCAGAGATGGAATAATATATAGGAAAAGTAACGCGAGTAAAAGTAATGGTCTCTCTACATGTTTACTGGAAAAGTAAGCGAGTGAAAAAATGCAAAAAGTACTTTCTCCAAAGTTTTGATGATTTCTTGTGTGTATCTTAAAGATGACCGGATGACTAGAGTAGTTATGCAAAATAGAAAAATGAAATAGATACTGTTTTGAGTCAAGCCATGAAACAGAAAACATTTAACGATGTAAAGTAAAGTAAAAAGAGTGGCGTGGAATATGAAAAGTTATTACATAGATCGACGTGCGCATATAAGTAAATGATTCATTTAAAACCTGTTAACCGTAACGGTACGATGCTAATTCGAATTTTACACAAGGTGTGTTACGAAAAACTTGTGTGTGTAGTCTAATGTGTTTCATTATTGCTGATCGTAGTAGTGCCATACTGAAAAAAATGTTACTTCCGACTTTCTCCGCAGTCTCTTAAAAGTTTCCAAAAGACCTGTTCTGTACATACGTCACTAGTTACTTTGTTAGATGATGCTGATGACATGGTCGTCTTTTATTCATGGAAAGGTCGTCTTTGGCCATAAACTTTACTGCATATGTACACAATATGAAATAAATAACATTTTCTCGCATTTTCACAATTTCTCTCATGTGCTCGCAATACACAATTCTGGAGTTGGATTCCAGACTGGCAGACATGCAAATGGAATCATTCATTTTAAATTATTGATTATACGATTTTACTGGTGTGTGTGCGCTTCTTCCGTCCAGAATGTAGCAACAACTTTTTCGATGAATACACTGGCGCAGGAGAGAAACTCGTTAATTTAAGGGGAAGAGAAAGTTTTTGCGTAAGAGTTACAATTGAAGTAAAATTACTTAAAATTCATTGGTCCCTCCCCAGAGTACAAACAGTACAACCGTTCACATATATACATCAAATTAAACAACTTTTGCCATTGCAATTTGCAATGCGCGGTGTATGGCAAAACGGGAAAGTTAAATAACGCCTACCCATATACACGATTATATTATTAGTTTACACAAGTGGAGGAAGAAAACAAGCGCAAAGAATACGAAAATACTACTCTCTAAACTTGTGTGTCTAGTTTTATAGCAACCTGACATGTAACTTTTTAAAGATTGTGCGATGGCTCCAGTCGCAATTTCTCAATTTGTACACTAGACCCTACTTCACGACCAAGATAGAGAAACGAAGAATTTATAGAAAAAAAAAGTTAATTTGATTGTACTATTTCGTTAGGACTGCTTGATTCCGCCCGTAAGGCGTACCTTTATACAATGTCGACTGTGTGGTATATTCTGATCACAAGTAACAACTTTGTGGGAATGAATTAGAGCTGACGGTAATATGTCGACTTTTTTTTAATCCTCCACTTCCAAAAAGAAAGATAAATTGCTTAACATCTGCAATTTTAAATGTGGTCGTATCCGGCTTTATGTGCAAAGATGTGTATATTAGCTTGTGGATACAATGAATGCATATGCAATTCCAATACCAGAAGCATTTACATTCCTTTTCGTTATCAGTTACTTAACTTGCAGTACTGCACGTACATCTACCAACTTACACAAGTTATATAGCGAATTTCTTCGTTGATTAAAAATGCTCTCATCATTATATTTTTTCGAGACAACTTACTGATCATTGTTGCATAAACGGTGATTTAGGTACTGGTAACGAACTACGCATAGCGAACATATAATTCGATTGTGCAAAGAAAAGAAACCATTTTGGAAAAAGAAAAAAAAATATGCTCATTTCTTGGACGTACAGACAATATCTTGCGAAAAGGGGAAGAAAAATGTGTTGTACGAGAAACATCTGTGGAAATAAATCTTATTATTACTTTCACTCCACTCCTCTATCTCTTTCCCATTAGTCTTCTTCACTTCTCATCATGCACACCCACCGCCACCAGTGAAGTTTTGAAGAGAAAGACGTTTAAGAACGCTGTTCACATTATGATTAATACTTTGTAAGGGTTGCATAGTTAGTTATTCTGCCGCATGTAAATGTGGCATTGTTGTAACAGTTATATTTTTTAACAATGTATTGTGTGTAATGATAAAGACATCCTGCAGCGCTGCTCTAATTTTTTTTTATTAAGCGGTCTTTTGTTTTACTGTCTTGACCCAAAAAAAATAACAGATTTTAATCCTGTCTCTCTGGCTTATCGTTTACGATGCTCCGATTAAACACGCCCACACAGTGGCAAGATATAGCGTCGTTTGCACACATCCAACAGGCAAATAATTAAACGAATGGCAAACGGAAGAGAAACCGTTTCCATTTCCCCGAAAAAAGTTACATACCAGCATCGTTATTTATAGTGCGAAAACAGCAGGTTAACAACCAGAGAGTACAGCAGGATTTCTGTTTTGTGTAAATTTTCTGTTGGTGTTGATGAAAGACGCCATTTTGAGAAACATGTATTTACATGGAAAACAATTTTACGGAATAGAAAGAAAGTTTTGGAAGGCATGGTTTTAGGTTGTTGTAATCCAAGAATAAAACAAAAGGAGGGAGAAGAAACAATGGAGACTTTTGTAACAAGATACTCTGATACATTAACCGTCGCTCTAGCATTTTCAGCCGATTCTACTTACCATTAGTGTTGGAGGATGACGACGATGATGATGTTGAGTTGATTAATCGCTCGTTGGGCTTTTGCCTTCGAAATGATTGCGTCATTCATTCATTATCACTCTCTCTCGTCTCGTCTCCCATTTTCTTACGTTTCGCTTCGTCTTGCTTGTGTAATAACGCAACGGTGGTGAGGGAAATCCTTTCAGAGTTTCTTTTGTCTTCAACTCTCTCTCATAATAATATTCGTTTTGGGCGAGATTCTCTGGAATAGTTTCTCTAGGATAAGATGTGGAAATGGCGTTAATGATGTCTTGGCTCTGACCTATTTGGTTTTCTTGTGATAAAAACGAAAAAAGATAATGATGAGATGGCAGGGTGTATACAAGTATCGGGTGAAAGCAGAATCAATGATCCTACCACACAAGAAAATGAAAGTGGCAAAAAAAGCCAATTTTTTAACAAGTGACTTTTGTTGGTGTAATTTGTATTTGTAATTGGCAGAATGCTACGCACTAGCTATACACATTTATAAACATTAAGAAACAAAAGGACAGAGGTTTAAGGGGTCAATGATGGAGCAAATTTGCTGCTGCTGAATATACATTATTGCGACAACGGAAAAGAATATGCTCCATGTTTAGTAACTTGACCTATATTTAATTGCTAACATTATATTTTTTTATACCACTTTTATGTTCATCTCTTAATGCACAAGTTTTTGAGGGAGCATTTACAAATAATCTGATACATCTTTTTTTATTATTCTTGTTAGTAGTATTATTATTATATATTACGAACCAATAAATATTCTCCTCGTGTATCTAATATTCCTCGGATTTTTGTGTCGAGTTTGCTTTAATTTCTTGGACGGAAATCTCTGGGTGGAAAAGGATGAACACATACGTATATATAGCACGAAACAATTTTGCAACGTGAAATGGACAGAACAGAAAAAAAGGTTTCAACTTTCCAGTAGCAACTAACTTTACCCATATAACTGCTGCTCCAAAAAAAATACAAATAGCAACCAAGCTAGAATTGCACAATAGTGGGAGGAAAAAAAGGGAGATAAGGAATGATAGTGAGCGGCAAAGTAATTGTAGTAGCAGACTCCTCATTTGGCTTCTTTTATTTTTATAGATTGGTACTCTGGAATCGTTTGATTGTACACATTAAGATATATACTGCTGGGTATATACATACGTGTGTGTATATTGAGTAACCAAGAGCAAACGTAAGGGAGAGGAAAGCACGAAATGATCTTGATAGGAATCTACTTTCTCTTCTTCTTCTTGTAGAGACAGAGCAATGAGCAAGAAGGAAAAAAAGTCAGGAAATGATACTTTAGCGGCACTAGTCTCGTAGTGGCAGTATCAGGCCGAGAAAATAAAGGATAGAGAGAGTAAGAAGAAGAAAGAAGAAACATCAAAAGAAGAATCAAGAAGAGCCTCTCTCTTTTTTTTTCTTGCTTCGTTTCGTTACCCTTAATTAAAGAATAACATGAAATGGGCTGGTGAAAGCACATGAATGGAATGTACAATTTGTGTTGTAGATCTTTATTGTGTATGAATCTGCAGGACAAAAGAAAAACTTTAACTTTTCGGCATCCTAGTTGTTCACTCTGCTCTGGCTCTTTCTTATGTGTTCTAGATACATTCCCAAATGTCTTTATGTTCTGTATAGTAAGGCATCTGACTTTTTTGTTAGAAGGGGTCACTCGTTCCCACAGTAGTAGTCACTGCGAGGATGATAATACATCTTGGCTGTCTGGCAATTGAAACGTATGCATCTGCAATTTTATAGATGGATTGTATCACTTCTCTCGCCTACTTCTCGTTTTTCCTGGCTATTGCTATATATATTGTTAATTTACCATTGCCAGAATGACGCGACTTATTGCTATAGGGTCAATTATTTTCTTTCTGTCATTCCCCAAGGGCATTGATCTCCACACTGTTTGTCTGCATTGTCACAGGCTAAATTGATCATTTGCGAACTTGCTTGTTTCGTCGTTGCTCATACAAAAACTTATCATAATGAGTAGCGAGTTGTCTCGTAGTTTTTCATTTGCAGCAGCATGTTTCTTCTATCGTGATTCAGTCAGTGGTAATGACCTAGGAAAATGTTTTGTTAAAAATTTGTAGACTTTTTTTTCCGAGTCTTACTTGGCCCCATATTGATCTGCGTGGGTGTGTGTGTTTCTTTCATGGTCATATACACCGTCACGAATGAGTGCCTATCTCATTCCTTTTTTTATTGTACGTCGTGCGTCTCATGGAGGCTGACACAGACAATTTTCATCTCTCTTCCATAATGTTGACGTGATGCTATTGGGTTTTCCTTTGTGAGACTTGTGCTTTCACCACCAGACGCGCAAGCAGCAGTATAGACACGAAAGTTAACTAAGTTAGAATGCGTCCAAGTTAAAAGAGGACTTTTCTCTGCTCAAGTAAAACAAAACATGTTATAAGCACCGAGCATACAACAAGCCACTTTTTTCTGTCTGCTATAAATACTACACAAAGTGCAAAAACTGACTTTTTGTAAACTTTTTAAAAAACTATTATTCACTTTGTTTTTTTCATGCCTTTGACAGATGCCTACCCTCAGTTCATTTACCGGTTCATTGAACAAACACTTCAGCCCGGTCCGGCCGTCTCGTTGAAATGCAGTGCGAGGGGAAACCCTACACCTCAAGTTTCTTGGTTGCTGGATGGATTCCCACTCCCTCAGAGTGACAGGTTGGTTGGTCGTTTAATCATCTGCATATATTCTTTTCTTCACGTATTGCTGTTTTTGTCCTAGTTTCTAGTTTGTGCTGCTTTTCAAGTATGTAGTATTTACGTGGGCGCAACTTTCCGAGTTAAGTGTTTAATTATTAGAAAGCACCCTTTACCTGCAACCCCATTATGAGTACTTACTCCAATCATGTTTTTAAACGAAAACAAACAAGTGTGTACCTAACATACGTTCTATTTATAGAAAAAAAAAGTTTTCAACTGTAGAAATTCAAAGGCATTTTATTCCACCTCATTCTTCCTGTCAGCATTTTCCTCCTCTTTCAAAAAGTTGTTCATTATTGACTGATGTGTAGTGGAACGTGGAACTATTGCACATTTTCTATGTCAATTTCTAGATTGCAAATACGGTAGTTTTGATGTACTTCAAATTCGTGAAGAAATGAAAAGGAATTGGCAGGACGCAATTGTACTTGATAATCAATTAGAAAATCTGGCACGGAGAGAACAGAAGAAGAACTAGGTAGAATGTTTCTGACAACCATTTTCTTCCTTTTTTTATCTTACTCGAATTCACAGTTGGAAATAAGCGAAGTGGTTCACTTCATCCTTCCTTTTTCCTTTACTTCCACGTAGTACGCATACAATTCATTCTACTAAAAGAACCGAATCGGTTTTTTAAAGTGATTGCATGTTTTGCAAATGATTGCGCACTTGCTTCATTGAAATAGATGGGAAAGATGCTGTGTTGTAGACTCCAAATGGATTTCTCGCAGCAGACGGTCTCCTTTTTTTGTGTGATGGAAGTGCTTCAGGGATTTTGTTTTGCTTTAATGCGCGCCAGCTTTATCCATTTTTGAAATTGCTACTGTTGCTTTTATCCATATTTTTGTATGCTAACTAATACAGCGATTGGCGAGGAAATAAATGTAATGCGTGCGTGGTTAAAAGTATCTGTATGGCGTATATAGCACACACACGGAATCCTTAGGTTTGCAATAACGTCAATTTCTTTACTATAATTTATACGTTCCGCCGCTTCCATTTTCTTTTGACCCACATTCAAAAACACTCAAGTGGTAAAAAATTTCAATGTGCATTAAAAAGGTTCCTTTGAAAAAAATTGAACTTAAAAGAAGGGAAAAAATAATGATTCATATCAAATTCAGACTTTTGCGGTAATACACTCTCAGTCCTACACCACCTGTGTACGATACATTGATACGGTACTTGCTGTAAGCGTCTTGGAAAAGAAATGAAAAATATATTTTTTGGATCTGTCCGAGACGAGAAAACAAGGAATATATTTTTTTGCTGATCAATAGATTGGTTTTGACATGCCTTCACTTTTTTAGCAGATTCTTTTCGTTGTTGTTGGCTAGTAATCTTATCTGGTTTGATACTGTTGTGGCTTCTCTCTTATTTGACTCCGCCAATCGAGAGAAAGGGGAAAAAATTGACGGTGAAAAGTTTGAACCCAGAAAAGCGTGTAAATCATGATAGCTATATAATATACGAAACGAATATATATGCTGTAAGTTGAGAACAAAAGGGTGCATTTTTTACCTTTTTCTTCAACAAACCAATGTCAACATTTTTTTTGCTTCTTTTTTTTCCGCTTTGCGTGTTTCCTTTATCTTGGTTTTGCTAGTTGGCAGCATATTGTCAAAAAATGAAGATAGCTGAGAGCAAGAAAAATACAACGTGATGATTACTATGCGTGAATATTCTCGACTTTTCTTTTTTGTGTATTTTTATTTGGCAGCGTGTAGTTTTGTGGTAGTCGTGTACTTGTTACGGCGACATTACCGAGAAAAATTAAAATGAAAAGGTTAGCTAATCAGGTGAGACATTCAATCTTTTAGGTCCATGTCGGCAACCACGCACACGCAAGTTTAACGTAATTTGCAACATTGTCGTAACTCGTAACCGACAAAAGTAGAATGGTTCTAGAGATATTCATCATACCTACCTCTGTAGCGGTATGATTAATGTTGATTTTTGCTGGATTTTTCTTTTTCTACTCACTTTTTGTTTGGTTGAGATTTCGCGCATTATGCTAACCGGTAAACTGCATAATTTATCTCGACAGCAGGAACAATCCCGATAATTCAGTCAAGCCAAATTGTTGACGGTGGAGAACATATTACTTATATTCATTTTTTCTTCATATTTTTACAGCTTTTATTTTTATGTAGACTTATATAAAAATATAGGGTGGTTTCCAATTTACAAATTGATTTATAAAAGACACTGCCGTACGCTTTTGCATAGAAGTATATGGGACACGGAAATTGAATCTATCGTGTGTATAGATACATAACTAGAAGGTGCGGTAGGATCCTCTATTATCTTACCAGTTTTTTGGTTCGAGTTTACCGAGAAACTTAATTGGAGACGAAGGAAGACATTTTGCTTTCTCCAAGCAGGAATATAAAGCTTGAAATGTTAACTTGTAAAGAAAGAGTTATGATGCATGACACGGCTACTAGAATGCCAGTATGATTTGTTTGCTTGTATTTATTTAGGTACATGTGAAATTTGCAAAAGTTCTATATTCTGCTTAGCACCGCCCTTTTGATCATGATGTGTCGATTTCGGACGACCACCATACCAGCTTATTTGGTGAAAGAAAAAAAGACATTGCACAGGTTTCGCTTTCGCTACATATTATCCAAATATATCATCAATATTTTTTAATATTTATGGGAGGAAATGAAAGGAGAAAGTTATTACGGGAGCAGGAAAAAGTGGGTAAAATATTTTCTTCCTAAATTGACTGTTGGACAGAAATAAATAATAAAAAAATGACTTGATACCACCACACACCACCACCGCACTTCTTTGTGTACAAACTTATGATTAAAAGCGTTCGTATAGAGATATGCACGAACTTGTAAGCTTGTAATTCTAGTAGCATGTCATATAATATGTTAACCACACAGTGCGTTCCTATTATAAATTAGTTGCGGAAATGACTATATTTATTTTGCTTACAAGCCAAACCCAACAAGCAATTTTCATCTGTGTAGCACGGTGCAAATAATAACAACAAAAACTACTCACGATATAACAATAAGATGTAATAATTTCGTCTTTATTCATATCTACCTAAATATTTTATTTGCTTCCTTGTTGTGTGATCGTGTTTTCTTATTATTTTTTCCTATTATTATTAAAGGTTCCTCATTGGCCAGTATGCGAACGTGTACGGAGATGTCATTAGTCATGTCAACATCACGTCAGTGCGGGTTGAGGACGGAGGTCTGGTCGAATGCTCCTTCTCGAATCGAGCAGGCAAAGCCAGACATGCCGCACGCCTTAATATTTATGGTAAGTGTGCCTGCTAGAGAAAGCAGATAATAATCTTGTATCGCGCGGCTAAAATATATGGCGACATGAGAAAGAGCCGACGTAAACAAATACACCCTTCTCACTTTCACCGTACATCATATTCCAAAGGATAATATATCTCACATAATATTGTATCTTGGAAAGTTCCAAAAAATACTCATTAATATATTGGGAATGAGTAGAGAAGGTTATTGCGAAAAACCTCATTTTTGCGCCGTGAAGAAACTAAGACATTAATGTTTATTATGAAACAAAAAATATATCCACTACATATCTAGCTTTCCTCTTGATTAACACCACAATTTCTAGCCCGAAAGTATTATTCATTTACTAATGCATTTTCGACCCTTCGGGAATTTAAAGAGAAAAAAAGTTTGCTACTACTTCCATTACCTGAACTGTACATAATCCGGTAAAATATGGTTATATATCTTCAAAAAAAGTCATTTATAAATATTATGTTAGAGTGCATTACATTATGTGAGCACCAATAATAACAGTTGAATGTCAAACTGCTATAATATTTTAAGAATAGTCTTTCATTTTCCCTGTATTGTTTATGTGCGAATTTGCAAAACGCACTAAACAATCGCAATTCATTATTTTAGATAGCAGTGAATTTTTCGAAATATCATCAATCAATCAGTTAGATTCTTCCAAATCAGACGCTCGAATAAAAGATAACTGCACGTCTAAATAAAATGCCGTATTCCACAAAAGAAGATGCGCCAATAGATAACAATAGCAGGTTTGTAATATTTTATACAAATATGTCGGCTGCTGCTTTTTTTCTTGGTGGATACGGTGCACGTGTAAATTGTAGAGCAAACATTTGCATCCGACATCGTACCAAAGAGTCAGCTCATATTCATATAGTGTAACCTTTCCGTGTTTTAGGATATAAAGCACTGATCTTTCATCGCGCGCAAAAAAAAGTATCATATCAGAAAATAATACTGATCATACATCATAGAGTATCGAGGTTCGATTTCCTTGCCTGGATCGCTATAATTCTAAAGAGTACAATAACCCGGAGTAAAAAAATCTATGATAAAAATTGTAGCATGGAAGACAAACGAAAAATGAAGCAGAGCCAGCTCAAGCTTTGTGTGAAGGATTCCAGGATGGATGGACAGACAGACGGACGACGTGCCCATTTTTTCACGCCAATTTCCCACAAAATCGGGAAAACTTACAGCTCGTGCAATGTAACTGTCATGGTCGGTAATTTACGAAGAAAAGCAGACTGACGTTATGATAGTCTATCTCCTGTCTACGTACTGTGTACATGGCTGGTTGCGTTCATTACCACGAGCCATGCCATATTAATAATAATAATAATACAATAATAACGTGCAATCCACATATATGAGGCTTACTGCATTCGAAAATCCTTAAGAATGAAATCCTATTTCTTCACTATCTGCCACATTGTTTTTTATCTTTTATGCATACAACAGCCAAAATAGGCAAGAGGGAAATATAATAAGGCTAAAGTGTTTCTGCAAACCAATCGCACACCGACACCATAAGAAAGTCCGTGTGGCCCAACATGACTCGTGTGAAAAGGTGAAAGGACTTACAAGTCCAAATATTGTAAACTTTACTGGCTATGGGCACTGTAATATATTCTCAATGTGTAAATTATCTTGATACCCATATAGTTTCTCTCGCTCACAATATTGTAAGCGAACCGTAACGGAAAAACCGTTAGAGTAATGCGATAATGCATTCAGAAAATTTTGTATGCATGAATGATGGCTTGAGCTTGGAAATATATGTAGGTACTGTAGCAATCTATCCATATACTATCATTATCACAATGATGCGGATGTTGATGATCATCCCCCTTTTTCCTTTGCATTTTGTCTGTACAACAAGCGCGCGGAGAAAGGCATTATCATTATCATTTCCCTTTGAAATCTATACCTCACATGCAGGCAGGCATGCATGACTAGCTATACATCGTCCACAATATGCTGCCGTAGTTTTTTAGTGAGTAAAAGAGTGATATAGATAGAGTACACAAATACGCGTGAACTTAATGATGTGAACCGCAGACCATGCTACTTTACCATTACTATTACCATATATGCTCATGTGAACATCTCTATCGGTACATCCATAACACGAGAATTTGTAGTTTTGGACATAATGATCTTCTTTTGCTGTTTTGTTCTACATGTTCGTTCCTTGTTGTTTTTCGCCACAACAGCACACACCAACTTTGTAAACTGTTTTCGTGTGAATGTGATGCGTGACTTATGCATCCATTGTATTAAAACTCTTATGTACTTCTACATAAAGATAATATTGCTCGAGTCAGCACACGGTGTGTGTTTGGTGGTAATGATTGTGTATATATTTACAAGTCATACCATATTCCACCACACACAACTTTCGCATTTTTTCTTCTCTTGCTTCTTTTTTTTGGCGGTGAAAGAATGTGTCGGGTTTGAAAGGGAAAGCGGAAGGGAGGGAGCAAAGTGAAAGTTGGAAACAAAAGTATCTCAAATATATATCGGAAGAGTTATTGTTATTCTATTACATTTTGACCACCCACAGGATGATTACCCTTGGCTTCCACAAAACATGCGACTACCAATTTACTGCTCATTCTTTTGACCTATTCGTGAAACTTTTATTACTTGAGCAGAGAGAAAAAGCTATATAGCAAATAATGCTGTAGTGTGGTGAAAATAGGAAAAACGGAAATTTTTGAGTATAACTTCCGTTTTCCTGCAAAAAATAACTTTTTTCTTTGCTACGTAATAATTGTACTTACTCACAGTTGGTACTTTAAATGCTCCGATGGGGCTAAATAGGTTGTAAGTGTACTTGATACAGCCGCATGACAAGACTCGAAATCATTTGATCCACTTTTAAAGGATGAAAGTGTGCACAGTGATGGCTTTCACACACATTTTTGCACCAAATAATGAAACAACACGAGAGAGCAGAGGCATTACGCGCCACCATCACCGGCAGCGGAAACAAATTATGTACGCCAAAAACATGACCACAAAGTGTGCCGATGTTGATGCCGGCAAAAAAGGAGAATTACGGTTTTGTTTCGTAAAGGTGGAAGTGCAAAAATGGGCGTTTGTATGAAAATGTTTTTCTGGATAGATAAACGAAATTAGATAAACTCGTCAAGAAGTTGGGGATAACATTTTAATGGCCGACAATTTAATAATATAGACTTGCGTGAATGTAATTGTTTCACTCTACTTTTTTTTCTTTCTTTTTCCCGTTTGTGCAGGTCAACCCTTTGTTCGTGTCATGCCTGACATGTTGGCAACAGCCGGTCAACGTCTGACAATCAAATGTCCTGTTGGCGGCTACCCTGTGGAGATAATCATTTGGGAAAGAGGTAGGTGGCACACAAAAACAAATCCTTGGTGATGTCAGCATGTGATTAACCAGCTTTACGTACAAAAAACATAACAAGTGGATGCTGAACTACATGCTATACCTATATAGACTTCTCGCGCATAATAATCTCTGACTAAAACAATGGAAAAAGTTTTGGCGTATTTATTTACCCTAGGCGTTTACAAGATTTATAATATTAGAATCATTTCATGAAAGAAAAAAATGTGAGATTAGTGCTTTCACAAATAAAGTGCTGTAATTTTGAACGTAGCCAAACTGGCTGTGTGAAATGATGAAGCAGAGATGTTTGAAGACCACGAAAAGTCATCTAGAATATGTAAATATTAATACACGGTTGATGGTTCCATTATATATAGCATCCAGGGAGGGATATGTATTTGCATTCACTTATTACAGTACAACGATTAAGGTGAAAGCGGAAGAACCCCAACATGCTGTTCTTAATGCTAAATTTACGTTCGCAAACATGGCCCATGGCATGATTATCTTGATTCTAGTTATGGGAGCCATTTCCAGGGAAAACTGAGCAGCAGAGCTCCACCGTTGCTGCGTTGTGTACACATCTTTCCTAATATGTACACAGCAAGAAATGTAAAATGTGCTTAATTTCTTCACGTGGATTTGGCATTAGTTCCACTAGTGAGTAGCACAATGAATTTGTGATCGTGTCAGGAAACAAAAGTTGTTACATCCATACATACCTTCCTCTTCATACATTCCACACTGCTGCTTAAATTCTCTGAATGAGCAGAGAGGATGCCATCATGATTGCTACTTTCACTTGTGCATTTTCACACACACGTACATTTTGTCGCATAATAATAATAATAATGCTGCTGCTTGTGTGTACTTGTTGTTTAGACGGGATCAAGTTACCCATGACTGACCGGCAGAGCGTGTCGACAAATGGGACGTTGATCGTTGAGCCAGTGGATCGGCCTGATGCGGGTAGCTATACTTGTATCGCGGAAAGCAAACAGGGTTCCGTGTCTCAGCGGACTGTCAATGTTCGTGTCATGGGTAAGAAGAGTCGTGTGCATAGATTCTGTGTGTGTGTACATGGCATTTTAACATTTAATTTTATATCACCAACCAAAAAACTTGCAGTATTTGTACAAAATTCAAAAACAAACAAAAACTATATACAACATTGCATTGTCTTTAAGCTTATTACTTGTGTATTATATACTATAATGCATACATTTACTCAACATAACATGAACTCAACAAGAGGATTACATGATGCTGAAAATGAAAGTTTGACGAGGAAAAACCCAGGCCCTGGTTGCGTAACCCAATGCGAATGCCTCTTGAAAATTCATACATGAAAACATAATTTTATTTTACTTTTTAGTATTTACATAAATGAACTGAATTGAACGCGCATGTCTCGTTCCGCTGTATATAATGTGATGTGTGTGTAAGCGCGTCATGTCTTTTTCTCTCCAGCATTCGTGAATTTGTTAACCAAGTAATTTAATCCACTCGAGGGTGAAAATCCACGTAAAATGTCTCATTTATTCTAGAAAATGTTTTGCTAGGAAAAATATTACTACAACTCTTCTCTGCTAAAATATATATAAAGCCCAACTATCTCCTCATATATATTTTCATTCCAAGTGTATTGGAGGCGGCACACACATGTATGTGCTCTCTGAGTAATCACAGGGATTTGCGTGAATCGTAACTACAAAATGACAGGATAATAGTAACGATCATATAACTTCATCATATATTAAGCGCTACAGTAATTTTCTGCTAAGCACTTCATCCCCGTGACCATTTTCATCATTTTATTCTTCATCATCATGATATTATGATTTTTATATTCAAATGTCTTAAAATTGCTCGTATTTGCAGTTCCACCAAAAATCACTCCATTTTCTTTTGCTGCTGATCCACATGTTGGTGAACGGTCGAGTATACAGTGTGTCGTAGTGAAGGTATCCAACAACTTTCTACAACAGTATCTATGATAGATTTTTTCTTACAAGACGCTTATATGCACTCATTTAACGTAAATTATTATGTCAAAACCTCTCTTCATCATCTTTTCTTTCTTTTTTTTATAAAAAACTAATACTGTTATATGAATGACTATAAAGGGAGATCTACCCTTGACAATCACTTGGCTCAAAGACAATTACCCAATCATAACGAACATCAACAGTGGTTCAGTCATTCTCCCCCAACCTCAAGCGTCTTCGTCCGCCTCTGCGTCGTTGTCGAGTAGCGCGAGCTCGAACAATGGTTTTATAAAAATACATCATCATCAACAACAGCCACATGAGGTGAACACTCATCACCATCACATGTACCTGATGAGCACGAGTCTCGTTGGTCACAACAACAACCACCACAACACCCTCAGTAACGGTCATGGTCAACAACTGGGCGAGCAGAACAGTTCACCACACGCCACACATAATCACAACCTCAGACTCTCAATTCGCCAGTTGGACCATTTCAGTAGTGTGCTCAGTATTCCGTCACTCGAGCCCCATCATTCCGGAAACTATACGTGCCAAGCTAGGAATAGCGCGGCTACATCCACATACACCACCTCTCTACTTGTCAACGGTAACATATCAAAAAAATCATATCACCAAACTAAATACCTATAGCCTATATCGTACAACTATAATTACTGTATCAAAAAAAAGTTGAGAGTCAGATAGCTATATAAAGATAATTTTTTTATTAAAACTTTCCGTTCATCTCATTTGTTGTTTGTTTGTTGTCGTTGTTTACTCTCTCTCGTTTTGAGTTTTGTTACATGAAAATCAAAGATGCTATATTATTCCAGCTTTCACCAAAATATATTTTTATACAGTTTGAAAGTATATATCCGCTTTGTATACTTAAAAATAGAGTATATTTTTACCAAAAAATATTCAGATACATAATTTATTACTGTTACGTTACACATAATATATATTAAGACATCAAACATGATTACCAAAAAGTATATTATTTCTATACTGTATATAATAATGCTTTATAGCGCTTTCTTATAGAAAACATTATATTTAAAAATCTTCTCTCTCTGTTACTTAAAAAAATCCAAACAGTTTTTACACGTATTTCTTCTTCTCGCCGTTCTGTTTCTCTCTCTCTTCTTCTCTAGAGGAAGTTGCTGATTAGTTTTGCTTGTTTTTTGCCGTGTAAAACTTATTTTCACTCTATTCTTTTCGCAGAGAAAACAAAACTGATGATGATAATAATTAAACATGCAGAAGCATAAATTTATTTAAATGCAAAGAAAAAAAGTTTCTTGTTGGTTTTCACATAGCCATAGGTATTAGTTATATTTATACTTTTTATCTTTTTATGTTTTTGTTGAGTGCTCTCCTTCTTTCGCTAAGTTTAAACTGCCACAAACTGCTACAGAATATTTTAGAGTACTCTCTCAGTTCATTATATTCAGTCACAACAACAAGAGAACCACCCACAAAAAAAGCCTACTATATATATATAATTTTCTAAAGTATACATATTGTTACAATTTTACTATTCCAAAAACAACAACAACAACAACAAGCAGAGAGAGAAAGCTAATTAAAAGTTTACATACGTAATATGTATGTCGTGTGGTTTATCTCTCTCTTTATAAACCTCGGCCGCGCCGCTAACTTCGCCTACCACTAAAACAACAATATATATTATTACTATACTGCTCAAAAAGTTTTTTTTACCTAAAAAAATATAAACGCTTTATGCATGCAAAAAGTTCCCTTTGTTGGTTCGTTTTTATGCTATTGATGTTTTCGGCGTTGTTTCTCTTGCTACTGTAGCTGTTGTTGATTTTTATACTGTATGATTGCGTGTGATGATGACGTGACTTGATTGATGATTTTGATAATGATTACTCTACTATAAATACACATTCATCCTTCTCTACAATGCACTTTCTCCAAAGATTTTTTAATTCTCCCCGACAAAAGGCAATGCAAATAAGGTAGCAAAAAATAACTGGAGATTACTACTACAACTTACTCACAACAATCAGTATTTTTTTTGCTACCAGCGTGTTATTGTTGAAAAAAATGTGTATTTTTCCATTGTAAACTTTTTTTAAATTTGCGCATTATAGTTGACAGGAGGGAAAACAAGAGAGAAAGTCCTCCACTGTCGTTAGTTTTTCCATCTTGTCCCCGTAAAAAAGTTTCTTGGTATAGATGAGTTGTATGTGTGTGTAATGGAACTTTTTGCATGCATGAATGAGCACAAAAACAAACTATATAAATCCCTCATTATACCTACCACATGGTTATAATAACAGAACATTATTTTGTTACTTCGATTATTCCTTTCCTTTCAATAACTCGTTTCAATTACATGTACAAAAGACTTGTACTAGCGCTGTGTGTGTGATTATATGTATCCCATATACGGTTTGTTTACACAAAAGTAAAACTGTATGAAAGCCGCAATACCAGGTAACAAAACAAGTTTACGCTTGCATATATAAAACGTACTCATCAGAGTATCCCACTTTCTTTCTACCTATTATTCCACCTCTCATTTTTTGGTTCATGAAAATTGTGTACTTTGCTTAAGACTGCCTTCGAGGAATTCATGATGAAAGCATACTCATGTACTCAGGCACAGACATAATATTTATACTTGCGATATATCTAACAATACGTAATACTTAGGAACGTATGGACTAAATTCTTAAAACACTTCGTTAGGGGCCGTTATTGTGTATCCATTTCATATGCAATTTTTACATAAGCGGGTAGCTCACGATCACATCACCACCTAACTATTATTAAACCGTGCATAACGCATTTACAAAGGTCACATAATTTATGTTCACCCTAATGAGCACCACGAACAACGGAACTCGTATAATAATTGCAGGATGCTAATAATACAGCCATTCTTAATGATGTACTAATTTGATACTTCCTTCCTCGTCCGACTTATCTGCATTCGGCATCAATGTACCAACAATAATTCAAAACTACTTACTACTACTCTATATACTGACCTACATTTAAACACAAACAGTAGTTGTTTTTCCTCAACCATATAAAAAATATAACAACAAAGAAATACATTTTTTTTCAACATTTTTCGGCTTATGTGTTTTTTAAACAAAAAGCAATCCTGAATGAATAAAAAAAACTATAAATATGATAGTTCCACCACGGATTTCATCATTTTCTTTCGGCGATGGCCTGATGGAGGGAATGAGGACTCAAGTGATTTGTACTACAACGGCTGGTGACGAGCCCTTGAAACTGACATGGTCAAAAGGGGGTCAAGTGTTGGAAAGTGCTTCTCCAGAAGGAGATGTAGGTGGTGGGGTGCATGTCAGTTACTTCCCTCCTTTTTCAACCATTCTCACCATCCCCAATATAACTGCCGGCAATACTGGCAACTACTCTTGCCAAGTTTCCAATCAGGCTGGCACAGCCGTCCACATTGCGGAGCTCATCGTCACTGGTTCGTTCTTTCTTTCACAAAACACAAAAAAAAAACGAAAAAAAGCAATGATCACTTTATACTATATTTATATATATCCCCGTATTTGAAACAGCAAAAGAATCAGTGATGTATATTGTTAGAAGCAAAAAGTTTTTTTTGCACTCTTGTCTACTTTTTTATCTCTTTCAAAATGCATTGCATTTATATTTGCCTTGTGAATTTTAACAGTTTTCTGTTACGAATATATAATCTTTATATATAATATTTCTAATTGATCATTCATTGTGCTACATGACGTGATTGTGATTTGATGGGCTCGCTCTTTTCGTAATTTCGTATATTTACAACCTTAGTCAGATTACCAAAAAAATATATATTTTAAGAAATTTTTTATCAAATTCCTAGATATTTTTAGCACAAATCTCTATGAATTACTATCTATATTCTCGTTTGCACTCTTTGCACCCTATCTTGGAACGGCATATATTTCTATTATAATTGCACAGTCCACGCAAGTCGTTTTCATAGCCAGTTTTCACATACTTTATCAAATGCTGCATTTCCCTTGAACCAAACCGTTGTAAAGAAAATCTTTTGACATCACTGCATGGCATCCAGTTGCTATAATTGCACAGTAATATGTAGCCTTCACTAAAGTGCACCTAAATATTTGCGAGTATTTATGCATTTTTGCAAACAATCTTTTAATATATGCTTGCTTCACCACAACACCAAGTAAGAATTTTTTAAACGATATATTTGCGTACAAATAGCGAATAGAAATTTAGGAATGCGGCTCAACATGTTTTTTCAAAGTATATTTAGAAAATGCAACTTCAATTATTTGGTTTCTTATGTCTTGTAAAAACTTGAGAAAAAGTCTGTGGAGAAGTAGATAGGAGATTTAAGGAATTTATATATTAGGCGAGGTGACTTTGACCCTGTTTACGGTTGAGAAAACTACATTTTTATTCCTTTTTTTCGTACTTTATATTTTTTTTCAATTTTACCCCATCAAAATAGTTCAAAACTACCTCTTTACATATTTTATCTCGTACGAAAACTTTCCCAAACCGACTAAAACTGCTTTGTTCGTTTGTTGTTGAAATAACGACTAACATGAAAAATCTGCCTGGATCAATTTTCTTTTTTTGTACGCCGAATGCTACATTTCTATTCTTTTAGAAGTAAACCTTAATTTAAATACTAAATAAGACTAGTTGAAAACGTGGTCTATATTGGAACGTATTTTTAATATCCTCTTCAAGTTTTTGCATCTTGCGTGCTTGAACCGATTCAAAAGGAATGTTTTTAAGTTATGCTGATACCTAAAAATTCATTACAATTTTCCTTTAAAATTAGTATTCCTCGTATGATGAGAAAAAACACATGGGGCAAAGTGAAGCAAATATAGTACAAAGTATCGGGGATTGAGATTGAGAGTTTAAGAGCAGCATATAAAAGTTCCTAATGGTACAACTGGCAGAGTTGAGTCCTTAATCATAAATTCTGCTTCTCCCAAAAAAGCCTAATCTCTCTCATGACTATATAATTATTTATTTCTTCGGGCATTTTTTTACCATTATTCCAATTTAAATACCCATACGAACATATTCCCATTTTTTCAGTTTACCTTATCTTCTGACAAATAATTCTTGAGCCTATGCCCTGCGTATACTATTCACGTTTCATGCACAAAAACTAAAAATATATCTAATTGCAGAAGGTCATGCAACTTTTATCCACCGTTAAACTAAACTAATCTCTCATATAAATTATACTCACATCAGAGTAGTTGCCAAAAATTTTCACCATCATACAAAAATCTATCACTGACTATTATTAATCAAAGCAAAAGCATATAAAAAAACCTGTATCTTTCATCCCGCTTCAGTGCAGTACACTTTGTTAGTTTATGATTACAAGGATATCTCTGCGCTCACAAGTTTTTTTAATACACTCAAGTATTTTGTAGATCGCATAAACTCGTCAATGGATAGGCAACAAGCAAACCTAATTTAAAATATTAATCAGAACACATTTTTCGCCTATATTCGTTAATCACATGCCAAAACATACCTAATCTAATTAATGTTGAAGTATTGAAAGTACAAGTACACAATTCTCGAATTCAAAAAATAAATAATAAATGAGCAAACAACTATTTTAATCGTCCTCTTGGAAAGATGCTTAAATTTACATCAACAATTTACAATTGGAAAGGTGTATCCCGAATCACAAGTGAAAAAAAGTTTCCAAAAAACGCATACATATTGGATGACTATCTACTCCCATTTAAAAATTTCTTCTGTACAAGAAAATGTGGGAAGTAAAAGTTGTTAAATACTTTATATCTTTCCATTTACTATTATTAATCAAATGTATTTACTATTACTGCAGCTGCTTTTACAGTTTTCCCCATGTAGTATTTGGTATACCCATAAGTGACATTGAGGTAGAGTATATATGCCTGTACAACAATCTATTTTTTGCTAATCAGTTTATCCTAAGGGTATTATTAGGTGACGGTGAAATGAAAATTATTACATGTTCATATTCACCACCTCTTTATATATAGCCATGCAATGTTTATGTAATGCATGCTTTTCTAAACGCATAAAATATGGTCGTTTGAAACAACATCAGCGACAGGAGAGCGTTTTGAGTGTAGAGGAATAAATATATATCGAATAACAACAGGTGCGGGTGAGAATGAGAAAAATTGGGGACATTCTTTGCTATTTTAACTGACACTAGCCATATTTTGCTTGTATTTATAAATTTATGCGCATTCTACTGACATTCCCAACATGGTTTCGCCAAAATATATGCCATGGCCATAATGTTTATGTGGGCTATGCCAATATACTAATATTTACACTGTTAGTTTGATATGTTTATATGGAGTAGTATATTTATATATCGTACAAAGTAGAATGCCTGTCACGTTATGTACATAGTTTATGTAATATCTGCAAAGAGAAAGTTTTTTTGGATGCGTACAAAAAATTTGTCTTTGCCCCACCACCACCGCTACCGTCAAGAAAAGAGTGTGTCAGGAAAGTAACTTATTTTTTTTTCTTTTCCTTCACAAACTTTTTCCTCGCGCCACGTATTCAAAAGTCAATCTTTTTTCGGTGTGCGATGTATCAACAAAAGTTGTTGCGCTGCTGAGTTTGTGTTTGTTGCGGAAGTAGTGAAGGTAAAGCAAACTAAATACCTAAATGAAACCTATCTGTTGCATGATAGCTTTTGGGCTTGTACTCCCATTTATTGCAAGAAATTGCACATTAAACTCTTTAGTTTATTGAAACACTGTAGCGTATTGTGATCGTGAGGTGTACATAGGCTACCTAAATCATGAGCACATTTTATTTTAATGTTTTCCCTTGACATCAAATCACAACTTTTGAAGGTTGTTTGTCTGATGTCGTCAGACTT
Organism: Sinella curviseta; assembly: GCA_004115045.4. Taxonomy (NCBI): domain Eukaryota; kingdom Metazoa; phylum Arthropoda; class Collembola; order Entomobryomorpha; family Entomobryidae; genus Sinella; species Sinella curviseta. The sequence continues at coordinate 40,602,907 of CM023203.3, forward strand.
GGTGCGATGCGTAATGCAAATATGTATTATAGTTTGTTATTAACAATATTTTCATTTTTTAAGCCAGGACGCTCCATATTTTTCTCGTTCTCGTGCTGTCAAGTTTTCCAAATATATTTTCAACCTGAAAAATTATTTCATCAATACATTCTGTCGCAATGTGGTTTCCCATCTTTAAATGTGGTTACTTCGCAAAAATGCAAACAAAATATTCCTTAAAATTGTCTCTTTTTGCTTGTATCCAATTATGCTAATGTGATATTGCACTGTAAGGAAACATGTAAGTATGAAATGTGTTGTTGTTGTTTTGTGATGCGATGTGCATGCTTACATACGTTCATCGACGCCTAATGTTTGTTTTCACTTTGCCTGCATTAGAGTTGTGGGTTAGCAATTTAGTGAATTATTTTATGCGTTTAGGTTTCAACTATACTCATGTAAGTTTTTTTATATCTCTTTATTATGTATGTAAAATGCACCTTGTAAAAAATGCGTAGGAATGTATGTAAGCATTTTTAGCCATTAAAAAAAGAAAGGGTTGTAGTAAAAAAAAGCATCTTGACGAAGTGAGAAAAGTATTAAGTAGTGAAAGTGGGAGAAGAAAGGAGAATAGGCTATAACCATTTATCATTTCCCTTGTACTTTCTTTTTGTTTCCCTCTCTCCATATGTAACCATTCACGGTGGTGTACATTGTGTGTTGGGGCTCTGCACATTATTTGGTTGGGTTCTGGATCCCTAAACTCGATCACCACTTCAAAACACGGTTTCGGAAACAGTACCTGCCAAATGGGTTGTTGAGCCGACAGACCAGTCCGTTTATGTGGGCACTCATGTTGCTATCCATTGCCAAGCCGAGGGATTTCCAAAGCCCGTCATTCGTTGGAAGCAAGCAGTAGGTAAGTTGGACATGCTATTTTGCAAATTGCAGAAAACTCATTTAATTGCAGTGCGCAATTTAATATTGAATTAAAAGTTGTAATAAAATGTATTCGTTAATGATGATTTACTTGATAACGGATCAAGTATACCTATTCTCTAGATTATGTGAACTGAGTTTGTTCGCAAAAATTGAGAAAAAAAATCCCGGTGAGTAAACGTGCCTATGTATTTTTTTTGCACCGTAGGCAATTTAGACAAGAAAGAGTATCGTGAAGTAGGCTATCGAACTCCTGGAGTGCTCTCAGCCGAGAACGGAACACTGATAATAAGCCGAGTTACAGAGGATCACGAAGGACATTACCTTGCCATAGCAAATAACGGGGTGGGCGCAGGGATCAGCAAATTGATACGTCTTACCGTCAACGGTAAGTAAAAAAACTCAACTCATATATATTTGTCTTCACACACAATCCTCTTAACCCTTTCGTGATTTTGATTAGTGCGTGTGTAGTTATTTGCCGTGTATAATCATCATCATGACCAAGTCATATGTTCATATACGCGGCATGAAGCGAATCAATGAAAACTTGTCAAAAGAAGAAAAAACAAAATGTCTCTTTTCTCTAAAACATTATTGAATCCCCCAAGAAAACAAAGGAATTGTAAATGTTCTTATATGCACGCCACTTTCACCACATTTCGGTAACGGGTTCGATTATGTTGATGGGTCACATTCTGCCAGTCCTTTAAAGCCCATAATTTAAAATCTATGACCACTTAACTCAACCATCTTATTAAAGATTCATCATTTGATTGAAGACATACGATTGCATGATATATCATGTGGCATAAGAGAAATTCTTCTTGTGACCAACTTGGCTGAAAATCCTTCTTTTCCTACAATCCTCAAAATATCATTCTCTCTCTCTCCTGTTATCTGAACAAGAAAGAAGGCTTGAGCTATAGTGCCAGTAAAAGTTGCTAGAATTTTCGTATCTTAAAAAATTGGAAGAGCCACTGAAAAATTCATAAAGGACATTCATGGTGGCTATATGGTTATTGGTTATATATGCGAATGCACTTTTATCTCTTTTTATTGAAGACTATACAGATATGGTTTAATATATTAGGAAATGGCCTCATAAGGTTATTTAAGATCTCTTCCAAATGCTCTTACAAACCGCTCACCACATAAAATACGATAGCTGTTCTTCATCCCAACTCCTGAATCATCACTTGCTTTTCTGATTCCTCTCTCTTCTGCTCCCTATTATTTTCCCTTTATCCCTCCGTCCTCCTCTCTCTCGCGATTTCTCTCTGTTTTACCTTCAAAGTAAAACGCCACAGCAGATGATCTGATCATGATGATCACTACCAATATATATACAGGACGTGTCTGTGGCTGGATGCGGTTTGGTTTTTTTTGTCTTTCTCTTTTTCCTTGCTTGGCTGGATAAAGAAGTGAGTCCTTAAGTCTATCAAAGACGTCCCATATCTGTCTTTCCATTTCATTAAAAGAAGGAGTAAAAAAAAGCTTGGGAGCTGAGAGCGACGCCAGAAAAAAAACCAGCGGCAGAGAGTGCATTGCAGCGATAATATGCTCATATGCTCATGTCGTCTTGTGGAGTACTCCTATAAACAGATAGTAAAAATTACAAAGTAAAGCGTAAAAGTAGTAGAATTTCTAATATACTGAGAGAGAGAGAGAGAGAGTATCCCTCTGCTACATCACACGCCAGTAGTATTGGTAGCGCAGTAAAGCAAGCTTTTGATCGGCCCGATAACGATCACATTCATTATTTCTGACATTTTGAGCCTTTCTCCACTCAAAACACGGAAGGAAGGAAAAGAGAAAAGGGCGAACAAGACTTGGAGCACATACTCTAGCACAACTCACTATATACTTCTATGCTTCCTCTAATACAGATTGTATCCGATATATTATTATTGGCTCTTCTCTCACGATATTATATTCCGCTGGCTTATTCACTCACTCAAGTCACAATCGAGTCGGAGTCACTCAAGTTCCAAAAAAGTAGCTGTGTTGGTCCTGCTAACACCAGCACTAGTGCACTATGGTATGCAGTGCAAGTCTGAAGCAACTTTCACTGTTACCTTACGCACATACGTTAAAAAAGCGAAGCATGTATCTTCTCACATATATATGGACATATATACTGGACACTTATCTTTCTATCTATCACACATTCATTTCCTACTCTCTCTCTATACTCATCCCTTTTTGGGTAAGAGTATAAAAATTTATGGTACGTACGTACATATTTCTTTTTCTTCAGATTTCTGGAACATGACTGGAGAATCTTCTTTCTCATTTCTATACGCTCATCTTTTCACTCCAACGGTTTAGCTCAAGCTTTTTTTCATCTATTTCTTTTTGAGTAGAAATTATTTATTTATATATGGAGGGTGAAAACATGTATGTAGAAATTTTTTTCTTCTGTCTGCTTTCTCTCTATATATATGGCAGTTTTTCCCAAGAAAATGGTGTGTGATTGTGAACATTATCTGTACTTGTAACGGTAATAATATGGAGGAATGTATGTATGTGTGGAGGGTACAAGTACAAGTTGTTATCATGATTTTTATATTTTATGCAACTTGTGCATATGTGCCTACTTTCTCTTTTATATAATATGGGACAGAGAGATGAGAAGGAGGAATATATTCCATGGGACTTTTCTCGATTCCTTTTAATATCAGCAGCGTTTCAAGTCCTTGGCATATACTCTGTGTTCACATGAGTGAAAGCAAATACAAGAAGCCAAGGAGCATGGTGCTCAGTCTCGGTAGGAAGCCCTTCACTCGAAAAAGGAAGATTCTCTACATTTGTTATTATTATATAATATCTGTAATAGGAAATGAGAATAGAGTCGTAATGTCTCTCTTATTTCGTCTCTCAAGAGGCAATGAGCATCACAAAAATAGTCTACTGGAAAATGTATCCGATATGCGATATATTATATGTTTCCATTATCGCCACCAGGCTTTACAATACTACAACTGGCAGAAATGTGAAAAGCATAAAAAAAGAGCCACAACAAAAGCCACAATTGTGCATATAAAATATACAGTGTAGGTATGTAAGTTCGTTTTTTGAACTAGTCAGAAAGAACGTATTAGACGGGATGAATGGCCAATCCAATGAAAGAAAAGGAAGAAGAAATGCTCTCTCAGTCTACTTATATGTAGAAAAAAGCATATTTTCAGTCACAATTTTCTGACTGGACTGGACAAAACAGACGAAGGAGGAAAAGAGAGGAGGAATAAATTGTTTCATATATCACATTTCGGCTGGCTTGGCGATCCTTCTCTTTTATGCCTTTCCTCTCTTTGCTCATTCATGTAAAAGGCTGGAGATTGGGAATCATTCAACGGGAGAGAATATAGTTGACCATTATAAGGCCTCCCACTTATTCATCCCCTAATAATATACAAATGTGTCATAGATTTATCTTATATGCATTCCCAGAGAGTGCAATATGTATGGAACGTGGATGGATATCGATTTAAGGCTACTTTTTTTTATTCTATCTACTCCATTTTGGGTTGAAATAGATTTTTGAAGGAAATTTTCAGAGTTGGAAGATGACTTACTCGCTTTATTGATATCACTTTATATGCTCATGCAAGGAATAGAAAATGTGCTTTATGGACATACATTAGTAAGCTCACGTTCGTATCCTCTAACAAAATATCATATAGTCCGGCATTCCTTCTTATTGGTGAAAATCTCTAGCCTTTTTCCCATGTGCCTTTTCTTGGAAAAAAATAAGAGCAAAAGAAAGTCTGTGTGCTAGTCTGCAAAATAGAGCTGGTCTGTGAGCTGCCGACCTTAAATATAATGTTCTTTGTATAACATCTTGTTGGAGTAATGTCCCTTTTACTTTGCCATTTTCTGTGGAGAATGCGAGAAGAACATTAGATGTACATACATATTTGCGTTTTTATGTAGAGAAGCAATCGTAAAAGATGTTGCCAAAAAATGAAAAAAAATCAGTTTCGTTACCACTACTACAAACACATCAAACACACACGGCTTGTATTGAAAAAATCTTTTTCTCATTTTTCCTTTACTTTGCATCAACAGAGAGATACTCTCAGTTTTGAATGTTCTCTGGAAGGATAAGAAAAAAAACAGGCATATAATGCAAAAAAGTATCAATACATACAACGAGAAGAAAGAAGAGAAGAATCAATGAATGGCTAGTACGAGATTTGAAGCATATCGACTAGAAAAAATTGACTTGATAGTTTTGCCTGTTGTTGTAACAGAAGCCAGACCAAAGACGCTTTGGTCTATAATACACCCATATTGTTACTTTTGGAGCAGTTTTTGCTCGTTTGGATAGTTGTAGTAGTGGTTGTGTTGTAAGCAGTATCCGTAGTAAAAAGGCCTTTAGCCAGGGTCTTGTTTGATGATAAAGTCATCTTAAATCCCAACAGAGAGCATGCGGATTATTGTGTGTATGCTATTGCTATGCATATGCTAACATGTATATTATACTCCCTGATTTCTCTCTTGTCAAGTTATAGTTTTTCAATCCATAAAATTATACGGTATGCTTACCCAGGGAAAGGGCTACCCGAGTAATGATAGAAAAGTACGTGATATTGAGTAACTGCTGCACTGATGATGCAGCTGCCGTTGTAGTTGCTGTTGCTGATGATATCCCACTGTTGTGGTAATACACTTGTTATATGGATACATCATGGCATATAGTGTTTGTGTCACAAAAGTAAATTTTATGGATTGTATTCTTGTTGTTAGCTCCAGGCTTTTCCAGTTGTTGTTTTTTGGGGAAAAAAGAATTTAGAGCAGACCAGCATGTTAAGTGTATATGATGGCACTACACAAAAAAATCTTTAAATTCGACATTTGGTTCCCGGCAAACTTTATAAATGCGTGTGTATAGAGAGTAGTTTTATTTGCTAGTTATTAGCTCTACTTGAGCTACACAGTTGTTGCCGTGATGTTGCATTATACGGATGAAAGTATGTTCGGGTATAGAAAATGTTTACCAGATCAACAGTAAAGAATAACGACGACGATCACGGTCATGATGCAACAGCTATAAACAAGTCAATGCTTCAATGTTAAACGTATGATCACTTTTGGCTATAAAAATGGTGAAAGTAGTCGTCATGTGTTGTTTGTAACAAGAGAAATAAATTGTTGTCGACACCACCGGTGGTGCTGCTGTGGATAAGCGTGGTGAAAGCAGAAGCACAGGATTTTATTAGAATGTTGATGGAATACAATATTTTGGGAGACTTACTCTGTTTTCTGTTGGAATGGATAAATATACATACTTGTGTAAATATTATCTTCCTCTTCTACACAGGTTATATTTGCATATGGGATGTTTTACAGGGAACAGCTAAAAGGCGAAATAAACCGCTCAAGATTAATCACTGACTCTGCATACATGACTGACAAGTATAAAATGTTCTAATGCATTTCTACTTTGTTTGTTTGGAACTTGCAGCTGCTCCAAGAATTAGAACCCGACCTCCAAAGGAAATGGTTCGTCGAGGAGAAGTTGCTCGTCTCCGGTGTGAAGCTGAAGGAGATGAGCCAATCAAAATCTCGTGGAATGTGAAGGGTATCTCTTTAAACGAAACAAATGATAACAGGTATGAATGTATACAAGGAAGCGTCTCTATCGATTAGCACAAGCACAAAGCTTGCACACATGTGGTCTCAATTCAAACAAAATACCCTATTTCATTTGTACACAAATAGGTACTCGGTGGAAAACAAGCCAGGTACAGGATCAGGCTCACCGGCGTCATCAGAACTGATTATTCAACAAGTTTCCCTGCTGGATCGTGGCGATGTGGAATGTGTTGCAGTGTACGTTAAATATACAACAGAAATCTGACAAACTTACTCCCCCACAGTTATCTACTTATTCTAAGTAAATTGTGTTTTAAATATTTATTTTTAAATGTTGTAGGAATTCGTTTGGTCATGATTCGTTACGCGTCTCGCTGCTGGTTCAAGGTAAAATATTAACAACATGTTGTTGTATATTCCCCATGGTCCATGACTCTAAAGCTTAAAATAGTAAAATGCCAAAACAGCTCAGAAATATTTTAGTCTGACATCATTTTTTCAGTCTGATGAGGTAAATCACTCAAAAAAAGTTTAAGGCTTATACTTTCACTTTTTTTTGCAAAATTTTCTAGAACGTCCTCAACCGCCCAAAGAGTTCCGCGCGGTTGAGCACTCGAGCCGTTCTGTTGTGCTTTCCTGGGCTCTCCCAACCTCAGAAAACGACGCACACGTTCTGGACTACGTACTCTCCTTCAAAGAGGATTCAGGTATGCAGCCAGTCTCTCAGCATTACGATTTTACCCTGCCCCTAAATCCCTAGCACACAAACACACTCTCTGATTCTTTTTTTCTGCAAACTCCTGAATTTAAATGTGGATGCACATACCTAAATACATTTGTACATTATAACATCCTATTATGCTTTCCATTTATGTTGCTTGCTGGTTGTGAGAAACCATTTTATCCCCATACCTCTCTCTCTCGCTCTCTCTTCCTTCTTACCCAACCTAGGTTTTTATTATTATATTATCATTATTCCAATACGGGGCTTTCATCTTTTTTAATACTTTTCCCCTTTTGCTTGCAAAATACAACAAACCAACAAAAAGGAACCTTTTTTTTCTGCATTATGTTATACAATACACACACACGCATCCTTTTATCCCTTCGTTATACATTTTCCCTGTGTGACTAGGAGAAAAAAAAATTATTCCACAAAATCCCTGTGCTTTGTTCATCTAAGCAAGAAATATTATTAAACTTAAGCTTTGCTTTACTTGCTTTTTTATATTTTGTCTTCCACGTCCGTCCTTTTTAAAAAAAAAAACGTGTAAAAAAGGTAAAGAAAGAGAAAAGCAAGGGAACTCATAGGATACAAATAAAACGGATACACACACTGAGCATATTAGAAGAAGCCATGAAATTTTAATAAATGTAAGCTTACGCTTTGCTTTTTTTTATCCAAGCATCTTCTTTCTTTTGACTATGTGGAAAAAAATACCAAGAAAAGTGATTCAAATGGGAAGCTGCTGCTGCTTGCAAAAGGAAAATTATGCTCTAGTATTTTTTTTTTGCTACCTGTTTATGTTACCTATTACAAGTGTTTACTAGTAGGAAGGTATAGACGAATGGATACATTTTTTATTTTATGTATTTTATGGAGTATTCCGTGAAAATCAGACGTGTAGACTGCCTGGCTTGGCAGACAGCTGAGAGAAAGTAAAAATGCTGACAGTAGCAAAATCAGAACATTGGTTAGGTGGAGCAGTCCTCCTTACGTCACTTTATAAGAATTGGACTTGGGAACAGGTTACTTTTACTTTCATTTAGATTCACTTCTCTACTGCTGCTCCTACGTTTGCTCCATTACGATCATCAGACAACCAGCTACACAGTCAGCGCTCCTCTCTTTCTTTCCGATACCTTCCTTCTACCTATAACGCTGACTTGTCTAAAAAATCAGACACGAGGATGCTATGCTTTTTTAGGTGAAAGTGTATATCGTTTTATATATCTTTCACCCTTTTCCTTTTTATGGAGCAGCAGCAGTAGTACAATCCCAACCGACAACACATATGAGCATTAATGGATTCTATCAACACTTTTTTTTCTTATCACCAGCAGCTTCACCCTCCCATTTTCTCATTTAAATATTCTTTCCCTTTTGGAGAAACACCCTTTTCGTAGACGATGTAGAAGTGAATTACGAAATGAATCATAAATGATAACTCTTGCGCTACATTTTTATACGACAAGATTAGACCGTTGTATAACGAAATGTGTTATATATACATCTTCCCTTTTTCTGTACCGGTACATTTCTCTACCTAATCCGGCAGCAAAGAAAATCTGCTCTAGTCGCATTTTCCACACCATTATCCTTCTCCCAGAGAATCTAACTGTAAGGATTAGAGCTATTTACGAAATAAGGGCGATGATGATGATGGATGCAGTCAGAAATTACAAGTATAAAATGCCTACCTGTTCCCGCCCACCTTCTCAGTATGCTTAAAAGATGTATATTACCTATAAATGCTTGCATGTGCACAATTAAGGATTTTTTTACGAGAGAGAGAAGAGGATGGAAGAAAGGGGAGATTAAAATGGATATAATGAAATGAGGACAATGAAGCAGTTGAGCAGATTGAAATAGAGGATGGCCAGAATAATGGGATGGGATTAGAGCTTGTATCCCTAATGAATAGTGACGAGGCTTATCAATAAATATGTGTGTCTGTGAATAAATATCCCTGAATTAACAACGCCTCTCTTGAAAAAAGGTGAAGTTTTTTTCACATCTTCACACATCTGTTTGCTCACATGCAGAGAAGAATGAAATGACAAGTTGTTACATGTTCGTGACGGAAAATTTGAAGGATAATAATTTCTGACGAGATAACAATCCTGATAATATGAACTAGAAAATGTTAAAAACGATAATGATCGAAGGAGAGAGGACGAATTATTTTTGCAACCATTATGGTGAAAGTTGGTACAAGTGTTAATGCTACGGAGCGATAAAATATATGCTCGCTGCACTGTACGAAGACAGAAGAAGCAAAAGAAAGTTTCATGGAAAAGTTTTGTATCTATTTTAAAGTATCACCATCATGATATCATTCACGCTTGAACGGTTGGATGAGTTGATACTGCACAGCTTCACATTACAGTTTTGGAATCTTGGCTGGGCGTGTTGCGTGAATTAACATTATGTATAGCTCTTATAACATAATTTCAATCCAGCCGAGTGACTGAGTGAAAGAGGAAGCACATTTCAGTAATAGGAAGCGACTAGAACTGTTTCTCTTCAGCAACCATACGCATATATGTGGAGTGGATGAATACATTGTATGAAAAAAATGAAGTGTAACTGTGCAATAAAATGTAGAGAATCCATACATTTTATGAGATTTTTTTTTTGCTGAGGAATAAGAAACATGGAAAAAAATCCTCTTTACTTGCGAAGTGGCAAAAAAATGTCAAGTGCGTTGTACTACTGCAGTTTTCATTCTTCTTTTTTTTCAAGTCGAATTATTTGTGTATGCACATGGCATATAATCGCCAAGCATGTCTTGTAAATAAAGACATGAACCAGAAGTAGAAAAAAAGATTAAGATGTATTAAATCCGAGTTGAAAGCTTCTTCTTCCTCCTAGTGCCGCTATATTGCTTTAGATTCTTGTATGACAGAGCAAATGTGGCAAGGCTTAAATCAAAACATGACATAATGTTTCTTAGAGAGAAGCCGTTAGTGTGCAATAGGGAATCCTATACGACAAGCTTTATACATACTACCAATATGAAAAGGGGAAAGAATAAAAAGTTAAGCTGGATGATGGAGAGGAAATTTCTTGGCAAGTGAAAGTGTATTTACAATACAATAATCGCGCAATGCGTGGTTATGATGGTGGTAGCGCGCTGCTCTGTGTGAATGCGGCAATAATGGTGATAATATGTGCGACAATGACTGTGTTGGTGGTACAGCTAAAACTCTACTAATACTTAATGCTTTTCTCTCTTTTTGTGTCTTAACTTTCTTTTCCATCGCATCACACACGGATTGTCATAAGAATAAGAAAATTGTGTCATTGCGAATTGCAAAGCATGCTTTAGTGTGTTCTCTATGTTCCTATTACTCTAATGCCAGCGATTAGTGGTGGCAACAGTGGAACATTCGATGACGTGCTACTCGCTTTCCCTATATTTTTATTTGTTATATAGTTTTTGCTTTCCTTTTGGCTTGTGGTTTGGCTTTGCTTTGATGATTATGATTCTACTGCTGCCGCTTTGAGTATTTAGGAAAAAGGGATATTTCAAGGAATTTACTGGTCCCATTTCATGTCACATATATGCTTAGTACTTTTACAGCACTTAAAAGCCATTTCTGTTCCAGTTTTACAGTGGAATGAACACTTTTTAGTGGGATACAAGAGCAATTTTAAAAGTCTCTTTTGTCTTTATTCCGCGCTGTTTTTATTTTTATTTTTAAATTGTGGACGTCGTGTGCGTGCTGTAATACAAGGTATGAGTTTTGACAAGCAACAATAATACTTTCCGCATATCGCTTCGGTGCACACGTTTTTTAAAAAATAATTAAATTTAATGTTGTGTAAGGTTTGCTTATGAAATGCCAAAAACAAAACCGTAGTGCTGTTTTGAAAATGTCAACCGAGTAAAAATACAAGCGTGGTCGCACACAAATGTACGGATCATGTTTTTCAACAACCATGACGGAGTTGCTTACAACAGTCAACTGTAGTTTAGTCCTTCTTTTGATTTTTAAATATGAAAGGGAAAGTACATAAATCTTTTCGTTTTCTGTCATCTGAATGTCAGCAACTCTAAAAATGTATAAAAAGAGATTGCGCTGTAGCGAATCCAAAGAGGAGAATTTGGAAATATAACTGGTATGAAAATTGTAGTCCTCGCTTCGTATAACACGGGGTCATGTTATGCCATGTATTTATAGTTATGTACAAAAACATATAATATAGCTTTATGAAGAGTGCTCAAAGACCCAACTAGTACTTAATTTCCCCACTACACTTGTATTTACTTTCAGTCATCTACAGAAACTTGTTTCAAAGGAAGTGAAATAGTATTTGTGTGGGCGGTTATCCATCACTTCCTCTAAATTTTCTCCTCGTTTCTGCTCCACCGCTCTCTCGTGGTTTCATACACTTTTATCATTGACTGATTGAAGATTATTATGAAATATTGGCTGGAGGAACGGCTAACAACCTACACAGTTGGTCTCAATATTTATTTGTTTATCTCTGTCCAAACACACGCTAATCGATATATGGAGTTATGAAACTAAAAGATACTCGTTTCTGCAAAAGCGGAAATCTGCCAGAACCACTATTTGTACCTCATAATATATAAGAAGTAAAGAACTGCAAAGAAAGGCATTTGTGTGTTCCGTCATCATCATCGTTAGTATCAGATGAGCAGAGTTTTCACTAGTAACGTTGTAGACCGTCTACAGTGTGGAAACGAGAAATCACAAGCAAGCATATTTTCAAAGTTGATCTCATTAATTCTACTTGGGTTCCTCCACAAATTCATTGTGGATGAGCATTCCCATTAAAACTCTTGCTGTAATGATGGTCCTGGTGACGATCCTGATAGTTGGGAGAAAAGGAAGCTTTCAAAGGTTCCGTTCTCTCTGGTTTGGAATTCTTTGCAAAATGTGGTTCTAGCTCTTTTTCTTTGGAAGGGCTTGTCTTGTAAACATGTAATCTTTTTTCAGTTTTGTGTCTCTTTTTCTCAACATTATGGACATTTATTAAATCAAGATCAAAAAGCGTGTAAACAAGACCATTTTAGTAAAAAAGTGTATTCATGCTATCAATTTTAAATAAAAAAATAAGCTTATGCGTTGTTGATAAGAAAATTGAAATGTCCGTTCTCCGTATAGTCAGTTAGTTTTATAATGGCAAAGCATGTAAGTACAAGGGTTGCTTAAATTGCTGTTGAGTTTCGGTTTTTTAAGTTTTAAGTTAATTAAGTTTGAGGAAACATCCCTATTTCGTTACATTTTGAGTTTGTTATTGCTATTATCCTTTTATAACCCAAACCTGAGTGTGTATTCACCTTCTTTGCAAAATTGCAAACAGGCTGAGAGAGAGCCGTCGTGTCTGCTCTCACAACGAATTTGTCGTTGCACGTAGCGAGAGAGAGAGGGAGATGAATGTGCTGCTTGATCCACGTCTCAAAGCACTTTTTTAAACGAGAGAAGATCATATTTATGATGAGATTATTATGAACTACGTGTTTTCAGAAAAGTGGAGCGAGACGACAACAAGACGGAAATCCACTTCAGGGGATCAAAACTCTTTGGTCGTCAGTGGGCTCCAGCCCGCTGTCACTTATCACTTTCGTCTTCAGGGCAGAAACCAGCTTGGCACTTCCGAACCTACTCAGGTCTTTGAGGTGAGTAGTTATTCCAGAAACATGTTTTTCAACTTTCACTCTACTTTCCATGTGTTTTCAAAAACCTATGTATAATGTGTGCCTATCTGCCATGACATAATATTATAATGCGTTAATAATATATTCCTTTCCATATGGCGTGCTTTGAAATTTGAAAAAAACTTTTAATTTTCTCCGAATGAAGATTCTCTAAAATTTAGTGCTTGTCAAATTATAAACTTTTCCTACTTCTCATTCTCAAAACTATCTTTGCGGTGGTAAATTTTGTTTGTCAAACAAAGTTTACATTTACATTGACCTGATGTGTACTTTAATGGGTCACGGTACACACTGATGGCCATTTTCATGTTATTGTTTCCTGTTTCGAATAATTTTAGGTCAAATGTTTTTGCTTAGAGTGAAAGTAAACAAGTTTTTATCAGTCGGGTCGTATATGAATTTGTTATGTTTTTATTTTATATTTTTAATGTAAAGGTAACAACGAATGGTGAGCCTCCAAGTGGTCCGCCCCAGTACGTGACCGTGGAGCCCGTCTCCTCCACAGAGCTTAGAATTTCTTGGCAGCCCCCGTCCAAAGATCGCCGTCACGGTCGGATTCTAGGCTACAACATTGGACTCAAGCGAACCAGGTAATGTGTTTTTTTATCAAACCTGGCAGTGAAAACAGCCATGACATTTTGTGTCACTTTTCTGGTAGAACAAATGTGTCAGTATATCCTAGTATTGCCATTATTCTCTCTCGAGTGTTCTGTATCATATCCTATATTCACGCTGCCCACTTTCATTAACGTTAAAACGTACGTTATCAAGGTGGACATTTGCTAACCTTTGCTACAAGAGACACTCAATTTGTCTACCTTGGTCACAGTCATAATGTAATATTTACTTGATTGAACACAAGTTGGAAGAAAGACATGACGTAACGGAATATAAATAGCCTACAGTACGCCTTCTTTATTCGTTATTAATAAATACGTCCGAAGAGCGGACTATTTTAATAAGTTTTAAACAATAAACATGGTAGCCTTTAGCCCAAATATATTTTAAACTGACTCGTGGAAGTGCTCGCTCACATACATACTGCACAACAAAATAGTTTGTGCGCTTTTCCAAGTTCTTAGAACTCTTCCATACTTTCCAAAGTTGTGACTAGAACATTTTCCGGAACAGTTTAACTTTTTCTCTCTCTCTCGCGCAAGTTTCTGGTTGCGAGATCTTCCTGAGAGATAACAAAAACTAGCGGACTGTAGGTAATAATGGTGGGGAGTAACACGTACGGAACGTGTGCAATTCTCTCTGTAATGCAGTGGTCATCAGAAATTTTTTCTTAGAGCAAAGTGCTCTTTTCCGTTCTTTATGAGTTTCTTATTGTGTACAACAGTCACGTCGACTAGATTACCGTTAAAAGCCACAACCATAGTCATAGGAAGCTGCGCGGGAACGTGTACATTTCTAGAGATGTAGAACTGGAGCAGTTGAAAAAAATGTGAATTGTGGATACTTCCTTTTTCTGAATCTGTAGAGAAAAAAACTATATATTTATACAAGAGGAAATTTTTGATGTGAGAAAATCAGGTCCAAAATTTGGATAATGTGACTCTGTTGCAATTTTTTTCTGAACAATTTCTTCTCCCATCGTTTTCATCGTATGAGTTTAGTCGAAAATTTTGACTCCAAATCAAAGATAGGATGACCACCGATATATGTATATATATTCCTCCTACGTAATAGACCACACATAACGTATATTTACTTTTATGACCCTTCTGACTTGTGTAGCGAGGCAGCTACACTCTCTAATGAGCATCGCCATTCTGCAAATGTTTTTTCCTTAATGCCATGTAACAAGAAAAGATCCTAAATCCGTATACCTCCTAGTATGCATGTAATAATGTACAATGTACACAAAGGCTGGTGGTTGCCACTGATCAGGTTCTATAAACATAAAAACAAAAAAGGACTACACACATTCGTTCCGAGATGATAAAATCCAGTTTGTTGTGATTTTCGTTTGTTTACTTACTTGACCGGGATTTTGCTACCAATATATATATCTGACTTGACCATACCGCACCGCACACGTATTCCCACTCCACCACTATTTTCTTCTTTACTGACCTTATTTACGATATCATATTGGTGTGCATGGAACAGTGAGGAAATCGGATTGTACAACTGGACAAGGATTGAAAATACCCAAGAGGACATTTCATCCGTAGCAACAGCATCATCATCATCTTCCTCCTCTTCAGCTTCTTTGTCGTCGTCTTCATCGTCTCCAGCAAGTGGCAGTGGATCTTCTTCTGGTGGTCCAACCCAGACCGTTCCAGTCTTGAGCACAATTCTCAGTGGCTTAGACAAGTTTACCGAGTATGAGGTGGTCGTCCAAGCGTACAATCAACTGGGAGAAGGGCCCACAAGTTCTTCTTCCATTGCAGCCACTCTTGAAGATGGTAAGTGGATGGGAAATGAAAAGAAAAACAGGATGCAGATACACACACAAAAATATAACATGCATAAATATTACAAAATGATAATAATCTTATGCCCACACACAAACACACACACCGCTATAGACCATGCAAAGCAAAACAGTACGTTTATCACATGGAAAAGTTGCTCCTAGTAGGAAAGTGACGTATACAAATTATATAGATCAATATTCTATAATAGGTGAACACTGTCTTTTTCTGTATCACTTGGCCAAAAAGTAGCGTACCTAAAATCCCAGTAGAAAAGGATGACAAACAGCAGCACACAAAAAAGTACTTACTAAAGCATTTTCTTCTAAAATATGTGCATCGAAATCACGAGATTAAACCTTTCCATACGTGTCCCTTCATGATCATATATTATGCAAGTGAATTTTCTATATGTTTGTTTATTTGTGAGAAAAATTATTCTTTTGAGCATACGTAAAACTTGTACTTTTGAACGGTCCCAAAACCACTATCTTACCTTTCACTACTTAAGGAATTTGTTCCATGCAAAATAATGTTTTATTATTATTTATTTATTATTATAATTTTGTTCGAGTGCTTTTTCCAATTTTAAAACAAGCCAGTAAACATTTTATGATTGCCACAGTATATCTCTCCAAGGTCGGTAGGGAATGGGAGGGTGAAAAAGTTATTTACTAAAAAAAGTTGAACTCTCAGTCAACAGTTAAAAATGTTTTTGTAGATGAAACAAAAGCCGGAAACGTATACAGATAATATGTGTCACCTTCTTCCGGGACACGCAAAAAAAATAAAAGTTTTTAAAAAGTTATTTTTCTCTCTACTCTCTGGTTGTTCATTTGTATGATTGCATTTTTTTTTCTCTCGTCCTCTTTCCCCTCTCATCTCATTTCATAGGGAAGAAAATAAGCAAAAAGCTGTGTGTTTGCGTCACTGCACAAAACATGACAAGAGAGAGAAAGAGGAGACGAATGTAAAACTATAATGATAACCAGTACGTAACCCTTTTCCCCCTTGTTACTATAGAGAAAGTTTGCAATCACATGGATAGTCAGCGACGACGTCACGGTGGTTGTGTTGTATGAAGCAAGGCGAAATAAGTGCCTGTGTCTATTAAACGTTTGTCACTGTCCCAGCTAGTTTTCCTTTGTTCTCGTCGTCGTTGTGTCCATTGGGATCTTAAAAAACTTTTTCTTCGTCTCTTCTTTGTTCACACAACCAAAATACTGTTTTAAGAAGAATAGGTAGTTTTGGGTAGTGGCAGGGCAGAAGTGGTGCTATTCATTGTTCCACTCCACATATGTGTATATTACTTGCGATAGGTGTGAGAAAATGAAAGTATAGATAAGTGAGAGCAGCAACAGAGAAACCATCTCATTTACTTTATGTTAGTCGCTCACATCCCTTTGGACTTTTACCCACTTTTTTTTCTTGTGCAAGACTAGAAACTTCCATAAAACACAATAGATATATATAAAATGCATGTTGTCTGCTGGCGTGGATAGATATTTTTCTCGCTTACGTTTAAAACCAGTAAAAGAGTAACTGGAAAAAGTTTTCTAATTCGGATTGAAAAGAGAAAAAGTTAGTGTTACGACTATACATACCAATGCATGCCCCTGTTTATGTTATGTTAGCAGCCGTTTTACAGTAAAAGCAAGCTCAAGTAGAGAGACTGGAGAAAGATTGAAGGAAAGAAAAGATTAAGTCTTTTCTGGGAAAAAGAAGAAAGTGTTTTGTTAACGGAAAGAGCGAAATGCGTTTGTTTACGTTACTCTAGGGTTGCCGTTTTCCGTTTTCGTTTGCATTTCGTTTTTCGTTTTCGTTTGCGATTCAAAAACGAAACGAAAAACGAAATCGTTTTCGTTTTCGGGTAAAAAACGAAACGAAAACGCGTTTTCGTTTTTCAAATAAAAAATTATTAAAACGATAATACACCTAGCATTTAAAGTATATTATTGATAATGAAGCTTGTAATTAACTTCAATCCTAACGTTAACTTGATTTCTCCGTAAAACAATCAAGTTTTATTCTTTTTCCCAATTTATCTATCATAATTTTAACTGATCATGAAAACATTACCCACTTATTAGATAAAACAAGGGTCCATTTCGGCAAATGTTAATCTATTTTCGTATATTATATGAAAATATATGTAAAATGATACCATTTATTTTCGAAAGTAGTGAGCATTGCAGAAATTAATGATTACGTTCTTGTAAACAACGCTTCTGGTGTGACCGTTTTCACTTTTGGTCCGTAATTTTTCGTTTAAATCGTCAAAAATTTAAAAAACGGAAACAAAAACGAAAACGCGTTTTTCGTTTTTGTTTTTGGATGAAAAACGAAACGAAAAACGGAAACGAAAACGGTCAAAAAAACGAACGAAAACGGTTTAAAAAACGATAAACGAAAAACGCGGCAACCCTACGTTACTCCTTCTCATTATGTACATTTTACTGCGGTTCTTTTTGTTAGAGTTAGAGTTCTTTCTAGATACTAATTCCAGTTCCCTAAAAACTTGCTACCAATCTATTGTAATTAATTATGCATTTCCTATTTTTCCTCATCACGTCATCAACGGGAAACTTATTTCATGACACGTTGCGTAAAACTTGGTCATGCATACAGCGTTGGCTATTTTCTCTCTCAAAATTTAATCCCGGAAGTTTCATGATGAAGGAGAGAGAAGAGAAAGAAATAAAAAAACTCATTTCGATGGCAGGAACTGTTGATGTAACATGGATAAATGTATAGTGACATAACTAGGGGCTTTGTACAAAAAAATGTATTTAAAACACACACACAGACAGACACACACTTGTAGTTTATATACATTCATATTGATGATGACAAGGAAAGTAAAAGGAGGAAAAATGCTAATAATGACATTTTATGCAACTCATGTACGCAACAAGTTCCCAGTGCCGCCCCTTCGGATGTCACTTGTTCCTCTTCGACAGCTCACAGTGTGACCGTGAGCTGGGAACCACCCTCAAGGAAACACGCCTGTGGGAATATTGTGTCCTTCCGGGTTCTCCTCGAAGTCGTTCCTGATGACGACGAATTTCCCGTTTCTTATTATTTTTCTGGAACTGGAGCCACCTCTTCTTCCAGAGGAGCAAGTGGTGCGGGTGGGAGCAGCAGCAGTAAGTCAGTCTTTTATTTGAATTATGTTGACAGATATTTATTTGCATAATATGTAATTTAGGAAAAGCGAAAGGATGATAAAGGAAGCAGATAGAAGAAATAAGAAATGCTTTTGCATGCATATATATGCTCTTATTTTGTATTTTCCCCGAGAAATGTCAAATGGAATTGTGGAAATTCCTTTGCGTTCAGCAACAAAAGTAAATAAAGTGAGAGAGTTCGTAAAAAAATAGATGGAACGTATATACTGCATCTAAGGTATATAGTTTAGTTAGGTTTGGCATTACACTTACTTGCGTGTTGCAACGATAATAATAAGACACGCTTGCATTCCATTCCGGTTCGTGTGACTGGCTCAAAATAAAAAAACTGAATGGAATCTTTTTTTACTTGTACTTTCCTTACTCTTTTTTTACTTCTTGACAGGGAAAAAAAGTTGTCCCTTGATAGCAATTCTGATAATTTAGGGAAACGATTATATAGAGAAAAAATGTATGAAAATATATAGACGAATACAAGCATATAATTTCAGCAGAGCAGACAAATGTATATCGTAAACCTGTGTGGCATTTATTATGTCGGTATAGGCGTAAAAAAGTTTTTAGCACGGGTAAGAAAAAACTAAATGAATGACTCGTTTACTAAAACGTAAAGGAAAGGTCTAGAAAGTGTCTCAATTTGTAACATTACTGAGCTCAACAGTAAGTTAAACAAGTAAATGGTGAGTAGCGAGGAAAAGTGCAAAAGAGGATAAGTAAGAACTCAACTTATGTTTAAGGTGTACTATCTAAAAAAAGAGGTAAAAATTACTTGGAATTTTTTTGTTGTTGACTCTGTGTGTGTGTTGGGGGAGTGAAAGTATATTGCTGTTTTATATACTTATTTACACGCGCGTGTGTGTGTGTATGTGTTTTCAGATGGTGGTAATGAGGTGGGAACTGGGATCCCATCTGGCGCTGCATCAAGCACCGGAGGAGGTTTGGAACTTGACAGCCGTGTAACTACCAGCAGTACCATTGTACATGGCTTGACACCCTACACCAACTATAGGTACGACACAAGAAGAATTCTACAAAATTACATTATTCTATTCTGAAAGTTGTGAAAGTTATGGAGAAATCATGGAACTGTTTTTTCCCTCCAAGAGAATTACATGCCGATGAAGTGTGTCTTCCTCTTACATTAATTATCTTACAGATCTCAATACAATCATTAAATTAAACCTTCATGAAACAGATTTTGCGAAAGTATTGGTACTAAAGTCACAAAAAAAGTCATGAACAATTCTCACCATTTACGATGAGAAATGTATATTGCGACTATAGCGTCGTGTGTTAACAGATGAAAGGACTTTCTCTCTCTGGTTATCCATTTGTCCTTGCCACTCCTAACCGGCAGGATTCTGTGTGGACCTAAAAGACAATCTCTATAAATAATCTATTATATCTTATGTTTTCTCTCCCGCAGTGTATCAGTAGCAGCAGCAACAGCCGTTGGTGATGGTATTTTCAGTCAGCCCATATTTTGCCGAACGTTGGAGTCAGGTGCGTGTGTGCTACGCTCTGTTTTATTGCGTCAACTCTAATAATAATCACAATGTCTCCATTTTCATCCTACTACAGAGTAGAGTAGAAAGTGCTTCCTATTTTGTTAAGCTCAACGCTTTCCGCTTCAAAGGACCTATATATACATACATATAATATGGCATTAGAAAGTAATGGCTGCTTGTTGCGTTGCCCATTATGAGCTTATATATCGGTATTATGTCTATTTTGTTGTTGGTTATATATTATCTACCGACATCACCGGCAACTTGCTGGCCACTTTTGTAAGAAACAGTAAATAAAACACACGCCGCTGCAAGCTGTGCATTCGCAGAGTTTCATGTGTTAAAATGTCCGGTGGAATGTCGTGTAAATTCTCTTTGTTCTATGCATTTTATTACACAAGTCATGAAAAAGTGCAAATGCGTGCCTGCAGGCAAAAGCTATTACCGCCAGAAGAGTCGTAGAAGTGCTGGTGACGTTTATGATCACTTTAAAATGTTAGGTTATTTGCCTGCTGAGAAAAACAAACAGCTCTGCTCGACATCTCTCCATACTCCATTATTATTGGTACGCGTTTTTTGGCAATTTCAGTCAACATTCAACAAAAAAAGTGTACAACCAGACGGGGCATGAATTTAGAATTTTAGATAACTGTGCCACAAGCTAGAGGCACCAGTTTCCTTCGAGTTACACATATTTTTTTACATTTACACAAAAGTTGAAAATTTCTGCACAGTTGAGTAGTTGGTTGTGCTTTTGGAGGAAAATGTTGACCTTGTTTCAGCCAAAATAGTTTAAATGACGGTGTAAAAGTAAACGAGTGAAAGAGGAAAAGGGAAAAAAGACCTGTGTCTCTCTGTGTGTCGTGCTCTTTCTAAGTGAAAATCTAGAGAAAGCATATTAAACACTCTTGCTCCTTTCCTTTTTCGCTATAGCACAGTTGAAGTTTTCATTTGCTTTCACTTGAAAATTTTCACTGCAAGCGTGTGTTCCTATGACTTGGAAGGCGAGCAAACTATTACGAATAAGCGACCCGTTTAAAAACTGGTTCACTTTGTTAATGTTGTTAGTGGTAGTGGTAGTACGCGACGACGATGTTGTTTCAGACTTGCAGACTGTGCGAGTTTGAAATGGTGAAATCCATAGCTGTCTCCATTATTATTATTATTGCCCGAATCTGTCGTAAAAAATAAATACTTTAGTTTTAGGAACTATAGAATGCCTCCTATATTGCCCACTAAACAAGCACACTAAACGATAAATGATATGCTACTCCTCCACGCAAGAGTTTTGATCATTCTGTATGAAACTGGAACGAGAAACACGCACACAGCAGCACAGAGTGTCGAGAACTTTTGCTTGATCACAGAAGAAGAGAGAAAGAGAGAAGGGGACTCACTAACGATCTAGAATTCTCTGCTAGTTCTGCGTACGATTACTACTACCCACTAGTAGATACACATGTGTGAGTACGGAGAGAGAGGAGGAATGCATTCGACAATTATTATATGCCACCTTGGATTTATGATGTCATTTTATTACTTTGTTCCTCTCACGCTGAATATAGAGTGTAAGGGCTTCCTTGTGCAGTAAAGTGCACAACGAGAGAGGCAGAGAGGTGCTGCGAATGATTTTGCTGCTCTGTTTGATTTTCAAGGGCCATATACTCCATGTCATGTAAAAGGGAGGATACAGTTTCATGTACTGAGAGTGAGAAAGAAAGAGTCAAAAGTTGCCCATTGATATTTCCGAGTATGTAGCAGTGTAGGAGAATTCAATGGAAAAAGTGGGTAAAGTGGGAAGGAAGTAGATTCCAAGAAGATATTCCAGTTGTACATGTTCCGATTTTATAGTACCAATGACGATAAAGTATCCAGTACACCAAAAGATTACACGTGTGTACACGTTCGCAAACGCGCTCAGTAGTTTACATTTTATAATTACATACTTGAAAGAGTAATATTTTCGCAAAGACTGCATGCAAGAGTGGCGCATTGTATTGTGTAGTGTACAAATGCAATTATTGTTTCATGTCTGTTACATGTACGTGTGATTATATGCTTTTGAATTTATGATTTGGCCTGCGTTTCGTTTATTCGTTTGCTCCCATAATTCTTGACTATATCTTGTGTGATTATCGCGTGGTGTTCATTGTCGCCGCCACCATCATTGTTCCATGTATAGTGCCAGACTCTCCTGCATCGATAAAAGCGATGGCAGCCTCGCCGGAATCCGTCATAGTCACTTGGCAGCGACCCAGAAACGAGAATGGACGGATTGTCAAATTCCATGTGTACATTCGCATCTTGGATCATGGGTCGGGACGGGAGCTGAGAACGGTGAAAAAGACGGTGCCACCGTCCACTTGGAATTACGAAGTGACAGATTTGAAAAGGCGAGAAAAGTATGAGGCTTGGGTAACGGCTGAGACGAGAATTGGAGAAGGAGCCAGAAGCTCTTCCGTCTCATTTACTTCTACCTCCGTGGGTAAAAATAATATAAGTACGTTTACACTTTTTTCCCTCTCTCTCCTCATATATATTACAGACAAAGTATGTGCATATAAGTTGGTTCACTCACATTCTTTTTGCATTTGCCATTTTTCAAGACGAAATATAAAATATATTATAAATCTGTAAGACGAATGTGCTAAAATGCTCTTTTTTAGACGCTTCCTTTCTTTATAAAAAAACCCATTTCATATAGAAAGGAAAAATAGAATGCACATTTTTCCTCCTCAAAAGTGTAATCTAAATGGGGAAAGGAAACGATTGGAATAAATAATATATTTTTTTTTGTCGAAAGGGCGAAAAATGCTTTAATGACAGTTTGATGTAAACGAGAGAGAGAGAGAGAAAGGATCTCAGCACTCTCTCTCTGGATCTCTCGCTTTGCAAGAAGAATGTGGCACTGAATCACTCCGTGTCTGAATGAATGTGTATTTTTTTGTGTTTTTTTTATTCATGGTACAGTTCCTGCGGGGATCATGTCTTTTGGCAAGGTGATTGCTACTCCATACAAGGCTGATGTTTTAATGCCATGCTTGACAGTTGGGGTTCCTGCCCCAATTGTTACTTGGAGGAGACGTGGTGGTACGATCGTTGACCCAGCAAGGTAAGAGCTCACACTCTTCCAGCACAACCAAAGTGTCTACTTTCACCGGCTGCTTTCACGCCTTTTGTTCCTCTTCCACCACCACCACCACGCTAAGACTCCAAAGATTTGAGCGGTGAGACCTGATTATGTGTGGTGGGTAAGTAATGTGTTCGTTGCTGTCTTAATTACCACAAAGCATTAAGGCGCTCCGCGGGTGGTCTCACTTTTATTAAGAATATATAAAGCGGCAGTGTGTACGGAAAATACGAGGCAACAAACGAAAGAGAAACACATGCAGTCACAGTATGCTCAAAGCATATTCGAGCTCCTTCTGTAAAAAACGAAAATGAAATGGTAAAAAGTAATGCATTTTGGTAGACGCGCTATATAGCGCTCTCGCAATACTTACCATTTCGTGATCCGATTTCTAAGAAAATAACCTTTCCTAATTACAAGTGAGTGGAGCCATTTAATGAACGAGGTGCTGGTTAATGCAACTAATAATGCCATCAGGAGCAGTAGTTGTGCACATTGACCTGACTAAAGTGTCGTTCTTGAGAAAAAAAAGTTCATTCCCAAAATACATTCTTTTTAATATTCATATTCGTTCTCTATCACTCAAAAAACCCAAGATGCTGCTGCATCATGTGTATTTTAGTGTTCCACCTACAAAACCACACCATACAGTCAGCAGATCACTACACCGTACAGGGACATGCACAATAAGCTGATTCAGAGACACCGATAAAAAAGGTAATAGTAATAACCCCGTTTTCATTGCCATCGCCATCACCCTTCGACCAGAGGTTCAACCAAAAATGTCTCCGTGTCTTACAGTACGTTGGACCCTGAATTGTATGCAGAAGAGCATCGCTCACTTTCAATATTCTGAACAAGACTTTTTGAGAAAAGAAAGTTGAGCACATGTACATATTACATACATTATACGGGCAGCTTTCTCCTTTCACGGTTTCCACTCTTTGTGTTCATTTTTAATGTGATCGGTTTAAGTAGAAAAATGGACGGATGGATGGAAATGGAAGGGTTTCGTTATAAAAAAATGAACACATGTGAATGTATATGCATCCCTCACGGCAACACCTTCACTATCCCAAACATATTCAACACATTCGTCAGAGATTGTTATCTTCTGTTTGTATTCGAATGGACAGTCACACAGAAGGAGAAAGGGTGCACCCTATACATGTTTTCCTCCTACACTGATTATTATTATGGCAATGGAGCCGGAACCGTCGTACACGCAGCATGCAATGCCAAGCGTCATCATCATCATAATAAGCTTAAAGCAACAGCCAAAACCA
The DNA here is from genome assembly GCA_004115045.4 of Sinella curviseta. NCBI lineage: Eukaryota > Metazoa > Arthropoda > Collembola > Entomobryomorpha > Entomobryidae > Sinella > Sinella curviseta. The sequence continues at coordinate 40,627,374 of CM023203.3, forward strand.
AGTGCCATGTAATATAATACTGTGACACTTTTTTTCTCCGGGAAAGGAAAGAAAAGTATAAGCTTCTAGAAAGAGAAAGTTTTTTTTTTCTTCGTCTGAACCTGAGAATAGGTAGGGATACGAGACAGAGAGAAGGGGAAACTTTCATACAAGCTAACATTATACATATGTTATGCTTGTCGTGTTATTATAATATACATAGGGACAGGGACAACGGTTGGATTTAGCTGCGCTGCTATTATACGTATTATGATGGCGATGAAACAGGAAATAGGAAGCAAATGCTACGTATCAATATAGGTATACATATATACATGTACATGTGGAAGGAGAGAAGGAATGTCGTAAAAAAGGATAGTTTTCATGACATGTCATGTAATAACCTGAGGACATTACTAGTACCACCTGATGCCCGAATAAGGCGAGATGTGGTAATGTGATAGTCATGTTGAAGGAAAAAGCTGGAACAAAATGGAAGGTGAGCGCGTAGGTTATGGGAAATGTTCTCTCTCCGCGTAGTAGACTTTTCACCGAGTCCTTTTTCTGCTTGTAACGTGGGTTAGTGCGGAGGTGATCAAAAATATTATGTTTACTCATTCACTACCTACGACTACACTGCACTAGTTTACCGCATGGGCATAATACGGTCAACAACAGGAGAAGGGTCTAGAAAAATGGTGCTGAGGAAAATGAGTTGAGGAGAGGAGCTCCAGGTACATTAATTTTACAAACAACCGGTCGACACCCACTTTACCTATGCATGCAAGTGAACAAACATTTCCTCAAGGTAGTAGCCTTTTTAATGTTTTCACAGTGCAAATGATGTTTTGACAGCTATTGTTTATGCTTTTATGGAGTTAGTTTATGACGAAAGTGCAATTAAACCACACATTCAATTTATCTGGATTAGGTGGCGAAAGTTTTGGTGATCCGAGTATATTACTGGCATTAACTCGGGAAAACGATGTTGTGCCAGTAAAAACTGTTTTTTTATAGTATATGGCTTATGACAAGATAACAGGATTGAGCAGAGAAAGTATATACATTACTTGTAGAAGAGGAACAATCGGTGAAAGCAATCAAAAGTGATGATTTGACGAGATTATATTGTTTTGTTGTATTTACTTATGATTGTGTTTTCAGTAATAATCGGTTCGTCATTGACAAGGATAGCACACTACACATCAAAAACGTTCAGCGAAATGACAATGGAAATTATACGTGTCTTGTTAAAAATCCGGAAGGACAGGAACACATCGTATACGTATTACACGTACAAGGTATGCCATTTTATTTATTTCATTAGCTTTGTCATGTAAAAGAATTTAGGTTTAAAGCTTGTCCTGTTGTATTGCTGTTGCTCATTTTCTCTAACCTGAGATTGTAAACTGTTTTTGTTGGATGCAATTAGTTCCTCCGGCGCCACCACTATTACATCAAACCGCCGTCACCGCAAGCTCGGTTCGTCTGCAGTGGAAGCAAGGGGACAACGGTGGGTCTCCAATCCAAGGGTTCGTATTAAATTTCCGACTTGTGGGAGGAGAGTGGGAAGAAATTATGCTTAGCAGAAAGTTGTCGACGTACCTTGTTGAAAGAATGAGCTGTGGGAGGTCCTATGAGTTCTTTCTGATAGGTAAGAGTGAAGTCTATGAAATATAATTAAAAGTGCTAATAAGTTGGCGTGCTCAAAATGTTAGCTGTTCACATAATCATTTATCCATTCATTACCTTCCTTCAAATTTGAGTACTTTGAAAGTATATATTTAACCTCTCATGACCTCCTTCTCAAACTGCCCTCCTGTAATCAATTTTGGCTGAAAATGTAGTTCACCTAGATGTAAATTACGTTTACGTGGAGTTTTATTGAATTATTTGAATTACTGAACGTGTGCATTCTCAATTTTGGTAATCAGGCTACAACAGAATAGGCAGTGGACCTCCCAGCGATACCATTCCAGTGACAACAAAAGGTTCACGGCCAGTCAAGCCTACAGCTGCTCATTTCCTCCAGTCAAATTCTTCCTCCATAACGCTCAACCTGGTTGCCTGGAATTCAAGCGATTGTCCGGTCACCAGCTTCGTTATCGAGTACAAACCTAGAGCGTCCAATAGCTGGAATATTGGTAAGAAAGCCAGAGAATATTATTTCGTTGCAGCAAGAATGAATGAAGTTCATATATGAGCTCCCCTCTTTTCCATCGTTTATAAGTAAGCTAAATTGTCTTTGTTATTACGGCCATGGCACACAATGTCTTTCTTCACTAGTGGCGTTTTTCTACACACAAACGCAATCAAATGATTCAGGTCGCAAGCCAGATGTTATTTGAACTTGCGTGGGGAATGCAATCGCGTTTAATGTAATCGATATAAAAAAACACACTTTAGTAAATTACACATTATGGGAATGGGAAAGTGAAATGGCATGTATTCACTCTGGCTTCTGCTGTTTCAGTTCATGTTAAGCCCTTTGACAGTTAACTGACACGTGTAATTACAAACATCTGCTTCTTTACTCGTAAGTCTGCAAGAAAGAAAGGAAACGAAGGCTTATGTAGGCACTGACTTTTGATTGGGTAATAAGAAGGATTTGAGCAGGCACATTTCCTTGATTAAATGTTGTATCTTCCGTTCAAATTATATATATTTGAGAAAAAAAATGCGTTGAAAATCTCAAATAAAAATACACAAAGATGTAATCACGTGAGAGGGTTTTTTTTCTTCTTATTTTGAATTTGAATAATAATTATTCTTCAAAACACATACAAATGAGAGTATTGTGCACGTTTATGATACAAAAGGCGAGATGGTGTGGAGAAATTCGTGGAGTAAATCATTCATTTCCATTATTGAATGCCACACATGTGCTGCATGGCCGTGTTAGAATAGCAACAACTTTTCACTTTCCCAAATTAACTCTATTTTATTATGTGAAAGGGAAACCCTTGAAAGAATTTTTTTACCATCCTCTCCTTATACAATATTAATTGCTTTCTTACGTGGGTTATTAAAAAAGAAGACAAAAAAATAACGTAAATACTCATGAAAGGTTCTAATTCTCACAAATTCTTATTTCTTTTTTTCCTTTGTATTCATTTCCGGACTTCACGTTACCAACTTGATTCTCTCGTTACCCTGTTCGTGTCATATTACGACTTTTTCTCCATCTCGAAATTACCAACGCTGCGTTAACACAACAACAAAAAACCGGCGTAAAGTTCGGCAACAAACGAGCGATGCAAGTGGAGTTGTAGTTGTGTCTGCATCGGGTTCATCCTCGTCTTCCTCCTCATCCTCCTCCGCTCCCTTCTCATCATTGTCATCATCCCAAGTGGGAGCCAATAATAAAAGGGTCCAAATTAATGATCTGACACCCGAAACGGATTACATGATCCGTGTTAGTGGAAACAATGGAGCCGGTAGCACCACGGCCGAGTATGAAATATCAACTTCTCTCGTTAAAGGAGGTAACCAACCATATAGAGAAAGCAAGTAAACAATCTCCTCTTCTCGCACAGCAGCACCACCAGCACCAAAATACATGCCGAAAAAAGAAGAAGAAAAAACTTTTTGTTTGTAGTTTGTGCAGTTTAATACGAGTGGAGAGAGATATACTACGTCCACACAATATCATTCACACAAATATAGGTACAATATAATGATGTAATGTGGCTTTCACACTTTCACCCTTGGCTCATATATACATGTGCAGTTTGTATGTGTGCGTGTGCCTGCTGTATCTTTTGTTGTTTTCTGCCCCTGCTTTCTCCTCACTTGTTCCTCTATCTCACTCTGGGTGATTTTATTTATTCTTTTTTTCCCTTCCTCTCTATTCCTTTCTTTCATTTTATGAGGCTAAAAGTTTCTTCCGGCTTTTGTTTTTGTGTTCTTGTATGTCTTCATTCTTCTTTTGCTTGTGTATGTATTGTATAGTGTCATATGTCTTAAGCACCAGCAACAGCAAGACATCAAATAAGTATGCATAATATATAGGGGCATCCATATATCTTGTTATGTTATGTGGAGACGTCTATTTATATTGTTTTTCTACCAACAAAGATTACGCCGGAGTCAAGTGAAAGTCTCAGCAGTGTAATAATGGGCAAACAGTGTGAAATAGAACAACTTTTAACAGCTTCCCTTTCTCTTCTTCTCTCCTTGGAACAGAAGAGAGAGGGGAAACTTATTAAAAGTATTGTGTTCAGGAAAGTACATCATTTTGTTGGTCGCACTGCAATGCATTGTGTGCAGTATGGTCGCATGATTCTATATATACGCTTACTTTACGATTTTATTTTTTTATTGGCCAAAGTCTCGCAGTTTGTTACTGCCAACTGTGCGCCTTCTATTTTTTGCTTCGTGATTCATAAATGTTTGTAATGGTTCGTTTTCTAAAAAAAATAATTTGTTTAACCTATACACTACAAGTGGATAAATAAAAATGCACTTTCTCTTTTACTCTTGTTTTAATTTTTTAAGTCGATAACAAAATGTATATAATATTTTTTACAATTTCTTTCCTTTAAAATGCAATCTACACGTGACAGCTCTAAACCTAGTTCAATTCTAACGAGAATGAAAAGCGGCATATTTCTTGCCTTCCGGTTTCAACTTGTCCGCATTTGAGATATGTAGCATACCAGAGGTTTGGTTTAGGATTTAAATTTAATGATAGGCTGGAGCCTTGAGGATCGCATTGGCAAAAGAAAAACCGCAGCCACCACCACGAAAAGTCTAAAAGTGAACCAACCCCAAAGATAAATACTTGTGCATGATTGTCTATTGTCTATCTATTCCCAAGTTATGAATTTCAAAAAGGAAAAAACAGTATTGTCTGCTACCATTGCCAGAGTTGTGGCCTCAGGAAGTGCGGAATACTCTCAGAGAAGTTGAGTTACTGTACGTAGCTTTGGCAAGCACATACATAGCTAGCATAAATGCTTGCTTTTTATGTTATGCTCATACATTTGCAGAGTATAGCAATATAATCTTATCAAATGCGGGTTTCCTCTTCCTTTTTGATAAGTTACTCAATCTATTGCCAGAAGCTATTTGTGGTGTGTAGGATATTATGCTAATATGTTATGTTGATAACCAGCTTATCATCATCCTGTCTCGATTTCTGTCTGTGTTCCAGACGACTTTATGATCATGTCTCTTTGGTTTAATTAACTCAAGTCTATCTATCAATTTACCTTATTAAATGTCCATGTTCACAATTTATACTAATGTATTTCGTTGTGGTCTCTTCAGACCTCTGTCAGCTCTTGTTCTTGTAACAACTCATGGCAAAGAATCCATGCATATTTGTATAGTAATAAATGCTGCTATAATAGAGAAGCTTCGTGTTCTCCTCAGCATCTTATTCCTTTATAAGAAAACACTACAATTGGCGACGAGTGTGTACGTTCTACTGAGTTGTTCAAGTTGCCCCCGGCATCCCGAAAAAAAGTTTAAGTCTTCATGCCTCCTAAAGAGGAACAGAAAAAGGAAAGGACAGCCAGCGTGAAAAGTGAAACTGATACGGAAACTGGTGAAAAAGTTGATACTGACGAATCTACTGATACCAAGCCGGACACCAGCGCCACAACAAGTACCGTTCCAAAGAAGAAAACGAAAAAAGTCAAGAAAATCGTCATGTCGACCATTGGAACTCTACAGCCATTCAATCCAGACGTGGATGACGTGGAGTTGTGGGTGGAATCCTATCAGGCATACCTGGCTGCAAACAGTTTAAGTTTGTCCACTGATGAAACCCGTTGTCGTGGTATCCTTCTTTCCTCACTTGGCTTGACCACTTATGGCCTTCTCAAGAATCTCCTCATCCCAGATGATCCAGCAACAAAAAGTGTCAAAGATCTCATTGTCACTCTGAAAAATCACCTCAAACCACAGCCCAAGGCTATGGCAGAAAGGTACCGTTTTACTCTCCGCCGACAGAAGCCCGGTGAAACCGTCACCCAGTTTCTTGCCGAATTGAGAAGACTAGCAACTCACTGTAAGTTTACTGATCTCACCGACCGTCTTCGAGATCAGTTCGTCATCGGAATTTCCAGTGAGCATGCACAGAAACAAATGTTTGTGAAAGACGAGAAGTTAACTCTACAAGACGCTGTGGATATTGCTACTGCCACCGAAGCTGCTAGTCAAGGCACAGCCCTCGTTCGTGGAAATGATAATTCCACTAAAGAGCCATCAGACGTTCATAAGACAAGGTCTCATCAGCAACAGAAAAAGGGAAATTTCAGAAAATTTCAAGGTAAAAACCAGAACTCCTCCAGCTCGGGTAAGCCACAGCAACAACAGCAAAAAGATAAGAAACCTGATGTCTCCAAGTGCCCCAACTGTGGATCTACCAAGCATACGACAGCAAAAGAATGTCCCCACAAGGGCGTCGTCTGCTACCATTGTGACAAGAAAGGGCATTTCTCCCGTTACTGCCATTCCAAGAAACACACAACTGCTGCAAATGTTGTCAACGTTGATAGCATAAAAGAAGTTCATGTCGTTACGCCCCCGGCTGCTGCACGTAAGAAGAAAACTTTGTGGGTCAAACTCAACGTAAATGGTGTTCCACACACTTGGGAGTTTGATACCGGTTGTGAAGACAGCATTCTTGGACAAGAAGACTGGAAGCGGATGGGCTCCCCACCGTTAGCCAAATCAAAACGTGTTTTTCGCACCTACACTCAAGATATCTTTCACCCGTTGGGAGAACTTGAAGTCAACTTGGACTACAATGGCCAAACCGTTCGTCATTGTCTACCTGTAAGTGATCAATCATCGTTATTCGGTCGTGATCTCATGTTCCTGTTCAAGGTCAACTGGCAAGATATCGATCGGCAATGTCATGCTGTATCCAGCCCTCCAAGTAAAGTAACCACTGCGTCAGTAGATGACTTACTACGTGAATTTGAAGACGTTTTTCACGCCCCCACCGCCACTGACAGAATCCGGGGATTCAAAGCTCGTGTCGTGTTAAAAGAGGAAGCACAACCCAAGTTCCTAAAAGCTCGTACTATTCCGTACGCAACACGTGATCAAGTCGACTTGGAACTAAAAGAAATGGAAGCTAATGCCGTTATCGAGCGCATTGAGACTTCTGAATGGGCGTCTCCTCTCGTGGTGGTACCGAAGCCGAACGGTCGCGTTCGGATTACTGGTGACTTCAAGAACACAGTCAACGCTCAACTGTGTGTCACGCAGTACCCAATCGCGGTCCCTGAAGACCTCTTTAACGCTGTGAGTGGAGGAACATCATTTTCGAAACTCGACGGCACGAACGCGTACCACCAAATGGAACTCGACGAGTCCAGCAAGCAGTTTATGGTGATCAACACCCATCGTGGGCTCTACAAATATCACGTGCTTCCCCAAGGGATAGCATCTAGTCCGGCCATCTTCCAGGAGTTTATGGACAAACTCCTCCAGGGGATTTCAATGGGTGGTGCCTACATTGATGACGTCATTTGTTCCGGCTCATCAAGTGAAGACCATCTGAAAAATGTTCGAGAAATCCTCACCAGAATGCGAAGATGCAACTACAAGTTAAGTAAGCCAAAATGTGAGTTCCTCCGTCCTGATATCACTTTCCTGGGTCATAAGATAACCGCAACTGGTATCCATACCACAGAAGAGAAAGTCAACAGCATTGTGAAAATCCCAAGTCCTACCGATACCAGTTCTCTACGCTCTTTCATGGGATTTGTCACTTTTTACTCGAAATTTGTTCAAGATCTTGGCGAACTTTGTGCTTGTTTGTACAAACTACTGTGTCAAGATACCCCATGGCGTTGGACAAAGCAGTGTGAGAAAGCATTTCAAGAAGTCAAACGTCGTCTGACCACTGCTCCTGTACTGGCTCACTTCACCCCACGTACTCCAATAGGGATTGCTTGTGACGCTGGACCTCGAGGTATTGGAATAGTCTTATTCCACCGCTATGACAATGGTACAGAACGCCCCATCGCATACGCATCCAAGGTCTTATCACCAACCGAATCTCGCTACTCCCAAATTGAGAAGGAAGGCCTCTCAATTGTCCACGGTTGCAGGAAATTTTTCAAGTATTTATGTTGCGTCAACTTCATACTTGTCACTGACCATCGACCGCTGCTTGCCATCTTTGGTCCCAAGTCTCACCTACCTTCGTTTGCTGCAACCAGACTTCATCATTGGGCTATTTTTCTAAGCTCATTTCAATACACTGTGGAGTACCGAAAGTCTAGTTCCCATGGCAACGCTGACGCTCTTAGCCGCTTGCCTATTGCTGATGATGACACCGCAACCGAAAAGGAAGAAACACAGGTTTCCCTAGTTGCCTCAGAGAAAATTGAAGCCATGCCCTTCAGTTCAAAAGCCGTTCAAAAAGCATCCTCCTCTGATAAGACATTGTCCCAGGTCTACCAGTACGTTCGAGAAGGATGGCCATCACACATTCAAGATCCAGCTCTCCAGCCATATCATAAGCATCAACATGAACTGACTGAAGTCCTTGGAGTCTTAATGTGGGGAGTACGTGTCATCATTCCTCCAAACTTGCGTCCCATGGTCCTGTCCCACCTCCATGAGTGCCATACCGGCATGGTGCGGATGAAAAGCCTTGCCCGCCAATTTGTGTGGTGGCCTAATATCGACAAGGATATTGAAGATACTTGTCGTTCATGCGACTACTGTCAGGAGACACAGCCCGATCCTCAAAGTGCTCCTCTCCACCCGTGGCAGTTCCCGCAGCGCTGCTGGCAACGACTCCACATGGACCTCGCTGGTCCACTACATAAGCAGATGTGGCTCATCATCGTGGATGCATATTCCAAATGGCCGGAAGTTTATGCTATGCATCAAAATACTACAACAGTAGCAGTTCTGAAGAAGTTAACCGAAGCCATCGCAAGATTCGGTCTCCCTGAACAAATCGTCACCGACAACGGCAGACAGTTTACCTCCGCTGACTTTGATGATTTCTGTAAGCGAAATGGCATTAAGCATGTATGCGTTTCTGCCTACCACCCAAGGTCCAACGGGGAGGCAGAGAGGTTTGTTCGAACCTTTAAGAAGGGGATGAAGGCTCCAGAGCTAACAGTCGACCTCCGTCTCCAATGTCTACTCATGAGGTACCGGTCCACTCCTCATGCCACTACGGGCATCAGCCCATCTGAACTTTTACAAGGAAGGAAGTTGAGAACAGCGCTCGACTTGCTCAAACCAGATATCAAGTCACAAGTTGAGAAGTCGCAAGCCAAACAAGAAGAATCATACAACAGTGGAACGAAAATGCGTGTCCTCCAGGTTGGCGACCATGTTTGGGTCAAGACTCATTCCAAAAATGAAGCCAAGTGGACTCGTGGCACCATCTCCAAGATAGTCGGCCCTGTTTCATACATCGTGGATGTCAACGGTCGGTCCATGAAACGCCATATTGATCAGATAAGGCTTGATCAAAGTACTACAGCAGCTCCTTCTCAAGATCATACTCAAGGTGACCCTGATGCTCTTGACGAAACCGCCAGTGAAGATTAGCAGCAGCAGCCTCTCTCTCTTCAACAAATTTCTCAATTTAATTTTTCATTATTCTTCAAATATATCTAATTGTTCAATTAGTTGTCTAGTATTCATGTCTTGTTGATTGTAGTAGTAACTTGAAGAATAGGAAGGAGGAAAATGTAGGATATTATGCTAATATGTTATGTTGATAACCAGCTTATCATCATCCTGTCTCGATTTCTGTCTGTGTTCCAGACGACTTTATGATCATGTCTCTTTGGTTTAATTAACTCAAGTCTATCTATCAATTTACCTTATTAAATGTCCATGTTCACAATTTATACTAATGTATTTCGTTGTGGTCTCTTCAGACCTCTGTCAGCTCTTGTTCTTGTAACAACTCATGGCAAAGAATCCATGCATATTTGTATAGTAATAAATGCTGCTATAATAGAGAAGCTTCGTGTTCTCCTCAGCATCTTATTCCTTTATAAGAAAACACTACATGGTGTATATATGTGCGTGTGTGGGAGAACCTTGTTTCCAATGCAGAAAAAGATTTTCCCTCCGCCGCACTTGAGTAAACAGTCCAAAAAGTAGAATCGCGACCAATGTTGTAACATTTGACATGTTGTGTTCCAAACACTGCGTGGAGTCCACAGGTACAGAAGATTATGTCTTCTAATTGATGTTAGGTAAGCGGTATGGCTCATTACATAAAAAAGATGAAAAAAATATATATGTCAAGTGTTGTTCTCTGCTTACATAAAATGTAAACTAGATTATTTTTATCAAGAAAAAAAAGGTTTAAAGGGAGCGAGAATGTGTGTCATGCTTTTATGCATACAAAAGTAGGTAGACATGTGGGTAGTGGGTATGCATATATAATATTTTCCCATTCTGGGCTTGTCATTTTGTAAAAGATGAGCTGTATAACCCGACATGCAAAAAAATAAATAAAAGAAATCCTCGAGTGGATTTATTTGGATCATCTTTTTAAAAAACGGATTCATCCTCTTCAGGAAAATGGAAAGGGCTCTCAATCCATCCTATGTATACCTTGTCGAGAGTGAGTTTCTGTTTTCATACAGCATCCTCCTCAACTTTCTCTATTGTAACCACTCGAGTCGAGACACCGGAGCAGTGTACATACATTCGTTACATGATGCAAAGTACTTTGCTGCTTTCATGCACCTTAGTGGTCCCTAAAGACAAATATGGTAGGAAAGTGGTTAAGTTGTCGTACACACCCTCGACTCCTCTTTATTTTCCTCCTCTTCTCTCGTTTGAATTTCAATACTGATGATATCTTCCTCTAAAAAAGTATATTTATATTTGTCTACCTTACTTTGCTTTGAAATATCTCTCAGAGTAGGAAAACGCGTCTTCTTAGAAAAACTTGACTGCACACACACACACACATAATACATTCGACAAACTTCAATATTTGTTTGCATAGTTGCCTGTCGTCCTCTATGCGGAAGCTTTATCTTGGCTAGTTTTTCTTGTGTTCATCATCTTGAGGGATGTTTTTTCTGTATGTTCTTGAGACTAAGGAGGGGAAGAAGACTAGAGGAGAGACGGGAAAGAGGAAAAAAGGGCTTAACCACTCATACCAGCTTACTTTTTTGTCCTTCTCAATGGGTGCACTTATAAAGTGTGAGTAGCAGAGGCTCCTATCAGTCTTGTTGTGTGTACCCACTCATATCTTACATGAAAAATAAGAATAAAACCAAAATATGTACACATTTTATTGTGTATACTTTGTCTTTTGTTTGACTAAGCGAGATGCTCCTGGAGATGCCATGTGTCGTCGTACATATATAAGCATAGTAAGTAGTTTGTGATCGTCATCACTTATGTATATTTTTCATGTGAGGAGAAATATGGTGAAAGAGCGATAAGAATCTGGAGAGAGAGAGGTGCTTTCTATTCATATGCGCTCACATAAAGTAGAAAACTTACATCATCATCTTTCTGAATAATAATATGCTTAGGAAGCATGTTTCTCTCTCTCTCTCGACTACATACACACAGAGGCAGCAGTGCTTTTTTTATGTGACTGCCATCTTGTATAAAAAATGCTATATCAAAAAATAAAATATTATTCTGCTTTATATATTACATGTATGTCTTGCTATTTTTTTATGGTAGTAGTGATGCTGGTGGTTGTTATGAATTTATTATTTATGCTCCTTTTTTCTCTCCCTTTAAACATCCAACCCATTCACAACAAATTCAGCAAGAAAAAGCCCTTTCTGTCTGCTATCCAGCAAAGGACTATATTTCCACATGATGAATGAAAGCATGTATATGCGTATACTTAGCAGCATGTAGCATTCTGACGCTAAGTCTTTTCTTCAAGTTTGCTCCCGTTTGCCCATGCACATAATTTTATATACATACAACATCAACACAATACTGACATCATACACGCATTGAGAATCTCCACTTTCGGAACTATACACACATATTTGTAATGGTAGTCACAAGTCACTACATATCTGCCTAATATATAGGCAGTTTTGCTCCAAAGTAAGAAAATATAGAGGCCTGGAGAACATGGTGAAGAATGGTGCTGCTGTGCGGGAGAAAGGAGTGGAGTAGCAGAAAAGTGGTAAGAGTTCTTATAATAAATATGTTAGGTTTATATTCATGTAATAAATTATAATTCCCTAGGGCTTACGTCAAACAGTTTCAACTTCAACAGCCGCTCTCGAGGTTCCTCCTCTTCCAGCGGCAATGGCAACAGCAACAGTGGCACGAGCTCAGCAAGTAGCACCAGCAGTGGAAATCCTGACAGGTCTTCCAGGAATGGTGGAGACAATCTTCCTTTTTATCAAGACATGCATATCATTTTACCCTTGGTTATCTCCCTACTGGCAATTATCTCCATGTCCGTCAGTGCTCTCTACTGCTGGAGAAAGCGTAAGCGTTTCCTTTTCACTCCTCGCATATGCACATATACATATAGTCGAAATTCTCTACTTTTCTCTTTATGGCCAACATACACATAGTCGGGAGAGCTGTTTTTTGCTTTCATCCTTAAAGACTTGCTCTGTTGTTTTCATGTTTTGGCTATCATATTGCACATTATGCAAACACTGCTGGAAATTGACTATATATGTCCTCACTGCACAATAATGATGATAGACATATGCATACAAAGCGTATTTTTCTGTATCCGATTTGAATATTATGCGATTTTGCTATTTGTCGACGGAGAAAGTGGTAAACATATCATGCTCGCAGCATATAGCCAAGCGTGCTTGTAAAACCGTATATAGGCTCATGTCATGGTGTTTTCACAGAAACAAATCCACAAAATATGCGTCCATTCAATCTTTTATGTGTGTTCGTTCTTTTTACATCTGTTGCTTTCTAAACATAATACAGCCTAATTCGTTCAGCGGCAGTAATAATAATATTTATAAATCCGGGATTTTGCAAAGCGGATTTTGGGAATCAAGTAAAGGCCACCAAAGGGAATAAACATGAGATTTAATATGTTATACAGTTTGCGTAAATGTAAATGGTTACTCACATTATCATTTTGATTAGCTACTAGAGGTATACTGTACAATTTTTAATTCATACCAGCTAGGTACATAATGTTATGAATGTTTTTTGAGAGAGTTCATCATTCAGAATGTTTTTTGTGAGCTTTGATATAATAGAGAAGGATTTCATATATAACTTTTGCTACGTTATGCATCACAGTTTCCATTTCTCATCCTATTTACGAACGAAATTTATAAGCTTTTGGTTTTGGCAACTATTTTTGTTCTCGTTTGCATAACATCTCCCATTAATTATATTTCGCATTTTATATAGGATGTGTGTATCGTGTAGTATGTGTATCCACTAAATAAAATGCATCCTCAAAACTGGTAAAACTATGCACCTCACATATTGCTTGTTCTCCGGCATATTGTACCTTGAATATGTAAGGCTCACAGGAAACGGTCAACGGATAAACGTGGGAAAGGTTGTTGTGAACTTTATAAAATATTTGAAATAACTTAAATCCTTCATTAGTCAGTATTTTTGGTTTCTCTTTACTATTTTTGCAAAATAGCAGGAAAGTATATTCTCTAAAGCTATTTTATATTCCATATAAATGGTTACTGCATTTCTTAATGAATTATGAAAGCTGTATCTATAATGATTTTTAGTTTGAAGATTGAAGGGTCAGAAGAGAACTGAATCGATGTAGTAAATCCATTGTTTGTTGTCTGTAGTAGATGTGGAAAGAAGAGTGAACTAGACAGAGAGCCAAAAGTTTTGTGTGCATACAAAGTTAATCTTGGCATCATTTATCATTCATCATCAGTCATCATTCATCACTGTCCACATTTTCGCATGGTGGATGCGTATTATTGTCATGCACAGATGAAAAGAGAGCTGAGAGTATACGGATATAAGCAGATCAAAAAGTAGCACATATATTACATCGCATCAACTGCAGTGGAGTCAACTAGTATTACTCAAATGAAATGGCATATTATTAAGGAAGTATCATGAATATTTAGAGGAAATATTAAGCATTTCCTTACTCATATGCAGTCCAACTAAATATACACTTTTGTGGCAAGTTGGCTAATAAGCATTCTCTTTGCTGTAACGTTGAACAGGGGGAAATACGGCCACTTCCTCTCCCCAAGAAGCAACCAAGCCCACAAAGGCCTTCACCTTTCGCCGTGCTGAGGGCAATGGACTTTTTGGCGGGATTGTCAACGACGCTGGCGCTAATACCTTGGGACTGGACAGGGATTACACAATTATACGGGAAAAGTTTATGTCCGAGTGTGACCGAATTCCTGGTATGAATAATCAATTGATTCATGAACGCTTCACTAAAAAGTTGTTGGATTCTGTCATGCGATGTATGCTACACAAGCAGGCAGCTATTTAACTTGATAAAATATCATGTACAACACAAGATGACACATTGACAATATCATATAGCAAGATGAACTATGCGAACTTTTTTGGTCTAGTTGGTGCCACATGTACGAGACAGTTTGAATTTTGACATTTTTATGAAAATAAGATTGACGTCTTGTTTTTGAATAAGCTGCAAAAGAAAAAAGGGGACTGTCATACAATCAGATCTAAGATTTTTTTATTTTCAGATTTTAGGGCAATATTAGTATTTGAATCTTCAAAAATGTCATAACATTTTTGCCGGATGCGAATGACAAACTGTTCTCTGCCCTAAAAGTGACAGTTAAATGAAAGAAAGACGTTTCCCCAATTTTATTGTGACATGTGTCAACCAATGGCAAGAAATGAAACAGAATATCCTTTTATAAACATTCATAATATTAAAAAATATTTTGTTTCTACTTTTTTTATACCAAAGATTCGCCAACAGGGACTTCAACCAAAAAATATTACAATCTAGACATATAGATAGCTTACTTGAATCGGACACATTGATTTCCAAAGAAATCATTCATTTTTGCAAAATTTGATCCATTAAATTTAGATCTGTGCCAAAAAATTGCCGTTTGAACTGGCATTCCACAGCTTTTATGTATATGTATGTATGTCTCAAATCTAACCCGTCTTCGTCTTCTATTACACAGAAACGGCAGAGGACATTTACCCGTACGCTACATTCCATTTGCCGATGAAGGAAAATTTGGGGGAAAATATTGGAGAAGGCTTCTTTGCAGCAACGGGAACGGGACACTCTCCTCGTCTGTCAAATGCAGAGACTATTCCGATACGCCAAGTAAGTTAAATACTAAAATGTGAATTGAGTCAACTTTTCCATGTTCAGACATTCTCCAACTGCAACAATTTCTACTCTACTCTCCACCATTTTAGAGAGTATTAAACACATTAAACAGATTGGCAAATTAATCTCAACTCCAAATATGCCATAATAACCAAATAAAATATGATTAGTGCTAATTCGGATATATAAATTAATGCGTATAATATCTACCGATGATTTTACAAATATGGACACACAGTAAATTGTTGAATGTTTTTTCTTTGTTGTTATATCTATTTCTAAATATGTTCTGTGTATCCGTTATAAACATACCATTATGCCAGTGCATAGTATTATACTAACTTAGACAATGCTCAGTGAGGCACGAAATAAGTAGAAAGGAAGTGAAATAAGGATTGTTGAGAAGAGTGGAAATGGAAAGCTAAATAATATGTGAGGTCGTTGCCATTTGATTTACATATTCGTACAAGCTGTTCCATTACAATACAAATACGAAAATTTTTTGAAGGGTATGACAAAAACCTATTCTTGAAAAAAAATCGCTCACTTGACTGCTCCTCTTTAAAATCTTGTTTGTCAGTAAAGAGTAGGCTCTATATAGTCCCTAGTGCCATGAGTATATTGCTCTGTAGCTCAGATTGAAGGATCAAATAAGACCAACAATTTTTTGAGATTTTTAACATTTTAGAATTCTTTGCGTCTTATCTACACGCTGGCAGTGGGCGTCAATACACAAAAATAAAATTGCAATATTTTTATTGTTATGATTTGGGCAATTCTACGTTAAGTGTAACTTTTTCACATGGTCATACTTTGGAATTGGGGCATTGTAGAATCCGCGTTACCAGGGGCGGGAAGGTTCACTGGTTTACTAGGTGTCATTCATGTTGTACGTTTCATAATTTTAACTAACGTGTGGGCGAACTAGATTCCTTTCCAAACTTGACTGGAAATCATTTTCAGTAAATTTGAAATATTTGATCGCCATTTACTAATTGTATTGCCAATATATACGCATGCTATATGAACGGCCCCATGCTAGGCAACGGCTACGCGGCGTGAGTTTAATTGCAATTAAAGTTGCAGCAATTAAGTGTTGTAGCTTCGTCCCTGCTGGAGTGCCGAACTTCGTTCCAACGTTAAATTATACTTTGAAGAAAAGCGAAGTTTATGAAATATTATCCATCTTCGGCACTCGAGCAGGGGCTGTGATATTCTAATTGCAAAAATACACGTAAAATTATACGTATTTAAATTTTTGAAATTTTTACCTGTGCTAAGTCATTATGTTTGATGAAATCAGAGACTTCAGCATAGCCAATTAACTAGATTATGAATACTTCTTGATTTTTTCAGCTAATTGTTGTGAAATAATTAACTTTCCAGTTTGTTTTTCAACTGACCTGGTTGTCTCAGAGAAAAAATTTAAAACACGTTATTATGTTCGGATTGGGAGTGTTGTAAAATATATGAGCATGTATATACTTTCCATATTTCGAAAATATGGACAGTTACAATTAACGTAGAATTGCCCTTTGTGTACACTACCTTCTACAAAGTTTATAAGGCAGAGCACAATATCCAATTGAAAATATATAATAGTTTATTCCGTACCGTATTCACTTGACTCTGGGTGCTCAGGTCGGAAACTTTTCTCCTGAAAAAATCTGTCTGCTCTCGTATGAGTGTTTTGATGCATAGTAATAGAAAAAGTACACTACTGGTACTGAGGTTAGATAAAACCAGAAACTCTGTTTCTCCAAAAGATTACTCCTATCCCTTCCCCTCAATTCAAGTCAAAGCCAAATATAACTCTTCAATTTGTTAGAATTCATACACCTCTCTAGCTACATGCAACTGTCTCTTGAAATATGGAACAGGAAGCATCTGGATATACCAGACATAACCCTGAATCTTCGTGTACGTATTTACCCGTGGTACTCATACTTCATAATAGAGTTTATGCAGGGGACGCGCAAGGCGAAGAAGAGAGCAAACAAATCTAATCGAATTGAACTTTCACAATTTCTCTGCTTTTCAAGTGCTGCATGGTTGTACAAGCAGCAGTGAGGTACCTGGATGGTTAGAGAAAATATAGATTCATTGAGTATCCCATATAGTCAGTCATCTCTTCTGGAGCTATTGAGTTGACTGACAGTGAATGGAGAAGGTATTATATATTTACATATACCTACATACATTCACCAAAATGAATCATATATACCAGTGTGGTGTCAATCTGTATGGAGGATAATATACAAGACAGAGCAGCAGCTGCACAAGTCGTTTTTACGTTTGATACCTTCACCGCCAAGCCAAACCAAAGCCATACTACGAAAGACTAAATAAATAAATAAGCCCACTTTTCATTTTCGTCAATGATGAACGACAAAATGGTAGAGGAGTGATAACAAAGTTTAGGATGCTGATGAGGAGAGGATGAGAGCAGCGCCACAAAGGGTCTTATATACGCAAAGTGAATTTCCAGCAAAAGGAAAGTTAAAATATGATGCTGTTGTTTGGAGGAGAGAACTATATGTACTAGCAGGAGCATAGTTGAATAAATACTGCACCTATCAAATACATTTGTCATGGACATTTTCAAGAGTTCATCATTGTGTGTGCTTTCACTCTCATTCTCTCTCCACCGGTCTATCACTGACTTTGCTGTTTGTACACTTGGTTTGATGTCTATTTATTATGTACCTCAGGTGCATGTGCTCTACCCTACACACAGTTTGTCATTTCACTTTTTTCCTAAAAAAATCTGCTTTACGTTTAGCTTATTAGAGAGTATTCGTGAGCGAGGTGGTTGATGATCACAGAGTGTAAGCTGTGGTGGGTGGTCATATCATAGCATCATTCTCTGGACAAAGTTATTTGATTTCAGGAAAAGCTTAGTACAAAATAAGCTTTTACGTATTAACTTATTTACGACTCTACTCAACAGGGACAATAAAGTAAAACAGTAAATTTTTGGACCGTGTAATGCAGGGAGTAGTACAACTGCTTCAACAAGACACAGAGGGTTGTAGTGGCTGCTAATAAAAAAAATATAGAAGCTTATTTACTGGCGTAGCCAGTTTTGTTCATCTCATATTATATTATTGCCGACTATATTTTGGTGGCACAGATTGCTCGAGGCGCTGCTGGTGCGACAACTCTGCTATCAGGAGGTGGCGGCGGCGGCGGAAGAAGTAAAAGCGGTCGGAGAAAGTCGCAGGGCGGGGGTAGCAGCGGTGGCAGTGGAAATGCGCGAAGTACTCCCGTAACAATGAACGGGCCTATGGGTCAAACGATGGGAATGGCCGCTTCTTGCAGTGGCGAAAGCGACGAGTACGATGACAGTTGTGGTTCCGACTCTGACGAATGCACTCATCCCCATCATCAACATCATCGCCATCTCCAGCAGCAGCACCAGCATCTCGTAATGGGCATGCTGGGCTCTGGTGAATCGACCATGTCATCAAAAGCATGTCGATACTCGGCCATACCAGTAGGCCAAACTGCTGGAATCTACGGACCAGGAGGAGGAAGACCTATTTTTCTCAATGACGAAACGCTTCTAGTGAGTGACAAGGATAGGAAGTCACTACCTCGGGGCTTGAGACCCAAGTAAGTTTTTGTAGAGTAAACGATTCGCAAATATATGTACATTATTCATGTAGGGCATAGGTCGCACAATATCGACCAGTCAGAGAGGAGTTTGCACAAGAGATTTTGTAAATATTTAACAAAGGGGATACAACACAAAAGGAAATGGTATTGCATTTCAGTTTTAAAAGTGAAGTAAAATAAATAATAAAAACCATACTATTTAGATTTAGATAAATATGAAACGTTTGACTTCTCTCAAAGATAGAAGAGGATATGAACGCGCGCCAGGGTTTTGCCTACTTTTCATAAAACGAAAACTGCATTTTCTCCACACTGCAATAGCCATAAAGTATAAAATGTCAAGGCGTAATGTGGAATGTACAACAAAACTACACAACAACAAAATTGTTTTCTATATGAAATGAGTTGAGTGTAAGTGGAAATAATATGGACTAAAATAGAACTGCAAAATGTGTAGGTTGTGTCGTTTGTCCCCAATTCCAACCAAATATTTTGAGTTTCCAACATGTAATATTATATGACCAGGCAGCCGTCGGCACACAAGTGGTACTACCACCGCCATGGCCATGTACTTTCATTTTATGTGTATTATTGTGTATATCTTCTACTTTATTTTCCGCTCCGTTTTAGATTTTCGTATGGGAGTAGCAGCGGCATAGGAAGTATGTTGAGTCCTGGTCCAGTTTCATCATCTTCAACAGCAGGCTATCAGATTCCCCCTGGGGGAATAGGACGGAGTAGTGGAAGTAGTGGTGGAAGCAGCACTGCGAGTCGAGGTGGAGGCAACTACACAACAAGTACAACGGACGAAACAAGTTTTATACTGATGTCGGCTGGTTTAGGAAGTGGGAATGCGACAGCATCTGCAGCCATTCATCCACACTCAACGTACGACTACGATTATGACTTGGTCGCTGCTGCGGCGGCAGCAGCAGCATCCGCCAACACTCCCTCTTCCCTACTAGCTCATGGGAATAAATATTTGGGTGGAAACACGACGTCTCGCCAAGCGAGCTGTAATTTACCGCCATCCTCATCAGCATCGATAAACACCATGAAACTACAACAAAGTGCCGCTGGTGCTCATGGTGGCACTGGCATGGCCAATTGTAATAGGATCGGTGGTGGAGGGGGACTGCTCGGAGGCGATCCGGGAAACAAAACAGCTATCAAGACTGATTTAATATCTCATCACCATCATCATCCTCAACAGCAGTCGTCAGATTACACTATCGCCGTATGACAAATGTAAAATACTTAGAGTTAAGTTTTGCTAAATTTTTCACCCTAAATTTTATGCATACCAAAAGGAACAATATATCCTACTTTCTAAGACAATACAGAAATACTTAAGAAATAATTTTAATTAGGTATATAATGCGCTTTAATTTATCTCGTATTCGATTAGCACATACACTATCGGTTTTTATAATCATCTCGTTTTATGCATAAGTTCGCCAAACGTTTAAATATGAAAAACATATGCATTTATAATATGAGATCATTTATTCTGTAGACTTTTCTATTTCCCAACAACATACTCAATATTCTTAAACACAATGACGAGGCAGTAGAAAGATAAAATATTTCTACAAATTAAACGAATGAGACAGTTTTAAACGGCACCTAAAAATCTATTAAATTGACTTTCTCTCTCTTTCCATATAAATACTGAAATAAAAGGGGGAAATAACTCGTGGTGGTACTAATGATGAAGAACGCATGAGAAGAGCTATTTATTTTCTGCAAATTGAAATGGCGATATCATTATTATCAACAACAGCACAATGACACACACAAGCCGTGGAATTACATAACTATAATGATAATGATGATAATGGAAAATATAGCGCACAGATGTAGTAATCATATTGTCGCCATCATCAAGTTTGTATTGTATTGTGCGCTATTTTGTTAATTTTCTATTTTCCAAGTACTAGGAATAAACTATGCATGCGAAGGCAATGGTCTACACACAACAACAAAATCACCATATTACTACATTCCATGGGAGACACAGGAAGGGAAAGTGGAGAGAGAAATGAAACAAAAAAGCGCTTTATTGTCTCTCTCTGTGAATGTGTGTATGTTTATGCTGTTGTTTGTGCTACTACTGCCGTTCGTTGCTCTACATGTTATTGTTAATATTACTACGAAGGAACTCAAAGCGATTTTGGCGACACATCATTCCCAGGTTTTTACACACGCCTCTAATAGTTTGTTTACCACTGATGAATGGATGTTCTTTGTGTTTTATATTCCCCGTTTTTGTGTAACTTTGCTTTAAGGGCGGCCCATGGTCTGCTCTCCTCTCACTATTTGTATTTGTATACACAGTGTATACGGTGGTTTTGATAATGATAAAGACCTTTTTATATGGAATTACAGCCGGGGCATTACTGTTTTGGTTGGTAATAATATTATTACTATTATTATTAAATGGGACGGCAGAAAGGAGAAGAGAGAAAAGAATATGGCTTTCATTCAATTGAGCCATATAAAATTGAATAGTACCAAGTACGCCTAGCGCATATATTTAGCAAGCTGCATAAAACAGAGAAAAAGAAATAGCTGCTGAAAAGGACTTTGTGTATGAATACCTACATTTTGGTGTATGTGTGCGAGCATTTCAAAGAGATAGAAAATAGGATCAGGCCGGGCTTTGCTACAACTCCGCGAACTGAAGCAAACTGACTCTTTTGCAAACGTTTGTATTCAAATTGGGTAGGATATTTTGGCGTTTTTTGTAAGAGGAGAACCAGTCTCACGGCGGGTCATATCCAAGTACTCCCGTTTCAACCAGGCAGAGAGAGAGAGAGAGTTCTAAAGATTGACTTTATTACTGCCTCCCTTTCTTTCGCTACCCTACAATATTAATAATAACAAAAAATAAACTGAAAATTTCCCTGGAAGAATATAAATTGGAACAAGTTGCATTGAATCCGGTTGAAGAAAAGTAGAGTAGGTATACCATGTAGTCGCAGTTTTTCACCATTTGTTTGATATCAATATTATGATGATTGCATATGCTATACATATAAATATTTATGCATTCATTTTATGAAACTCAAAGCTTTTCAATTTATACAATAATGAGAGGAAATATATTAAATCCATTATTTTATTTCTAGTGGAAAAGGACTTTATCGTTTTATGAACAACTCTGTGCCTTAATTAAGAGGAAATTAATTAGTTTGGCTAGTCATTTGGCGGGTGAGGTGGCTTAAAAAATATGCTGAATTAAAAACCTGTGCGTATTCTTACAGGCTAGTCAAAAGAGTATAGTATGAAATGTGCCATATTACTTTTCATTTCAAATTTTTCAGCATTTGATAAACGACTTTCACTCTCTGGTGCGGCTACGTGTATATATGTACATTATTGAGTTCTTTTATAAAAATCGTTGAGAAGCTCGAGGTTTTAAAGCCTTTGGTATTGTATTTCTCTAACTGGAAACGTCGCCTACGGTCTATATATTAAATTCTACTTTAGGCGTAAAAAAGAATGTTTACTCTTCTTACACACGCAGCACACATCAAAACGCGCAGTATTACAGATTCAATCGTCAGATATTTTTAATGTAAATGTTACATAAGTACATCACTAATGTTATTTATTACTAAAAACAATGAAATCACTTTTATGGGTAGAAAAAGTTATTTTTTCCTATATGGCTTTCGAGAAAATGAGCTGCTAATTGGCTACCGCTGTTTTCATAACAGACACAACAATACGTGCATATACTATACAGAATCATAAGAGGTTATAAATTACCAATTATTACTTACAATTAGATAAGTCATTGTACAGACTATAGACACATGCATGTTAAATCTATATGAGGTAATTGCCTATCAAATAATTGTAAATTCAGAATCAACAGAAAAGATTACCATGTATATTTATATGTACTGCTTTGATATAATATTGAATATAATATGTAGATACGTGGAGGATACCAAAATTTTGCACCACTTTAAGTTCATTTTGTTCATATCATTTTTACTTCATGGCCATTCACAAATCGGGTCAAATAATAATGGTAAACTCCACATATCATTCGTTTAGCTAGATCATAAGATTATATGGGTAAACAATAAAGCTTTAACTGTTGTTAATTAACGTTTTTTGTATTGAGCCGAATTATCCATTGTTTACGACGACAACTCAAGTTGCTACATGTATATGAAACGGATACTGGTATGCCATAATCTCATAACTGTAATTATCATTTGGGTTAGAATAGTAAACGTATGTATACTACGACGGTTTTTTTGAAGCGGACAACCAAGTCATCGAAAATGATAAAATAAAGTTTTTTTAATAGTAAAAATATTATTAATGCTGTATTGGTTTCCTTTTCATATGAATTGCATTGAACCGCAGCATGACGCTATCATGAGCTAATAAGGAAAATCTGAAAGTGTCAAGAATCGCAAATGTCGAATTATTAAACTTCAACAGTCTTCCCGTCATTATCATAATTCATTACCCTTAAACCTTTTTTATATTTTATTTCTCTTATTGGAAGTCTAGGCGAGGAACGAAACTATCACTTTTTCGTTCGCATTTTGTACTTTGCCAACATGAGAATAGGAAAATGCTTATAAACACATTAATCAGCTATAGCATTAGCAATTTGACTTTCACCATTTGACGTACTTACTCTTTTTTTACAGTAGCTGGAATGAATTCGAATATCCCTGTAAGCGGAAACTGTGTTAAAATCCTTTTGAGCAATTTTATGTGCCTCGATATCAGTTTGGAAGAATACATTTTGGCAACTGTATACAGGGCTTACAGAGTAAAGCCATAGTGCTCTTCTATCCAAGTATAATGTAATTGTCCGTAGAACTGATTTTGTGCCCGTTTAGGTATGGCAGAGTGCACATTCCTCCAGACATTATTCGACATAAATAATACATAGAAATCGGTCATCGCATGTTTTCTCTCTCTCCAAATGCTCTAACCATTAGACCTTCTCTTCTCAAAAAAATGTTTTTCATGCGTTGTAGAAATTCATGAAGGGGAGAGCAGAGGAGAGTAGGGTATTAGTGTAATAGTGGCACACAATTTAATAGAACCAGTAACACTTTTCATAATAAATCAGTTCATAAACGAGCGCTAAAAAATACTCCTATTTCCTCGCCATGTTTTTAGCGATCTCTGCTCTGAAATAACACTTATGAAATATATATCGCTTTCTCCTCTCGTTCATCTTCAACCTCTCTGTGAAAAAGTAAAAAAAGCGATTTTTCATGCACTACAAGCACCTGACTGACCACCTTTTACATTATATTTTTCGCAGCACACAACAACAGTTTGTCCATTCTGTATTGCATTACATCAGCCTCCCTCACCCACACAATAAAATAATACACGTTTCTGCTGCTGTCAGAACTACTTCCGCTTTATGCCATCTATTCTTCCCTTCACTGCTGCTGCTCCGTAACATTTTTTTCTGCCTTTTCTGGAAGGAGTTTAGTAAATTAATCATGTCATTGCAGACATACATCTGCTGACTCACAATATGGCCACTGCGCTCTCTCTCGTTTTTTGCCTATTATTCAGAAATACATAATACATTTTTCTCTCTTTAGATGGATGGACAAGTGAAGTGAATCTCCTTTTTCCATTTCACGTAGTGAATTTGAGCAAGAACCACAAAAATACCTCAAAGATTAGCCCAATTTCTCTACTATTATTCGGTCCAGGGAGCAAAAGCCCCGTAGGAAAAAGTTTCAGATTTTCACAAAAAAATGCTATATACAACAATCAATGCTTTCCCATTGCACTTCTTACATCAATATACATACATACATGAATTCTTATAGAGTGCTGTTTTGACTGCAGAGTTTATTAATTCGACTGCTTTTATTTGCTGCGTTCAATCAAATAAAATGCACAGGGAGGTTTTACTACCACTGATTCATGCTCCTTAAACACACTCAAAAAACTATATATATTTTGTATAGGTATTTATGCATGTGGAAACAGTGAATATATAGGAAACGGTTAGATACGTTAGGCTTCATTCATTCATCGTTTTATTTTCAAGTCTAATTTATTACAAAAAGTAGTGCCATAAAAACGGTGTGGTAGAAATGGCGATGGGCACCACAACAGGAATTTTAAAACTTTTTTATCGACAACTTTGTCGATGATATAGCTACTTAGCCGCTTTAGTAGAAAAAGGCGTGTTCCTATTTTATTGCTTGAGTGATTCGAGTCTCTTGACATTTCCCTCATGGCTTCGTCATCCTGATACGAGACTACACCACACCGCACACTCCACAACTTACACCTTTTTTACAAAGATCGTAAATCGAATCTTTCCATCAACAAGTGAAAATTCGTCATGCCTCGTTGCTTTACTTCACTCCGTTATTGCTATAGGGGAGGTTTCCTATTTCATAAATTTCAAGCAATTTTTTTCCCAGAGAAGCAAAACACCATTTTTGAAGTGCATCTAGCAAGGAAAATGTGTACATTTGTTTGTCGTCTTGTGGTTTCTTAAAGAAATCCATATATATTTTCCCCTTTTATAAATTTTCCCAATAGGGTTTCATGCGCGCGAGATGGATTCCTGTCCATTGAAAGCATCGTTATAAAAAAAATAATAATATCTGGAGAGATACAATGGTTGATGGTTAGTGATTCTGTTCGCATGTCTTGACTCCTTTTTTTCAAAATCTGTATTTCTAAAAGGACCCGAGGAAAAGAATATTTTTGGGATTTACAATAAAAACGCATTAAGACATCCATGTACTCCTTGAGCAAGACATTAAGTTTGCCTAATGTACGGAATATGTGTCGAAAAGGGCTGATGAAATTTATGCGTTCCACATTTTTGCGTCCCGCAAAAGGGAAGTGCTTGAATTGAAAGCAAAACTGTAAAACCCACATGAACATAATACATTTTTTGGTATTCACACATACATATTCTCTCCGCTGCTGGAAAAGTATACCGGTGAAGTGTTCCTTAATACTGAAAAGAAAATCCTTTTTGCATCGCATATTGTATGATATATCCCACACACAGCATGGCTCGTCCTCTAGTGATACTGCCAATTTGGACAATTTCCAGTCACTTTGAATTGTTGTAACGCAAAAAGAAGTTTTCCTCACCGAGCAAGAAATAAAAGTAAAGGAGACACTTCCTGCTTTTTTCTCAAGGCAGCACGACGAACGACCGCGGTGGTGGTAGAAAAAGAGCGATCATATCAAAATGCAATGAAAGCAATACCGTTACCGTGAAGTGAACCAGCAATCATGTAGCCTCTTCTTTTGTAACAAAAAAGGAGAAAGCGTTTTCCCTTGTTTTCATGATAGACCAACGCGCTAAAGGAGCATTGATAGAATATTACATCATATCATATCTAAGGACAAATATATATTATGCGTCTGTATTTATTGCACACATTTTCAGTGTTCATTGGATTCCGATATGGACATTTGCTTCCTCTACTACAAGTAACCAAGATTCAAGAAAAATGACTAGGAGTATTGGTGAAATTGCTATAGATGACGGTATGCTTTCCTTTGAAAGAAAATGTGCAAAGAATTGGGGATAAAAGAAGAGGAGCAAGTTTGGTTCGTTATATTTCTGCTGGCCAACTTTTTCCCACCTTTTCATATTGTCGCACTTAACAGGAATTTAAGGGAGACATTACAGATAAAATGGATATCAACAAACTCATTGCTTGTGCCTCCTCAACCTTCATCAGACAGACATTTCTCGACAAGCGTGTGTGGAGTGAGGGAAAAAAAGTTTCCCAATTTTAGTTGCTTCTTCATTTTTTTCTCTCCAAAACCAGAAACAGCTTTGCTATCATCCAATAAACATGTTTATACGTCAATTTTTCTGCTTGTTAGCGTTATTTTTTCCGGCCAACATACACAAACTCAGGATGTGAAACTGTAGATGAAGGTGAACTTTATGTGATAAGAGCAGCGATATAAAAATAAATGTAACAATAATCGTAGAAATTAAGTACTCATTTGTGCAGCCATCTTAAGTTATATACACATTTATACTTTATCTTCTCTCCCGTAGTTGAAATCCAATGGATAATTGGATACCGTTGACATTTAGATACCAGTTACACATTATGCCACGTGGTGTTTATGTTAGAATTGAAATATAAATGGTTTTATGAGCTGTTAATATTAGATTTCAAATTATTTAATAATTTCTTCACTTCCTTGCAATGGAATCATGAGCCTTGGTGGCGAGAGCCATGAACTCTGAACCGTACCAAACTTGCGTGTTTGTAGATATTTTAAAAATCGATGCAACGAAAGAAGAAATATATTCGTTCTTAAATTTTACAATCTGTGTCTGATTGTGTGATAACAGCCTGCTATAAAGTTGGAAGTAGTCATAAATGTCCAATATTGCTGGGTTTATTGACACTATTGGTGCGTAGGGAAACTTGGAATTCGAGTAGTAGTGCTAAATGCATTTGTTGAAGAAGGAGGAGGGGTGATGACATGAATTTGTATGAAATGCGTATAACAAGAGAAAGAAAAAGGCACGAGAAACGAAACAAAGGCAAAAAGTATATTTTGGTTTCGATAACCAGAAACAAATTCCAACTTATAAAAGACATATACAGAAAGAGGGATATATTTAGTAATTCATTTTCAAAATGACATTGTAAATACGGCATATGATGAATAATTATGTCATCAAAACTGCAATATTTCCTGCAGCTTACATTTCACCCTTCACTACTAGCAGCAGATCCATGGTGGAAACAGTCCTCGTCTCCTCGTGTTTCGATGAGTTTTGCGATGTGTTGTGGCCATGCAAGAGGAAAATTGGGGTGGAAATGAGCAAATTAACCTGAGTAATTGACCATAATGCAACACTTCTGGTCTTATCTCAGTTTCACTTTAGACATTTATGATCCAAATCAGTCCCAATTTAGTGGCAAACTTTTTTGAAGACCTTCTTTTAATGTAGTTGGTTGGCGGGAAAGAGGGGAAATGGAAGTGAAGTAGGGATTAAGATTCGTTGTGGTAGTGGTGGTGGTGATATTGCTGGTGTTGGAATGGAAAAGGAATATAAATGAAATATTGTAATGAAAACTGCACAGGGTACGCCAGACAAGAAACCAATGAGGAAGTGTAAATGTACAGCAAACTGCCAAACTTGGACCTTTATCGAATATGTAGTTAAAGTGAACTACGTACATACATACCGAACATAGATGTTTATGTATATAGGTATATGTATTTCGAGAACTATATACGCTATATAAAGTAGTACTTAGCGGGGATGAAGGAGTTTGGAAAACAAGTTGAATAAAAGTGCCACGTGCCTGAGCAAAGTTTTAAAATAAAGTTGGGATATTTATTTAGTCTTTATTGACCATTCATTTCTCACTTGTAAAGATTCTGTATCTTCCAAATGATTTTCAGTAAAGTCTGATTATGCCGTGTTCATTCCAACATACCAAATACTAACACGAATATCAAGTCAGGTGGACCCTGCCTGTGCCTTGCATAAATATCACACGGTTGCATGTACTTGTTAAATTCATTTCCTGAGTATAAATTGCTTATGAATGCCTGAAAATTCCGTGTCGTATTGTATTGAACATTTTGTTTAAGAAATGGTGTGATTTTTGAATTGACGAATTAGTTGTTGTACAGAATAAACGAATATAGGTATATATCGTTTAAAATTCTCAACTAAATGCTAAATCATTCCTGATACTTAAACAAAGGTATTGCTTTTAGAACATTTTTTAAGCTCCATAGCTTTAAGAGCAGTAAGAGCATTTTATGTCGTTTTGTTTGATGTTTCTGGTACCAGACAGCATATGCATATTGATCTGTGACATATAAAGAGATGATGAAAGGATGCAAGAAAAAAAACTTGTGAAAAACAAATACCAATTGTTTTTGTTGGGTACTTTGTTTGGTAAAGGAAGTTTTGCCATTTCCCCTGCCAAAATAAAAGTTGGAAAGACTCTAACCTTCGCTGGATGCATTTATGGCATTGATCTCCTGACATTTCAGCTCCTGACCAGTATGCATTGGATATCCAGACTCTCTACATCATTAACATAAAATTGACTTAAATGATGTTGTCATCATTTTATCCAAAAATGATGTTTCCATTTTCCCTTTTACTGAAATTTATTTCAATACTGTACATGTGTACAATAATTTTTTGTCCGTCATCCTCTTCAAAACTGTCAAGCAGCCGATCCTCCAGAAAAGCCCAGTACGGATCACCTTGTAACTCGTCGGTAAAATGTGATATCCATTCACTCCTCATGTGCGAAGAAAATGTGTGTCAGTGTTTATATCCAGACGCTATGATGTACAACACAGATCTGGGCACATGCGTCTCCCAAGTGAATGAGATTTGTGGGTATTTAGAAACGAAAAGAGTTTTCATAAATTGCGTCCCGAATTCCTATTGTGATCAGCAACAAGGGGTTTGCAAGTGTACTCAAGGCTACGTTGAAAGTGACCGCAACTGCATAAAACAAAAAGGCTATGGCGAACCATGTCATTCTGATAATGAATGTCTGTCCGAATTATCGCTCACTTGTTTTGAGGAAGTGTGCCAATGTGACCCAAAGCGCTCCGCACCATACAGTTTAGATTTAAGTGGTCCTCAACAAGGTCTCCCCTCATCATCAAAGGTGCCAACCAAATGCGTGACACTCGCAGGCTTGCCATGCACCGCTAGAACGGGCTGCGTGAGAATGGCGTCCTGTGTCAGTGAAGCAGAAAATGATGCAACCGTGTCGAGTTCAACATTTTTGTGGATGCAATCAGGAATTTGTACGTGCGACGCAGGATATCAGACGGACAAGAATAATCAATGTCAAGGGACATATGGATCGTATTGTGATGTTCTTGTCAACATTACATGCGTACAAAATTTGCAGTGTTTGAATGGCATTTGTCATTGTAAATTCCCCGAAGATCAAAGTTTCCACGCGGAGACTGGAAAATGCATTAGTTTAGCTGGAGGACCATGTACCGCAGCTACAACCAACGAAAATGATGACGATGAGGGAACCAACAATCCAGAGATTATTACCTGTGACAGGTTCATGGAATGCAGGAATTCTACATGCTCATGTAAAAACGGATTCGTTGAGAATTTGAACAGAGGATGTGACCTGAGTTATGGTCAATTTTGCACGGGTGAAACCATGAGTAGATGCGACGCTGCTGCTGGGCTACACTGTGTGGATGGAAGGTGCGCGTGCAAAGATAATCGGAAAGACTTTGATATGAAGTCGGGCAAGTGTGTTGGGAAAACAGGATCTTCTTGCAAAATGTATCCAGTTGTACATCGTCCAGTTATCAAGGATGTGGAAGTGGAAATAGACGATGGGAAGCTTTCTTGTAGCGAGAACATGAAGTGCCAAGCGTCTAGAGCTCAACTGGAAGGGATTACGTCCCGAGGGTTCTGTACACCGTCGGAAGGTGGAGGTGAAGCACGCATTCCAAGTACCGATGCTAAAGAGGGAGAAGGATGGAATTTAGGAAATCGTCACGAAATTAACGAAGACGAGGTGGATTATTGATGCCTTGTTAACATTTCTTGTTTTATGGCAGAGAACGATCCTGCACTGTTCATAATTTACGTTTAAAATATTTGCTATGTAAAATGCATTCTGTTGATTGTAATGTTATAAGGCAGTGGTTTGTTAAATAACAATAAAACATTTTCTTTCATTTTTCTGTGAAGAGAATGGCAAATTGTAATATTTTGAATATTTACTCAGGAAAAAGCAATTTTATTTAGCTCAGTCAGGTAATTTATTTCTTCCAGGTGCATAGTTTTTTTTAGATACATCCATATTATTTATCAACTAACTGACAATTGAGGACAATTAAGCTTAAAAGTAAGCACAGAAAATATGGTACTACTCTTATACATATCAGAGTGGTAAAGCATTAAAAGTTCATAACTGACAACACCTAACGGGTGTCGAATCGGTAAAAGTGCCACGAAAACAAACACTCTGAAATAATTTTTTGTAATCTTTCGCTTTGTTACACATTGCTGCATACATATACTCAAGCGTCAGCATTTGCATAATTTATGTGGTTTAGTTTGCTCCTTTGGACAAAAAGTTACCTTTAACTACGTGCATATACATGTCGGCTTTCTTACAACTGCCTGATAATATCAGAAACCTATTAAAAATTCCACTCCTTCCTGTATTATGGGCAGATAATATCTCCGTCATCGGTTTTAAGCGTTTCTACTTTATGCATGTATTACATTATATTTTGCACTTGGTTTTATCCACACAAAATACTTGCAATTTAGAGAATTTTGTTTGCTTCCGTTTTCTCTGTTTACCACATACATTTAATGGAGGATGACAGTTTATCGTGCTAATTTCTAGTAAATCCATTCCTTTAAGTTGTAATAAATTGCACAATTGGCATGTATTATACATGATCATTGAACGCTCCACACACATGATTTTATATATTCTAAGCCCGGCCTAGAGATTGCCACATATTCAAAGAATCAAGATTATGCCTACTGCCAACTGTAGAATTAAAATCCTATCATGAATGATCGAATCGCATGATTAGTGAACACAATTCGGAGTTCTTGTAATAGGTAATATGTTATTTCATGTATGCTATGTATGTGTATAGCTGATATAGAAATGATTACATGATAGCACCACTTATGTAGATATCAATTTTTGTCCGCACGCAATGCTTAGCTTTTAAAAGCGTTTGAAAAAAAGTATTGACACGCTTGGTTGTAGGTAATTATTGATTTTCTTTTTTTAAAGAATGTTAATGATAAATGTATAAGTGCAATATTCCGTTCTAAAACGTTTATGGAAAGAAGCTAGCCTATCTGGTCATTATACTTTTAGGATTTACAGCGTAGTTTTTACTTACCTTCCATCAAGCTTGTCGAGTGATACTTTACATAAGTTTCAGTAATATGACCCTTATAAAGACGTATTAATAAAACTGGAATAAAGTGTAACAATGGGAAGAGGTCGTAAGGGAAGTGATTTTGACAATGTCGAGGACAATAGCCGTCCACCACCCTACGAAGAAATAAATAATGTTGACGAATTTGATTCAGACAGATCTCGAGCCCGTTCTACTGCCCCATTCAATCAAAATCATCCCATCGTTGCTTCTCCACAAATACCATCCAATTCTTTGGTAAGCAGTCCAATAAGTAGTCAACCCACAAATGTAGGCGGCGACAACTTTCAAAATGATTTTTTTCAAAAGCCCCCAAAATTTCTTCTTTACCCTTCAACCTCATTGCCCGAAGATGGATCTGGGAGGGAAGGTCATGAAAAGGATTTCGACGACAAATTTGCTAACCGCATGGAACGACCATCCACTTCAGATCAATTGAAACCTTCAGCGCCATCAGTTTTCGCTGTTTCTCAACCCCAGCCATGTAAGAAGCATATAAGAGCTATATAAAGAAATATTTTTGGAACTTTTTGGGTGTCCTTGTTTCTAGACTCTTTAAATTCGAATGTATTTTTATGCTGCTAACTCATAGGTAATAACAATGCATTACCCATGTCAGCATTGCAACTGACACAGCAAGTGAATGCTCCAGTGCCAGGCTGCATTACTGACAACTTCTTACCGAGATACAGCCAACGAATGGTGTGCCCTCATTGCAAAGTCGCAGTTCATTCTGTTGTTCAATATGTAAGTGGTCAATTGACGCACCTTGTGGCTCTCGCGGCTTGTTGGTTGTAAGTCGCCTTGTATTTAAAGCACCCATTCATGAAATTTAAAAAAAATTATCTAAACTCCCATAATTCTAACCATCTCCTTTTTTACAGTACATGCTGTTTGGCATGTGTCCCGTACTTCATTGATGAGCTGAAGGATGCAGAGCACTTTTGTCCACAATGCAGATCCATTCTTGGCTACAACCGGAAAAAGGTTTTCTAGAATGGAAGGGACCTAATGTACTATACTAAAGTTATAAGAGACAGACCTGGTAAAACTAACAATTTTACTGGTCACATTTCAAAAAATAATATTCACCACTGCAAATCACACAGCATGCCTTTAAGAAATTATTATTAAAAAATGTGGGTATGCGTACTAGTACTAACACCACCTGTAACATAAACAATGATTATTTAAATTAAGATTTAAGAATTTCAAAGATTGATAGTACGTAATGCTAAAATAAAGCTATAATTGTGTCAATTGTGAAAATGCAAATTGAGCAATACAGATTAATCGGAACTTTCGACTTTCATTTATGTGTTTCATTTGTTTCAAAACATTTAATCGTTCAGTGTGACCGTAAAAAGGAATTCAAGTTGTCCACTTGTGACTTCTTATGCGAAAATATAACTAAAGTGGACTCCATCATTCCTTGTCACTTGTCGTAATAATGAGAACACTATAACAAGTAATAAAATAGAATGAGCAGAGTGCAATCCTATCCCCGCAGATTGCAAATATTTTTTTCTGCGAAATTGATTGTCCTGTTTATGTACATTACCTTCAAACGTGTATGCAACAAGACAATGAGGCAGTTTAGCTTTAACCTTCAATGCGAAAAGTTCGAGAAGGTCGGTTTTTCTGCCAACATGAGAAGCTTTTACGTAAGGAGCTTTTCTAGTATTTACCCACTCTTGTTCTGTATGCCTACAATATATTCAATAGTGGATAGTGTCATCATCACTTATCATCACCATCATGCATGCCCATACACTTATGATCCTGTGTTTTTGTCGGCGCAAGGCACAAGCACTTGGCACTTGGTGAAGTTCACCAAGTGTTTATTTGGTTAGTATCCCCTTATAACAGTGATATAATGATTATTTTTTTCATGATGACTAAAGTGGGAATTCAAATTTTCCAATTTCTTTTACGTATTGTCGACAACTGGTTCATTTTATGACTCATTTTAAAACTTGCATTTGCACAAACGCATGTGACGATGTTAAATGCTGGTAGAAACGAGTCTGGTGGAACAAATCCCAACTATAATTTTAGCCCCTCTGCTCCGCCATTGTACCCCTCTGTAGCTGGAGCTCCACCGCCATCGCATTTCATGGCATCTTCGCAACATTCCCCCTCCCCTCAACAACAAGGAGGAATGCTGAACGTTCCTCCAATGATGTATTCAGTCCCTGGAACGGTACAGGCGCAACCCACACCTTCACCTTTGCTTCCCCCAACGGCAGCCTTAAGTACGTTGCTTACTACCTTTGGTCACAGTACTTGCATATACATACCTAATATATTTTCTAGATTGACAAAGTCGTTTAATTTTCATGTTGTAAAGAACCGATACCACAACCCCCACCGGCACCATCCTTGAATGAAGTGACCCTAAATGAGGATCGTCTACGGGTAAGGTGTCCCTACTGCTATGCCAGTATTACCACCAAAGTTAACTACTCAACAGGCACGATGACTCATATCGCTGCTGTTGCTGTATTGGTAGTGTAAGTCGAATGAGCAATTTAAAGATGCTCATCATTGGTTTTAATTTTAGACAAGTTATATATTTCAGCAATAAAGAAGCAATATTTAGATTCATTCATGTCCTTGGTCACAAAATCAACAGGTGCTGTCCGCTGTTTTGGGTTCCTTACATCCTTGACTGTTGCAAAGATGTGGATCACGCATGTCCAAATTGCGGACGAAACATTGGCAGATTTAGACGGTTCACTTAAATGGGGTAATCTGCGATAATAAATATTTAACAGCCCTGTATGATAAGTTAACAAATAGCTCATATTTTAATGATTTAATAGTACACTCTGGTTTACGCAATTTCGTTTGTTTGGTACATACATTTGGTCATTTGTTGATTCATATTTGTGCAAAAAAATCAGATAACTTTTTTTTTCATTTTCACAAAAGTTCAGTTCATGTGCCGAGGGTACTTTATATTTTTTTAATTGGCCAACCAGTTCAGAGGAACAGCATCGGTGGCCAAAATTCCACTACATCCTTTTACCTAAAAATTCAAAGCGATCGTGAAGACTGCTACCCTTATTAACGGTTATGCAGCGAAAATTTAGTACATATTCCTTTCGTTAGTCAAATGCAACCTGCTATTTATAAAGCTTTGCTTTGGATTCTTTGAATACATACGTCAGAAATGGAAAGTAGGTAATTTTACGAAACGATTATGATCACTGTACCGTGACCAATTTAAACTAGTGATTTATAACTTGCCGTGATATAAGATATAGCCATATTTTATTGCCGTTAAAACTTGAGAATATTACTTCATTATCTCTAATTAACTTAATGCCTTATGTAATGATAACAGTTATATAGTAATCTGAAAAATTTAGCTATTATACGAGAGGAAGTATTTTTGGAATTTCGCTGTCCAACCATCTGCTGCATGTTATGTACCTATGTCTTGTATGCAGTATATAGCTTTTTGCTTCAATCTTTTTTGGCACGAGCCAAAACAAATTGCTAAATTGGCCCATTTTCATTGGAATTATGTTGAAGAACCATTATTTATTCAACCGTTCAGAACCGTCAGCCGTGATTGAAAGATTTGTTACCTGAATTAGCTGATTGATTTGCCATTTTCCCCCGGAAAAATTATCGCAGACAGTTCATCAAATTCCTAGAGCTTTCATAGCTTTTAGCCTTTACTTATACAATATGGTGCGTGGCGCGACGTGTGTTGAATAAACTAATGCCATTACATAAAATGTTAAAATCATCATCATACTATTTTATGTTCTATTTATATTTATGCTTGAATTTCTAATAAAAGTCGGCACATTGAAAAAATATAACATTTGTTGTTATCTATAATCTAGTGAGGAAGTTTGTTCAAATGGCTACTCCAAACGGCAGTGAACGGTCAGAAAGTGTCGAATTGCAACGCGTATAAATAAAGAAAATAGATAAACAGAAATGGTTTCGCTAAATGTTTGGCTTACACGAGACATGCAAGCTCGTAAGGAACCAAACTACTTGCAGACTCAATTTTGTTTGAAGCATTTGACCTCATAAAATTATGTCTGTAATTTTAAGGACCACGTGAAATCTTGATTCAAATTAAGGGTGCAGGGACTCCCTGTGAGTTCAAAGATAGTATGTATTTGAGCACAAATTTGCTTGCTTGACCTATGAATCAAGTTTGAATGAATCAAACCATTTGGGAAATGACCCGGTCGTTCATGCGGTGGAAACGGAAACGTTGCACCCCAAACTAAAAATATGCAATAAATTACAACTTGCAAACAAATGGTCAAATGTTAGATATCCTTGTAGGTATACTAGAACCCTGATTCGTTTGTTGTAGAGCAAAATCCAGATCCACTCTCTTTAAAACATTCCACAACGTGTGCGTAAAATTATCTACAGGTTATCCTTTCACTTGTACATATGTGTATTTTGAATGATAGTCATTGGAAAATACATAGTGTAAGCACAACGAAAAGCGAATTTTTCCTCTGTAAATACTGATGACGACGACCTAGTTGGTAGCTCCATCCTCTGAAGGTGTGTTGCTTTGTTGTATAAACATTTCCATTGTGCAAGTAGCCCATCATCATCAACATGAAGATAAAAAATGATGACGATGTACAAGTACGAAACTCATCTATTTTTAACAAACAAATCTATATGCTACTAATGGGCCTCTGTAAAACTTAAATTAGCCTAATGGCCAATGTCTATATGATACAATGGTTGTTTTCATAAACCTCAAAAGCAAGTAAGAAAGAGATAGTTAATGATGAAACTAATCTTTCACGGTCTAGCTTCACTTGGTAAACAAAACTGTAGCCAAAAATATAGCACCTCTGGCTACTCTTTCAGCTCAATTAACTTTCTGGCTGTGAATGGAGTTGTGTCTACATATGTTGTTGTTACAGTGCAATTTGCAATAGTGAAAATATGGCATCATGCAGGGATTTATGTCCCGTTGCATAATAAAATGTTGATGAAGATTCCACCCCTCCGTCTCTTCTGATAATCAATCATCCCAACTTAATAAGTTAATAACCAACTACACATGAACCGAACATAATCGTTTTTTCATGTTTGATCCACTCTTGCTAACATTTAATATGTTTATGTCAAGCTCTGGGAAGGCAATATAAAACAAATACATGGATACGGTTACATATTAGCTACGTCAGTTTCGCCTTTCCGATTAGGTAGTTTCACACGTGGGTCATATATTTTTCCAAATAGAGGTAAGTAATTAGTTTGCATGCGCCCAACAACTCAGTTGATAAAAAAATGATGTGTCATGGCTAAATCAACAATCTAGTAAAACAATCATGTACTCGTTCTTTATCATCCAATTTGAATGACCACCAACAATCATATTGTCTATATTTTTTGTGAAATGATAATGAATACAAATTCAACATTTGTCACTAAGACCGCTGCTGAGCTGTCCGCACGTCATTGTTCTTCGGTTTTGGAATAAACCAAAATGAAATGATGGATGCGGTAATTGACGTTCTTCGTATTAGGGTATACGATACGAGTGGCACAGACAGGATGCATGTTGACTCCAGACCGTCTTGGGCCAGAGGCGAAACCAAAGGATATCATTCCTCCAATTGGAGGCACAATAACACGTAAAACGATTTGGTTTTCGTTGGGAAGGTGCGTAAAATGAGGTAAATACCAATTCTTATTCAATCAACGGCAGATTTCAAGTGATATATTGACAAACCAATTTTATTCATACCAAGCTGGATATTATCAAACTACCTGCCCTTGACATTTGCAGGGTCAGATCAGGGGAATTGTAGGACAGGGGATTTTTGCATGATTTAGAAATAGGCAAGCCCCAAGCAAAATTCAGACAAGTTATTCAAAGCTATCATGCAAAAACTATGACTCAGCACCTCACAAAATCTAATACAAATCATTCTTCAGCTCCGTACCTAAAAACGTCTTTTGTCATTTTTAATTAAAAGGAAAAAATCTTGCATTCAACAATACTAGGTATGTTTACATAATATGTTTCAGGTTGGCTTTTGTTGCGTGCAAATTCTTTAAAACTAGTAGCTTGTATTATGAAAGTGCTAGAATGGCATCTTGTCAGATTTCCACTAAGGTAAGCAAAAGCTCATCAAGGCGCATCCCGCGGTCGAGGTAGACTCAACGATTTTGCTAAGCCTGTGATGATGAAATCAAACTCGGAATTCCCTTGTCTCTAGTTCTTTAGAATATGCACCAATGACTGATTTCGTAAACTATTGAATCCATAAAAATAATGTTATTGACACATCTCTCTAATAGTTGCATTGCTCAAGAGCATTTTACCTACCATCAAAATGAAAATTAACAACAAAGTAGTACATTTTTATTGTGGGAAATTTTTCCTGATTCATTGTGTAGGTGTACAATAAGATGGAATTATGTACATACATTGAGCAAATCCATCTCTTAAAATAGTAAATAAAATACATCATTTGTCTCCGTGCATCAATTGTTATTTTTGGAATAGTCATCATGACGCGAGTCGTGACTATAGACTCTAAAACTTTCCAGTCGAGTCCAGTGCACTGTTCGTTCAAAACACTGTATGAATGAATGTCCTCGAACGTAGCCAATATTTGCAGTAGTCTCTTCAAATTGCGACGTCCAACACCGATTCTCCATTCATTAAAAATAAGTATGTGTAATGGATATTATTCCTCACAGTCCAACTTGGAATGGAGGAATGTAACCACAATATCTACAACCACTTCTATCTCTCCTTTATAAATTATAAAGGGTTTGTGATTGACAAGACTCCAGCCAAAGAAATTGAAAGTCCACCGTGCGTCGTCACATCTTTTAGTTTAATTGGGTTGGATTAAGGTATAGGGATTTTCGCACTCACTCACCCTCACTCACACTCACTCATCACTCACAGTTTTGTTAGATGACCGAACCTTAACCGAACCTTAACCGAACCTAACCTACCGAACCTAACCTACCTAACCTAAACCGTTAGGTTCGGTTTAGGTTAGGTAGGTTAGGTCCGGTTAAGGTTCGGTTAGGCAGAGGGATGATTTGTGAGTGATGAGTGAGTGTGAGTGAGGGTGAGTGAGTGCGAAAATCCCTATACCTTAATCCAACCGTTTAATTGTGATATTGTGAACAACAGTGTACAACTCTAGGCAGGAAAGCCAAAGCTGTAGTTTAAAGTGTGAAATGCTTTGTTTTTGTATTTGCGATGCTGATTTTCGATTTTAAATTTTGAACTATAAAAATCCAACTACACACATGCTGCTAATTGAGCTGTAATTTAACCGAGTCCACCGTCATCTACATTGTGCATACTGTGTATTCCAGTGACTATAATATACAGAACAGGAAGGTGCATAATATGCATCAACGATAATAGGTATGTTGCAATCAAAATTCAGCCTAATATAGTTAGTTCATAATATCTTCAAAGGAAGAACGTGAAAATGACAGAAATATCAGCAAATAATAATAATAATTATTATTATTGTAAGTGGTTATCTAGCTTTTGGTTCTGTATCTACATCACTTACAGATCGCTACTTTAAAGTACTATTCAACAATGAAATGAAATAATGAAGCTCTTGCATCCATCCTTGTCTAGATTTTATTTAAAAAATACGCACAAGAGTTATCAATCCACTTCACGTTATACATTTGCATGTAACATAATGCTATGCTGCATAAGGTTTTACATCTCTTCCTTCCTTT
Organism: Sinella curviseta; assembly: GCA_004115045.4. NCBI lineage: Eukaryota > Metazoa > Arthropoda > Collembola > Entomobryomorpha > Entomobryidae > Sinella > Sinella curviseta. The sequence continues at coordinate 40,666,900 of CM023203.3, forward strand.
TCATTAGAATGCACCAGAGAAACTTTCGTGACGAACAACTTTTGAAAACTCCTACTAGCTTAACTTAATATTTGAAGTGATTTTTTAATCTTCAATCTAGTTTTTGTTGTGCCGACCGATGCATAAAAATTATTTGCGCTTGTGCCACACCATATCGCACTCACACTACTTTTCATTCAATAACACGATATCTGAATCCTACAAACAATTTTACTTGCGTATTTTTTTATGAATATTTAAGTAATATTATGAAAGTACGTTTGCATTTTGTATTTGAAATACCAACTACGATGATGATCATGAATCATGATATGCAACTACAAATTGTTATGCGTATTACGCTTTGTACCAGCACAAACGAGATGAGAAATGCTGTTGCACACGCCATGCTACTAAATTCTATCAAGTTTTCAATAAATAAATGAATAAACTATTTACTACAATTTAATACAGTGAGATTTCAATAACATTTTTTTGCAAAGGAATATTGCTCACTGATGAAGGTGATGTTTGACTTGTTAAAATACATAATAGTTTACACACACGTTAAATTGCATATCTGCGCACACATGGCTAATATATCATCCTTTTAATTTCACTGTAAAAGTTAATGTAGGCACCAAGCTACGTTTTAAAAAGCATGTAAATAAAATGTATTGTGCTGGTGGTGACGCTATGTTATATTTGACTAGATCTGTAGTGGTATCACTGCATACACACTGACCACTGGCCACAGTACTGACCCACAGCACCACATACCATACAACAACAGAATAGCAAGAGTTGTCATCATCATCGCTGTGTTCGTTCTTCATGAGACGCTGATAAAGTTGACAGAGAGAAAAAACTAGACAGCAGTTTATGGCATGACGCTCATTTTCATTTCTAATCATAGTTTTGGTTTTTGAACTTGTGAAGTTTGAAAGTGGCGTTTTGACAGTAACCAGTAATAAAAACATATTTTATCGCACATGCCCACAAGACCTTATACAGAGTACATCATGTTTTCTTTGTTCTAGACCTGCATCTAGCATCTGGGTGATTCGAGTTGCCAATGCAAGTGAATTATGTAGGTATTAGATCTAACGTAATTAAGACGAAAGTGCATTTGTTTGACCACCAAAATTTCTTTAAAGGCTTCTGTCATTTTTACTTTTAGGTTTTGCATTTTTTTTGCAAATCATTAAAATGGAAAACTTTGTTGAAAAACTATATCATCATCGTGGCGTGAGCGACAAATCAAATCCAACTATTTCAGGAGATATGGTTGTGCTCGTGATGAAAGTGAGCGTTTTCAACAGAAATTTACGCGTGCATGCATTGCGTGCTATTCCATGAATGTGCAAAGCTGTTTTTAACCTTAAATGACAAAAAAACTTGTTTTAAAGTTGTGTTCTAACTGTAGCTGATTCACAATGGCGTATAAAGTGTTTCATGTACTAAAATCCGGGGCAATTCTAACCCTTGAAATAATCATTTCAATAGTACTATCGCTAGTGATAGTTCCAATAGGATTTACATTTTTCCTGCTAAATGAAGTGGTTCGGTTGTTTATATCAACCATTTTGTGGATACGACATCAAGGACCCAATAGGATCTCATTGTCTCCTGAGGGGGCTGACAATATTTGGACATATGATAAGCCAAACAATGGAAGAATTTGTTTGGCACTTTTGTTTTGTTCCCAGGAAATCGATATTGTGCAGCATAGAAAGTTGTACATGAGTCGAGTGATTAATCATACAACCAAAAATGGCAGAAAGCCTTATGAAAAGTTGAGAAAGATTTTGATTCAAAAGTACGGCTACCATTGTCACAAACATGATGACAATTTCGACATTACGAACCATGTCAAGTTTTGGGGAAATGCAGAAGAAAGTAATACCACCATAACGGAATCACAATTGATGACGCAAGTTCTTCCCGAGTTGTTCAAAGACATGAATGAAAGTAAACCGCAATGGGAAGAAGTCATCATACAGCAATTTAAGTGGAATGATGAAAAATCAATTCCTACAAAAACATCCAATTCTATCTGTTCCGTGAGAATATTTCGGTAAAAATATGTAGTACTTTACAATTATTTGAAACGCTAATACGCATAACAAGGCGCAATTCATATAGCGTGCACTTTTTGTGTGTAAAGATACCATCATGGACTCATGGACGGTGCTTCCAATTTGCTACTTTGGACAGCATGCATGACAGAGGACCACGGTGCGTCATTCCCATTTCCGGTAAATCCTCTTATGGAATCTGGGAAAGTTTCCAAATGCCAAAGATTCCTCTATGATCTCTCATGCGTTACTCTTGGCGCATTTACAATGGTAAAAAGTATTATTAACGCCAGTCGACTCAAAAGTCGTTTTGTCACGCAACGCTACAGTGGAAGGCGTCATTTCGGATGGTCAGAGTCGATCAGCGTAGAGCGTTTGAGAAGAATCAAGTCGACCTGTAAGTCAAGCGTTCCAGCAATGCTGGCGACAGCTTTAGGATGTGCATTTCGAAAACTGAATGACAAATATCCTCATTCCCAATACTTAAATCCAGAGGAGATGGTCATTGGGCTTGTGAGTGCCCTGGTACCCTATCCAAATCATGATTTGAGGAATCAGTTCACAGTTGTTCATTTCCCTGTCCACACTGGTGACTTGGAAGTAAAAGACGAAAAGGGGTGTCGACTGCAAAGACTGCAGATTATCAGTCGGGATATGACAAGGATTGGACGGGATCCAATGGTCTACTTGAATTACTTTATGTTCAAGTATTTTGGAAGATTTCCGGCCTGTCTTGTCCAGAATATGATGGAAAACGGAGGACTACCTTGCGTCTTCAGCAATGTACCTATGAGTACAGAAACTGTCGAATTTTGGGGCAATCCAGTCGTAACAGCTGCAGGCTGGCCACCACTGTTAACTAATACAGGTACCTGGCTACAAAAAATATGCTGTAAAGGGCCGTTGTATATAAAGTTTGAAATGTTATATGATGCATGTATTACGTAAGCTTTCATTTCAGACACGTAACAATATTTAATTTTGCATGCAAGTATGTCAGATAAAGGCCGAGTTCCATTGTTATCAAATCACATCTATTTTTATAAACGTAAAGTAATTTGGTTTCTTTTGTTGGTTCTGTGCAGGCCTTGGAATCGTGACAATGCGTTACGCTGACCACATGCGTTTCTGTGCCGTCACCGATGAAGCCTGCTTGTCCCCTGAAGCCCTCGAATACTTTTTGAACGAGGTTGCAACGGAGCTGAAAGAGTTGGACAAAGAATGCTCAGATTTTGAAACAGTCATTCACAAGTCCGACAGCGGAGCCAACAATGCCATTGTAATGGCTAATAGCAACGTTGTGTACAGCAGCTATGTTAATCCCAAGAATGTTAGTATTAATACTGTAACGCTTGATTTTAGAAGGGGAAGTGTGCCTTCTCAAATCATTGATACGATAGAATGAATTATGTAACAAAACTATATTGTGAAATATGACTGAATACCGTAATTAAAGAGTTAGATAATTAGTATTTATCAGATTAAAAAGAACTTCAATCCCTGTACTGACTGGGGGCAATGTAAGAATATAAGTTGTCAATTTCTCATCTGAAATTTTCTCATTATATTTTACTTTGTAAATAGGCTAGCCAAAAATTAATTGCATCAACTGTATTTTAGAACACTTTTACGCGCACGCATTTATTACGTACAAATTGAAATCATAATCTTAACTTAAACCGTTTAAAAATGTGTAATATCAGCATGCATATGTCCATTAACTATTCACCATCCTCCATCCAATTCATCACAAATCACAAGTGAAGTTACGAAATCTTGTGCAGAATGAACAGAAACAGATAGCATGAAACTTTCCCAGTGGAATTATGAATTGCGAATCGCATTACACATTATGCGATGCGATCACCAAATCACCACCACCACCGGCATAAGAAAAGTAGGTCTGTTAGTGTTAGTGTTAGCATTTCTGCGGAGTGCATTGACAGAGGTGAACGAATCATCTGTCTTTCATCCATAATACCTGATCATACATACATGTGCTTGTACTGTGCGCACTCGTCTACTGAACTGAAGCTAATAAAACATTAAAAGAAAACCAAGAATCCACTTACTTTCATGCAAACTAGTCAACAATCAATTTAATGACATTTCCATAATCTTGAGAATTTGCATCTTTTGTGATAAGTACGGCGCCGTCTGGCAAAATATTTAGTACAAGCTCTTGTACTCTCCATATTTTCCTCAGTTTAGTTCTTTTTCGCGTCGTCGCTCGTCCTCTAAAGGTAAGTTTGGAAAGCAGAGAGGCGAAGATAAACAAAACACGTCAGTAAATAAAATAAAAAGGTTACTTGAGCAGTGCGCCATGACTGTTGTTTAACTTTTGCAGTTACTTAAATGGGCAGAGGAGGTGGTCAAGATTCACGACATTCGAATTCGGACAGGGGAAAATCCAGAAAAAGTAAAGGAAGGATGAGCTATTTAAGGCGTCTTCGTACCGGTGGTGGTGGAGGTGGAGGAGGTGCTTCAGGAGAAGCAAAGGAGGATGAATTTGGACAGAAGTATGGTGACTATGAGCCAGCTTACGGTTCTAAATCTAAGCAGTCCTGGAGGAAAGGGGGAGGGGGACAGGGTAATAGGCGAAGAGAGAATCTGAGATCTGGAATGAAGGGATTTTTGTGCACCACCAACTTCAAGGAGGCTGATTGTGCTCGTGAGGCGTTCAACATTTTGAATGAGTATTCTGAAGGTTCTGAAGGAGATAAAGACGGGAAAGGGGGCCAGGGAAATGCAGGATCTTGCTCATGGGCGGATGATCAAGTTGTGGCGTCTAAGGGCGAGGTAAATCAATGCTAATAATTTCAGCTTACATTTGTGCATCATAGACAATAGTTAATAGTTAGTGAAAGCGAAGGTTTCAGTTGGAAGTATTATATTTATTTACGAAATAATTTTATCGTGGTGCAGGGAAATGATGCGGATGTTAAGACTGAAGCTAACTCAGATGAGAAGATGGTGACCTCGAAGGAACCCGAGTCATCTTGTCCAGCCACCGAAAATCTGGAGGAGGACATTGATGAGGCACTAACCAACGAGCTGAAAAATTTGAAAAGCGAGAAAATGGTCAGGAAATTTCAACGAGTGGACACTGGCGTGACTAATGTTGTGTTTATCAGTACCACGGTAAGGATCCACCACCTCCATTTCGGCGATATTCTCAATCAATAGAAATGTTATGGCTCTGCATGATGATGATGAGACTAATCACAAATGTCAATATTTAGGTATATGTAGTTGAATATTTTTTGTTTGGTCTAGATTGACAATCCTACGGAGTTGGCCTATCGCATCTTTGAGGATGTCACGACGAAGAAACAAACGAAATCACGCTACCTTTTACGCTTATTGCCAATTGAGCTTACTTGTAACGTAAGTTTCAGTTATGCGCAAATGAAATCCGCACCATATTATTTGTTGTTGGAAGATGAAATTTTGCAAATAATTCTCTAAATTGGAAATTTGTGTATTCTTTATTTCAGGCTAACAATATCGAGGAAGTGATAACCACAGCAAAGGAAGTTGTTGAAAGACATTTGAAGACTGGTTACCTTTCCTTCAGGATTGTTGTCAATGTGCGCTTGAATAGTAAACTCAAAAAGGATGACTTCATCAAGTCCTTGGCTGAGTTAGTGTCTCAGGTTAACCCACTCAGCTTCGTTGACTTAAACAACCCCCAGTACACCATTGTTGCCGAGATTTTGAAGACAACCCTGTGTCTTGGCATTGTGAAGGATTTTCCCAAGTTTAAGAAGTACAACTTACTGGAGGCTGGAAGTAATCAAACTCCAGTACAAGGAACCGAAAAATCAAAAGTTGAAACCCCGGTTGCAGAGGCAGGTGCAGAAAGTGCAGAGGTTGATGCTGCTGCTACTACTGCTGAATAAAATGATTGACTGATTATCATAATATTGTACAACATAATCCTATTAATAGTCGAATGAACTTTGACTTTCAATATACATTTATAGATGTAATCTACTCTTTTCATTATTAACTTTTTTATATTCTTGCAAAGCATATAACTAGTATAGGAAATGAACAAATATGTACTACTAGATGAATTATGTACCACTTTTGATAATTTTTTGTTGTTCTACTTTGAATTCAAATCGATTATTAAGTGGCGGAGCCACTTTATAAGATCGAGATGTCCGTCTGTCCGTCTGTCCGTCCGTCTGTCCGTCTGTCCGTCTGTCTGTGCGCGCTCTAACTCAAAAACGGTTTGACATTTTAAAAATCTGTTTTCGGCAATCGATAGTTGGTCACCTGAGAAGGGTCCAGCGTGATTTTGAAATACGTAGGTCAAATGTAACCGTTAGAAACCGTTACGAGGTCAAATTTTTTAAATGCCAACATATGGCAAGTAGCATATCATTCGACTCGTCTATAATCATAACACAAAGATATGAGGTCATTTCGGCGTTGACGGTTACTGTTTAACGGTTACATCGATTTCAAATAATTTTACACTTTATCCTCTCCTGTTCATATGGTTTGGAATTTTTCATTTCTTTTTTCGGCAAACGGCTTCTCATCACAACCGCTTTATGGGAGAAGCTTTATAGCCATAACGGCCAACGGCTACCGTTAGAAACCGTTACGATTTCGAAATTTTCAAACGTCACATATGGCAAGTGACATATCATTCGAATCGTCTATGAACATAACACGTAGATCTAAGGTCATTTTGAAGCTGACGGTTATGGTTTAACGGTTACGGCGATTTCAAAGGATTAAACAATTTATGCTCTCCTTTCGATGATGGGGAATTCGATGAGCACGGTCGCGTGACCCCTTGACATTGTTTGGCCCGTGTCAAAGGTCAAATTTATATAGAGTGTGCCAACGAGCTGAAACTTGCGTAATTTAAATAAAAAATTATGTAATTTAAATAAAAATTAGGCAATTTAAATAAAAATTAGGTAATTTAAATAAAAATTACGTAATTTAAAAGAAATCCCGCTTTCGGTAGTTGCTTCTCAGGGTTTACACCCTGAGGGTTCTCAGGGTTCTCGTTATCATTGGTAGTAGTTAGTTGATTATTTTTGCTATCAGTGGCGCAGCTCCGCCACTTTGCTACATGTTAGCTTGCTGGGTTTATTACGCATTAATGACAACTAGGGAAAATGCATTAATATGTACCTATACGTACACACTTACAGGTACAGAGTGTGACTCGTTCGCATTGTTGACTCTTATTGTTACAAATATAAGTTGATATAAATTAATAAATATTTATATAGAAAATATGAATTTTCCAATAAAACTACGAGGATGAAATAAGAAATCAATGAATAAGCAAATTATTAGGTATTAAACGCCTCGTAAAATTAAATGTTTTTTCATATCAGGGCGACATACATACATATTAGGAATTCTTCATGACTGTTCATCATCCAAAAACATAATGAAAAACAATAGGTAATTTAATTTAAATTATTTTAACATTTAAGTAATTTTACCGAACTACAAGACTTCCAAAACATTGAACAAGGCAAGTTGGAAAATTGGGATGCGATCGCACAAAAGTGCTTTGCTTGTTGGGGTAAAGTAGGAGTAACTTCTTGTTGTAGCGCGAAAGTAGCTTAAATGCGTCTATGCATGTGCTCATGTGTTGCTCATTGGAAGGTCTGTTGTGTTGTTTTTATCTGTGATTGAGGTGGATTGATACAGAGCGAGCAGCTCAGCAGCATTTATTTTTTTCGTTGTTTTGCATTAATTTAATTGACTATATTGACATTGACCCGTCAATTTACTGAACCGTTTAAAGCAACCTTCTTAACATGACAATAAATATTTTACACTTATTCAGTAGTCAAAATTAGGTTGAAATTACGGTGATTCTGAGCTAGTATCGGAGTGCTAAGCAATGGGACGTAAAAGGAAGTTAAAAGATCGGGACGATGATAACGAGGAAGGACCCCAAGAAGTTGACTTACCCCCAGCCCACCTCCAAGTTGGTCATTTACGGAAGGAAGAAAAGAGACTCATAGTCATTCTGGAGAACGCACAATTGGAAACCGCCAAGGTAAGCAATCGACGGTTGTCAAATTTTAATATTTTAGTCATTATAGAGGTCAGAGTAGTTGAGTAATTAAGAATCGTTGCAATTTCTAAATGTAAACTCTGAATGTTGGAGATAAGATGAACTAATCGAATATTGATTGTGTTGGTTTGATTGGATCATCTTTCAGATTGGCCAAAATTTTGAACTCCTAAATTGTGACGATCATGCATCATTTTTGAAGAAACATAATCGAGATCCAGCGCTTTGTCGTCCTGATATTACTCACCAGTGTCTGCTGATGTTATTGGACTCGCCGTTAAACCGAGCAGGACTCCTCCAAGTGTACGTACATACTGCTAAGGGAGTGCTAATTGAAGTTAACCCACAGACGCGCATTCCCAGAACTTATAAACGATTTGCTGGGTTGATGGGTAAGTTTACCTACTCTTTGTTTATGATTAACATCACCTGTCAACTTCATATAATGAATTCATTATTAAACTGCGTTTGAGTACAAGCTTTTGTAATCTTATTTTTTTAGTTCAACTCCTCCACAAGTTTTCAATCCGTGCATCAGACGGACCAATGAAATTGCTAAAAGTAATTAGAAATCCTGTCACCGATCATCTACCCGTGGGATGTGTCAAGTACGGGACTAGTTTCAGCTCAGAAAAGTTAGTAAGACCTCATGATTTGGCCCAAGATGATCGTCCGGTCGCGATTGTTGTTGGAGCAATGGCCCATGGAAAGGTACAATCCTATTTTTTAACAGAAGACTTTATTTGAATATGATATGGGTATTTATAAATATGCCGACGTACATTTCATATCTTTTATTCGTGATTTCGTTTGTGGGAATATTTTAGGTGGAAGTTGATTACGTTGAGGACAACATAGCCATTAGCAGTTATCCATTGAGTGGTGCGTTAGCGTGTGCAAAAATCACATCCGGGTTTGAAGAAAAATGGAAAATACATTAATTTTATTGTGGAGTATAAAATTAGTTTTTATATCTCAACAAGACATTTCAATAAACTCAAATTGTTTCGACTGTCATTTTGTTAAAATATTAATTATTACTGTTACGCATTCACGTTTTTTTATTTCTTTTATACACGTTTACGTACATCGCTATGTATTTAATGTAAAAGTCGTAAAATCGTGCATTTTATGCACCTTCACTGGAGCTCCAACCGTAATTTATACACCTCTAGTCTCTGATTTGTAGTCCTCCTCACATTTAACAAATTGTATCAAGTTCATATATTTTGTGCATAATTTACAGGAACTGTTCTGGAAATGTTCATCAGTTACTTCATCTAAAAACGTGTTCGCTCATTTTAGATTTAGTTAATGAACGAACTTTCTGACCTTGATTTCTACAAGGGAATGTTGATTTTTATGAACGAGGTAGCGTGATTCCTAATTGTCAGTCATCCATGAAAGTAAAATTAAAATTTGAAGCCCATTCATTGCGGCACATGAAAGCATTGCATAGGTATAACAAGTGAGTTTAAATAGTTTCCAAAAGTGATCTTCGGAATTGTATTCTCCTTATCCTTTGACCTAACCTTCTGAAAACCAGAATTTTTAACGTGACAGATGAAAAAGATTTTTACGCAAGGTAATGTATGGGGCATAATGAGACTACCAAATTCTGATATCCGTATGTTCCAGCTTTAATAGATTGAAAGCATTTAGAAAACTACCACGATATCCCCCTCCCTATCCCAGTTAGAAGGAAGTTTGTTGAAGTCGCATCACCACATTTGAAGATCTTGCATTAAATCCTGATTGTGAGTGTTGAAGCTCAGTGTAAATGCCGTAAATTGGTGAAAATGCTGCGTTATCATTAGTCATAAAATCACTCAAGTCAACTGCACAGGACGGTTATAATTTTAACGGTTTTATTAATTGGCAAAGGACAAAAAACTGACGAATTTCGAACGGTACAACTAGACAGTAACTTAATTTACGTAAGATTACAGGACAGAAAACTAAAAGCACAATTCACAACAACAATCAGCAGAACGAACGCTCTCACCTTTGCTTAGCTTCTCCTTGCAGCTCACGTAACGTTCATATAACAAAGTAAATACACCCTACCTTGGCAACTACGTCACACTGCGACCATGCTGCATGCTACTACGTACTGAATGCACTCAACTTTGACCTCGATTTATAACATGTGCGAGAGTAACAATTTTCCTAATATTTTGTACATACATTTAACTATGTCTTAACTATCTTCTCACCAAGTTTCAGAGATCGCTTGCCTAAATTACAATAATTATGACTAATTCTTTTTAACAAGTTTTTACATGTAACAATGCTATTCCTATGCATACTACACATGACTCATACTTTACAATTTTTATGATAACGCTAAACTTAATACACTAATGTTTCCTGCGGGCTCCAACATACCCCTCCCAGTGATTCTATTGCTTAGAATCACTATTCCAGCCATGAATCCGGTACAGCTTGGCCACAGGTCTCCTTATGATTCCAGCGGCAGTCTTCACATCCACGATCCTGACTCGTCCATCTTGCTTTTGAGGGAACACCTCCACCACCACTCCTTTAGTCCACAGGTTCCTCTGTTGGTTGAGGTCTGCCACGAACACTAGTTCTCCTACAGCGACATCAGGCGTCTCCTTGTTCCACTTTCCTCTCAGTGCCAGTGACGGCAGGTACTCCTTGACCCAGCGGATCCAGAAGTGGTTGGCTAGAATTTGGACATGCTTCCATCGTTTTCTTGAGGTGAGATCCGTATCCTGGAACTCTCCCGGTGGTTGCTTGATGCTCGTGGTTCCAAGCAGGAAGCAATTTGGCGTAATTGCCTCTGGGTCGTCCTTGTCGATTGACACAGTGGTGAGAGGTCGACTGTTCACGGAGGATTCTGCTTCCAGTAGCACCGTCAGCAGCAGTTGATCGTTCAGGTTCCTGTTCTTCAGTATGGTGTGCATGGCGGTCTTCACGGATCGGACTAGTCGTTCTCAAGCTCCTCCCATATGTGCAGCTCCGGGTGGGATGAAGTTCCACTTGATCCCTCTGGTCACCATGTTGTCTTCGATTCTCGACTGGTCCATGTCCTTCAATGCGATCCGCAGCTCCTTTTCGGCACCTTTGAAGTTCGTTCCGTTGTCACTCGCGGTTCTCCTCTCCTGCACATGAGACGACATAATGCCATGATGAAGTCATCCGTTGAAAGTGAGAACGCGACTTCAAGATGGACTGCACGAGTACTCAGGCACGTGAAGAGAGCTCCATAGCGCTTCTCCCGCTTCCTTCCGTTAACGACATCCAACGGACCAAAGTAGTCCACGCCTACATACGAGAAGGGGCGGAGTGGCTTTTTGACACGAACTTCCGGCAAGGCAGCCATCTCGGGAACAATCTGTTTGGCACCAGCCATCCTGCACTCCAGACACTCCTTGGCAGCTTTCTTCACGGCGGCTTTGAGTCCGATGATCCAATACTTCTGTCGGATCTCGTTGCAGATCATCTCGATTCCATGATGTCCAAATACATGGTGGTACCATGAGATCAGCAATTTTGTCCACTTATCCTTCGGGTCCAAAATGATGGGGAACTTTCCATCTTCTCAGATTTCCGGAGAATTGGCAACTCTGCTCTTCACGCAGATGATGCCATCTTTCATGATTGGTGATAGCATGAAAAGTCTTGATGACCTTTCCACGCAATTTCCTCTTCTTAGCGCCTCCATTTCTTCTGGAAAGCACAATTTCTGGCAGCGAGTAATCCATACCTTCTCGGCAGCTTTGATTTCCTGCACTGTCAGCGTCTTATTCCAGGTCTTCGCATCTTGTCTACACTTTGCTTGCAAAATATTCACATACCTCTTGGTCCATGCCGTGACTCTGATGAGGCGTCTCCAGTTGCTGAAGTCAGTCACGTTTGGTAACGCGGATCCTTCAGTCACCACCATGCAGCACTCTCGCTTCAGCTCGAGATCTTCCATCTTCACATCAGCTAACTTGACTTCTTCTTGAGGCCAATTCTCCACTGGTCTCTTCAGGAAAGCAGGTCCGTTGAACCATCTCGAACTTGGTGATACGTCTGCAGGAGTCGTGTCTCTTGTTGCATCATCTGCAACATTATCAGCAGTAGGGACCCATCTCCAGTCTTCCACTTCTGTTAAGTCCAAGATCTCTCCTATTCGATGAGCGATGTAGATCTTAAATCTCGATGGGTCGTCAGCTCGTATCCAGCACAACACATTCCTTGAGTCTGTCCAAAGGTAGGTCTTCTTGAGGAGAAGATCACAATTCTTCTTGATGAAGTCGTTGATCCAGGCTCCGACAAGCGCTGCTTCCATTTCCAATCGCGGGATGGATACACACTTGATAGGTGTCACTCTCGACTTCGCCATCACGATATTGACACTCGTATTTCCACCCCTCCCAGTGGCTCGAAGGTAAGCCACTGCAGAAAATCCCTGTTGACTGGCGTCACAGAACACGTGTAGCTGCAGATCTTCGCACTTTGACACTGCTGGGGCGAAGCATCTTGGAACAACAGCTTCAGGAATTTTCAAAATTTGCTCCAACAAACGTCCACTTTGGCTTCAACTTTTCGTCCCATCCAATCTTGCTGCGCCACACATCCTGGAGCAGGATTCTTCCTCGTACGGTAAGATGGGCGATGAAGCCGAGTGGATCGAAAAGGCTCATGATGAGCTTCAGCAGTTCCCTTTTGGTTGGAATCTTCTCTCCAGATATGATCTTCGGATCAATTGCGCGAAATGTGGTCTGAAACTTGAAGCATCAAGCATCGGATCCCAGTGTAGTCCAAGAACACGCTCCAACTTGTCTTCCTTCACGTTCAGCGTGGTAACTTCTGGTGAAGCACTTGGATCTACCACTCTTAAAACGTCTTGGTTGTTGCAGAGCCACCCTCGAATCTCGAATCCACCTCGGCGATGAACTTCTCGAACGTCCATTATTTTCTGGATGGCTTGCTCCAGTCTCATAGCTATCCAGGTAGTCATCAACATAGTGACTGTTCTTAATGGCGTCAACTGCATCTGGATACTGATCTTCAAATTCTTCGGCATTCCTATTCTTGATCCATTGGGCTTGATACGGCGAACTAACAACTCCAAAGATCATCACATCCATTGTGTAGACATCCGGTGGTTGCCTTCGGTCTTTCCCCCTCCACAAGAAACGTAGTGCAGCTACGTCTTCATGCCTAATCTTGATCCTGTGGAACATGTCTCGTATGTCACCACTGAAGGCAACTTCGCGCTGACGAAACTTCAACAGCACGTTGATGAGAGGGCTCATCAAATCCGGTCCTTGGATCAGGGCATCATTGAGGCTCATCCCGTCTACTTTGGCTGCACAGTCAAAAACAAGGCGTATTTTCCCTGGTTTATTGGGGTTGGTCCTTCCGAAATGAAGTACCACACTCTTCCAATGTCCATAGCAGCTTCTTCTGGGTTCAACTTTCGACAAAAACCTTTCTGGAGATACTCATCAATCTTCGCCCAGTACATCTCGACAAATGGCTCGTCCTTGTCCATCGTCAGCGATGATCCATCGTCGAGAAAAGCGTTAACGATGACACTTCCCTTGGGCCCGACCAACTGGACAGGGGCTACCTTCATCAGGACATTGCTTGTGGGCATCCTGGCAGGAATCGAGATGACTGATGAAACATTAGGTTGACCACCATCTTGAGCACCGTTGGGAGTCTTCTGTCTTCGTGGAGGAGTTGATGATGCACGAACTTGCATCCGTCAAGTGGACACGGACTAGACTTTGGACACTTGTCCCTAGGGTGGCCTTTCTCCAGACAACAAAAACATACGCGAACTTTCATTACGCATTCCCAACGTTCTTTCACTTGCATTTTCTTAAACTTCGGACATTTCGACAGTCCGTGAGCTTCTTTGCACTTCAGCGGGCATCCGAGGTCTGTTACCAGTAGGCACTGATTCTTCACTTTTGGCTTTCTCGAACACACATCATCACAAACAAGAACGGCTGCCTCGGCAATTTCATCCGAAAATCCTGACAAGTCTCCCAAGTCATCATTTCCTCCGTTCCTAATTTGAAACCTTGCCCACTCTAGCTGCAGGCTTGACGGTAAAATCTTCCTCAATTCCTCCATCAGTTGAGGGTTATTTAGGTATAGCAGGAGGTTGAGAGATCCCGCTGTAGCACAGAAGTTCTTCACGGCGATCGAGAAGTTCACTATCGATTGGAAGTCCCCTTCCACCGGCGTCGGTGCGTTCTTCGCTCTTTCGAGCATCTTCTTGATTATTTGCTCAGGGCGTCCAAAGCGTTTCCTGAGCACATCCATCACATCATCCACGTTGCATGCAGAAGCAAGCATCGAGACGACGCTTTCCTTTGCCTTACCTTTCAGGCTCTTCTGCAGCCGGACGATATTTTCCTCGTTGGAAAATCCACACATTTTGGTCGACCTCTCGTACCTTCCATGGCCATTATACATCGAACTCCTGCTTGGCGTGGCTGGTAGATCCCAATGGTGGAATGTCAGATTGGTTGAAAGTGAGAAATATCGCACTTCGAAAACACAAGATAATGGAATCGTGGAGAAAGGCATAAGATATATTAGCCCTAAAGGATCTAATTCGGAACAAAAAGCCGTCTGTGGTGGTTATTGGTGGGGCATTTCGGGACGCGTTAAAAATTCGGGATAATGTGAAGAAACTGAGCAAGGAACTCTCAGATGACGAGGATCCATCTGGTAATAATGGAAAACAAGGTCACAATTTTCTTTGCTGTTTTCCAAGAGAAAAAGGTATGACCGCTCAAGAAAAGATGTCGTTAGTTTGATGTTTGCCTTGTCATAAGTATAATTTACAAAGCGACGTAGCTAGCTGATCTGTCGATCCATCATCATCATCATCATCACCAGCTGCTTCCCTTCTCTCTCCTTCTCGCGTCATCATAGCAAAGAAGGGTATGGCAAAGAGAGCGAAGCATCACCAAAAAATTAATGCAGGACAGTATACCCCTCTCTTGCTGTCTTTTAGATAGCAAGCAACGGGAAAGGGAGAATAGACTCACGCGGTCTCTCTCACTCTCTCTCTCCTACACAACACATACACAACAGCCAGCAGCAATGCTCCACTTCTCCGTCTCTCTCCTTCTCGCTTTACAACGTGAAAGGGTATGCCAAAAAGACCAAAGCAGCTCACGAAACTTAACACAGGGCAGTATACCCCTCTGTTGCTATGTATTCTGCTGCTTGCTGTTATGTTGGTTGAGTGCTCCTGTTGCGTGTTGTTGGTGTGGTGTTGTTTTGTTGTGTGTGTAGCGCGAACAGGTGGAGTGCGTGGCGTGCAGAGGTCGGTAAATATGCCCAACGTTTGGAGTAATTATTTAATTACTCTGAAACTACTTGAATTTTTTAAAAACTGAATGCACAGTTTACACGACAAGACAATGACGCATCAATAATACTAACTACCGTAGCTATATTAAGTGCACATTTGTTGAGGAATGTAAAAGGTACGCCACTGTCTCAAAGAAACACAACACCCGTGGCAAAGAATCCGAAAACAAGCTAATAATCCTCTGCTAGACTTCTGATGAAAACGATGAAGAAATGTTCTCTGATGACGATGTTGAAGCCCATGTTGTCTGCTTTTTGAATAGTCAGTCAAAGTATATTTCTTTGCTGGAGGATCCCAGGTTTGGCGCAATTAAGCAAGTGTTTATTCGGTACAATACAGCACTGACTTCTTCAGCGCCAGTGGAACGCCTCTTTTCTGATGCTGGTATGATACTCACCAAAAAACGGTGTCTTTTGGGAGATGAGTTATTTGAAATCTTTATTTTTCTAAAATATAATTGGCTTCAGCGAGATGAGTGAAATTGTATGTTATGCAATGTAAAGCATGCCTTATTGTATGCTATGTATTTGACTGGACGAACTTTAACTGAAATAAAATTTTTTTCAAAACATATTCGGGTTAAAGAAAAGTCACATTGATGAACAGCTGACAGTATAAATACAACAACATGATCGGCTATGGCCTGCTATTTTGTCTGTCCAAAAAAATTCCGAGCTCTAGCCAATGGGGGATTGCGTGCGTAGAGAGCTCAGTTTGACAAGCCAATAAGATCATGTAGCCCCGACACCAATGACAACCTTATTGGCTGTTTTTTGGTACTGAATTTGGCACTGAACAAAAAAAAGTAACGGGCCATGTCCGATCATGTTGTTGTATATATAACTGTCAGCTGTTTATCAATGGAAAAGTCATACGTTTTCCTTTCTGTCTAGATTCTAATGCATCTAATAATCGCATCGATGTAAGCAACGCATCACCAAAAGTAACGAATATCGCTACTCCATGCTAAAAGTAACGGTAACACACAATATTTCTGTAAATAACGGGTAACGGTTACGCACGATTTTTCCTAAAATAACGCGTAACGAAAACGTGTAACGCACCAAGTCTCATAAAGTAACGAGTAACGGTATCGCGTAACGCACCAAGTTTCAGAAAATAACGAGTAACGGTATCGCGTAACGGGAAAGGTGCGATACTTCAACTCTGTTTCTATCAGATCTTCATCAATTGGACAAATAAAGTTGGTGTAAATGTGAATAGTGCAAATGTGCATCCATATACTGGATCATATCTTCTGCAGTTTATTTCCGGACTTGAGTCGAAAGGCAAGTGCTGTGCGTCGAATATTAATAGACATGGGATACGTGGAGACGAGAGACCAGTTGAAACCCCTTTGTGACAAGGGTCCCATTGTATTCCGCAACTGCAGTGGCTTCCTGTATATTGATAATAACTGGATTATGGACGGCTTGTCCTCATCGGCGGCAATATTAGATATTAGATAACACGCATTCACCCTGATGATTATGATTGGACGCGTACAATTTCCAAATGTCGTGCTCACAGTGCTCAGAGGATGATGGAATCTCTATCAAATCCGGACGATTGTGATGGCGAATATTTTCACAACAGCAATGGATACAATTCCCAATAAGCATTGTAATACCACCTCAACTCTAACACGATATAAGATGAAGAATGGTAGCGGAGATGCATGGAACTACGTGTTGGTACTTCTTGAAATATTTGAGCATAGGCTTGTGTGAGGGCGCAAACCACAGTGAATACTGTGAGTATGGTGTTAGCATGAGAAACTCATGTAAACTGTATGAAAACTGCATAAATAATTTAAAATAACTGATTTCAAATTCATTAAAAGTGAAGTCTTTGTCCATCGATTACTTTCAATAACAAAGGCGATGTGTTATACAATATTGAACAACTAACTGTCCTCCTAGATTTCTCTGGAAAATTACTAATCTATCATTATCATTATAGTAAAGTTTAGAAAAACATTTTTGCCTTTTAAGAGGCAAATTTTTTTGAAACGAGTCATCAAAACAATAAAAATAATTAACATGGCAGGAAAAACTACATCAATTATTTTAAGTACCGAGGCTTTGTAAGTAAATTGATGAGGATAAAAAATGCAAAATACTATAACTTGTAATTAGCATGATAACGTGACTTTGTGTGTTGTTTGGACAAAAATTAACAGTCAAGCTACGTACCTAAATGCATGCTCGGAGAAACCTGCAGAATAATAATTTATTGTTGAACATGTAACATGATGATAATTGGATGGGAGAGGTAGAGGATGGATGGATTTGTTAACATAACTTGTCAAGTCTAGATTTAATTAACTGGATATTTAATTAACTGGATATTTAATTAACTGGATATTTAATTAACTGGAGATTTAATTAACTGGATATTTAATTAACTGGAGATTTAATTAACTGGAGATTTAATTAACTGGAGATTTAATTAACTGGATATTTAATTAACTGGATATTTAATTAACTGGATATTTAATTAACTGGATATTTAATTAACTGGAGATTTAATTAACTGGAGATTTAATTAACTGGATATTTAATTAACTGGAGATTTAATTAACTGGAGATTTAATTAACTGGAGATTTAATTAACTGGAGATTTAATTAACTGGAGATTTAATTAACTGGAGATTTAATTAACTGGAGATTTAATTAACTGGAGATTTAATTAACTGGAGATTTAATTAACTGGAGATTTAATTAACTGGAGATTTAATTAACTGGAGATTTAATTAACTGGAGATTTAATTAACTGGAGATTTAATTAACTGGAGATTTAATTAACTGGAGATTTAATTAACTGGAGATTTAATTAACTGGAGATTTAATTAACTGGAGATTTAATTAACTGGAGATTTAATTAACTGGAGATTTAATTAACTGGAGATTTAATTAACTGGAGATTTAATTAACTGGAGATTTAATTAACTGGAGATTTAATTAACTGGAGATTTAATTAACTGGAGATTTAATTAACTGGAGATTTAATTAACTGGAGATTTAATTAACTGGAGATTTAATTAACTGGAGATTTAATTAACTGGAGATTTAATTAACTGGAGATTTAATTAACTGGAGATTTAATTAACTGGAGATTTAATTAACTGGAGATTTAATTAACTGGAGATTTAATTAACTGGAGATTTAATTAACTGGAGATTTAATTAACTGGAGATTTAATTAACTGGAGATTTAATTAACTGGAGATTTAATTAACTGGAGATTTAATTAACTGGATATTTAATTAACTGGAGATTTAATTAATTGGAGATTTAATTAACTGGAGATTTAATTAACTGGATATTTAATTAACTGGATGGATAATTTAATTACCGACCTGTCGCGGTATGGCATTTGGGGGATCTTGGGACATGTGTGTAGCATGTGTGCACAAATTAGCACGAGCGATGTTTATATTTTTTAAATATCCTGACAAAGGACTCTTGTTCGACTTTAATTCTAGCACTCGTTAAATTCCTCGTTAAATACTGATTAACTTATCTATTTGCATGAAAGCATTTTATTGATGCACAAACGGCGTATTTAACGATCTAAAATAGAACTTTATCCGTTCAGCACAACCGTCCATTTACTTTACATGCAAGCTCATAAACACCATCATCATCTCCTCTGTTCACTATACTGCCGTACACCTAGAGACTGGTCGAGTGGTAGGCAAGCAGCCGGCCCGTCAGAAAAATAAAGCGAACAGGACAGCCAGCCTCGATTCCCTTTCTTCTCTTCCATGAGTCTAATAAAGGG
This sequence comes from Sinella curviseta, assembly GCA_004115045.4. NCBI lineage: Eukaryota > Metazoa > Arthropoda > Collembola > Entomobryomorpha > Entomobryidae > Sinella > Sinella curviseta. The sequence goes on from CM023203.3 coordinate 40,686,163, forward strand.
CGAGCTGATGAATCCACATAAGGTGTTGATATGTAATTATGAGAGACCCAAAGCGGCCGAATTTTTTAAAGGCTCGCCAACGAAACCTCAACATCTTCAGTTGGCAAGCTGGAAACTGCCGATGAATGAACTGAATGTTACCGATGTGAACCGTCGACAACTGAAACCAAGAGATATGCAAACAAATTCAGTGGATCTTGATGATTCTAGTCGATGGCTTTGCGTATTTGCTAGTTGCACAGTTGCTACATTTGCCACTTTTGCCTCATTTGATACATTTGGAACTTTCTTCCACATTTGCTTTATTTGCCACAATTGCCTCATTTGCCACTTTCGGCCATATTTGCCACTTTTGCCATTTTTGCCGTATTTAAAATATTTTGCCACATTTGCCACAATTGCCACATTTGCCCCTTTGCCACTTTCGGCCACATATGCCACTTTCTGCCACATTTACCACTTTCTGCCACATTTGATACATTTGCCAGTTTCTCCCTCTATTGCAACATTTGCCACATTTGCCACTTTTGCCACTTTCTGCCACATTTGCCACTTTCTGCCACTTTTGCCACTTTCTGCCACTTTCTGCCACTTTTGCCACTTTCTGCCACATTTGCCCCTTTCTGCCACATTTGCCGCTTTCTGCCACATTAGCCCCTTTCTGCCACATTTGCCACTTTCTGCTACTATCTGCCACATTTGCCACATTGGCCACTTTTGCCACTTCCTGCCACATTTGTCACTTTAGCCACTTTCTGATACTTTTGCCACTTTCTGCCACAATTGCCACTTTCTGCCACAGTTGCCACTTTTTCCCACTTTTGCCATATTTGCCACTTTCTGCCACATTTGCCGCTTTCTGCAAGTTTTGCGACATTCGCCACTTTCTGCCACTTTTTCCACATTCACCACTTTTGCCACATTCGCCACTTTCTACCACTTTTGCCACTATCTGCCACGTTTGCCACTTTCTGCCACATTTTTAACATTTGCCACTTTCAGCCACATTCGGCACTTTCTGCCACTTTTTCCACATTCACCATTTTCTGCCACATTTGCCACTTTCTACCACTTTTGCAACTATCTGCCACATTTGCCACTTTCTGCCACATTTGCCACTTTCTGCCACATTTGCCACTTTCTGCCACATTTACCACTTTTACCGCTTTCTACCACTTCTCCCTTGGCTGCCAGTTTTCCCCTGACTGCCGCTTTTGCCATTATCTGCCACTTTAGCCACTTCCTGCCACATTTGTCACTTTGGCCACTTTCTGATACATTTGCCACTTTCTGCCACAGTTGCCACTTTTTCCCATTTTCTGCCAATTTTGCCATATTTGCCACTTTCTGCCACATTCGCCACTTTCTACCACTTCTTTCTTGGCTGCCAGTTTTCCCCTGACTAACGCTTTTGCCACTATCTGCCACTTTTGCCACATTCGCCACTTTCTACCACTTTTCCCCTGGCTGCCACTTTTGCCACGTTTGCCACTTTTGTCACTTTCTGCCACATTCGCCACTTTTGCCACATTCTGCCACTTTCTGCCACTTTTGCCACATTCGCCACTTTTGCCACGTTCTGCCACTTTTGCCACATTCGCCACTTTCTGCAAGTTTTGCCACTTTCTGCCACTTTTTCCACATTCACCATTTTCTGCCACTTTTGCCACATTCGCCACTTTCTACCACTTTTGCAACTATCTGCCACGTTTGCCACTTTCTGCCACATTTGCCACTTTCTGCCACATTTGCCACTTTTTCCCACTTTTGCCATATTTGCCACTTTCTGCCACATTTGCCGCTTTCTGCAAGTTTTGCGACATTCGCCACTTTCTGCCACTTTTTCCACATTCACCACTTTTGCCACATTCGCCACTTTCTACCACTTTTGCCACTATCTGCCACGTTTGCCACTTTCAGCCACATTCGCCACTTTCTGCCACTTTTTCCACATTCACCATTTTCTGCCACATTTGCCACTTTCTACCACTTTTGCAACTATCTGCCACATTTGCCACTTTCTGCCACATTTGCCACTTTCTGCCACATTTGCCACTTTCTGCCACATTTGCCGCTTTTTACCACTTCTCCCTTGGCTGCCAGTTTTCCCCTGACTGCCGCTTTTGCCACTATCTGCCACTTTAGCCACTTCCTGCCACATTTGTCACTTTGGCCACTTTCTGATACATTTGCCACTTTCAGCCACAGTTGCCACTTTTTCCCATTTTCTGCCACTTTTGCCATATTTGCCACTTTCTGCCACATTCGCCACTTTCTACCACTTCTTTCTTGGCTGCCAGTTTTCCCCTGACTAACGCTTTTGCCACTATCTGCCACTTTTGCCACATTCGCCACTTTCTACCACTTTTGCAACTATCTGCCACGTTTGCCACTTTCTGCCACATTTGCCACTTTCTGCCACTTTTGCCACATTTACCACTTGTACCGCTTTCAACCACTTCTCCCTTGGCTGCCAGTTTTCCCCTGACTGCCGCTTTTGCCACTATCTGCCACATTTGCCACTTTAGCCACTTCCTGCCACATTTGTCACTTTGGCCACTTTCTGATACACTTGCCACTTTCTGCCACAGTTGCCACTTTTCCCCATTTTCTGCCACTTTTTCCCATTTTCTGCCACTTTTGCCATATTTGCCACTTTCTGCCACATTTGCCGCTTTCTGCAAGTTTTGCCACATTCGCCACTTTCCGCCACTTCTTCCACATTCACCACTTTTGCCACATTCGCCACTTTAGCCACTTCCTGCCACATTTGTCACTTTGGCCACTTTCTGATACATTTGCCACTTTCAGCCACAGTTGCCACTTTTCCCCATTTTCTGCCACTTTTGCCATATTTGCCACTTTCAGCCACAGTTGCCACTTTTCCCCATTTTCTGCCACTTTTGCCATATTTGCCACTTTCAGCCACATTCGCCACATTTGCTACTTTCTACCACTTTGGCCACGTTCTGCCACTTTTGCCACATTCGCCATCTTCTGCAAGTTTTGCCACATTCGCCACTTTCTGCCACTTTTTCCACATTCACCATTTTCTGCCACTTTTGCCACATTCGCCACTTTCTACCATTTTTGCAACTATCTGCCACGTTTGCCACTTTCTGCCACATTTGCCACTTTCTGCCACATTTGCCACTTTCTGCCACTTTTGCCACATTACCACTTTTACCGCTTTCTACCACTTCTCCCTTGGCTGCCAGTTTTCCCCTGACTGCCGCTTTTGCCACTATCTGCCACATTTGCCACTTTAGCCACTTCCTGCCACATTTGTCACTTTGGCCACTTTCTGCCACAGTTGCCACTTTTTCCCATTTTCTTCCACTTTTGCCATATTTGCCACTTTCTGCCACGTTTGCCGCTTTCTGCAAGTTTTGGCACATTCGCCACTTTCTGCCACTTTTTCCACATTCACCACTTTTGCCACATTCGCCAGTTTCTAAGACTTTTCCCCTGTCTGCCACTTTTGCCACTTTCTGCCACATTTGCAACATTTGCCACTTTCAGCCACATTCGCCACATTTGCTACTTTCTACCACTTTTGCCACGTTCTGCCACTTTTGCCACATTCTGCAAGTTTTGCCACTTTCTGCCACTTTTTCCACATTCACCATTTTCTGCCACTTTCTGCCACATTTGCCACTTTCTGACACATTTGCCACTTTCTGCCACTTTTGCCACATTTACCACTTTTACCGCTTTCTACCACTTCTCCCTTGGCTGCTAGTTTTCCCCTGACTGCCGCTTTTGCCACTATCTGCCACACTTGCCACTTTAGCCACTTCCTGCCACATTTGTCACTTTGGCCACTTTCTGATACATTTGCCACTTTCTGCCACAGTTGCCACTTTTTCCCATTTTCTGCCACTTTTGCCATATTTGCCACTTTCTGCCACATTTGCCGCTTTCTGCAAGTTTTGGCACATTCGCCACTTTCTGCCACTTTGTCTACATTCACCACTTTTGCCACATTCGCCACTTTCTACCACTTTTGCCACTATCTGCCACGTTTGCCACTTTCTGCCACATTTGCAACATTTGCCACTTTCAGCCACATTCGCCACATTTGCTACTTTCTACCACTTTTGCCACGTTCTGCCACTTTTGCCACATTCTGCAAGTTTTGCCACTTTCTGCCACTTTTTCCACATTCACCATTTTCTGCCACTTTCTGCCACATTTGCCACTTTCTGACACATTTGCCACTTTCTGCCACTTTTGCCACATTTACCACTTTTACCGCTTTCTACCACTTCTCCCTTGGCTGCTAGTTTTCCCCTGACTGCCGCTTTTGCCACTATCTGCCACATTTGCCAATTTAGCCACTTCCTGCCACATTTGTCACTTTGGCCACTTTCTGCCACAGTTGCCACTTTTTCCCATTTTCTGCCACTTTTGCCATATTTGCCACTTTCTGCCACTTTTGCCACATTTACCACTTTTACCGCTTTCTACCACTTCTCCCTTGGCTGCTAGTTTTCCCCTGACTGCCGCTTTTGCCACTATCTGCCACATTTGCCAATTTAGCCACTTCCTGCCACATTTGTCACTTTGGCCACTTTCTGCCACAGTTGCCACTTTTTCCCATTTTCTGCCACTTTTGGCACATTCGCCACTTTCTGCCACTTTTTCCACATTCACCACTTTTGCCACATTCGCCAGTTTCTAAGACTTTTCCGCTGTCTGCCACTTTTGCCACGTTTGCAACCTTTGCCACTTTCTGCCACATTTGCCACTTTCTGCCACTTTTGCCACATTCGCCACATTTGCTACTTTCTACCACTTTGGCCACGTTTGCCACTTTCTGCCACATTTGCCACTTTTGCCACATTCGCATTTTCTAAAACTTCTCCCTTGGCTGCCAGTTTTCCCCAGACTACCGCTTTTGCCACTATCAGCCACTTTTGCCACTATCTGCCACATTTGCCACTTTCTGCCACTTTTGCCACATTCGCCACATTTGCTACTTTCTACCACTTTGGCCACGTTTGCCACTTTCTGCCACATTTGCCACTTTTGCCACATTCGCATTTTCTAAAACTTCTCCCTTGGCTGCCAGTTTTCCCCTGACTGCCGCTTTTGCCACTATCTGCCACATTTGCCACTTTAGCCACTTCCTGCCACATTTGCCACTTTCTGCCACTTTTGCCACATTCGCCACATTTGCTACTTTCTACCACTTTGGCCACGTTTGCCACTTTCTGCCACATTTGCCACTTTTGCCACATTCGCATTTTCTAAAACTTCTCCCTTGGCTGCCAGTTTTCCCCTGACTGCCGCTTTTGCCACTATCTGCCACATTTGCCACTTTAGCCACTTCCTGCCACATTTGTCACTTTGGCCACTTTCTGCCACAGTTGCCACTTTTTCCCATTTTCTTCCACTTTTGCCATATTTGCCACTTTCTGCCACGTTTGCCGCTTTCTGCAAGTTTTGGCACATTCGCCACTTTCTGCCACTTTTTCCACATTCACCACTTTTGCCACATTCGCCAGTTTCTAAGACTTTTCCCCTGTCTGCCACTTTTGCCACTTTCTGCCACATTTGCAACATTTGCCACTTTCAGCCACATTCGCCACATTTGCTACTTTCTACCACTTTTGCCACGTTCTGCCACTTTTGCCACATTCTGCAAGTTTTGCCACTTTCTGCCACTTTTTCCACATTCACCATTTTCTGCCACTTTCTGCCACATTTGCCACTTTCTGACACATTTGCCACTTTCTGCCACTTTTGCCACATTTACCACTTTTACCGCTTTCTACCACTTCTCCCTTGGCTGCTAGTTTTCCCCTGACTGCCGCTTTTGCCACTATCTGCCACACTTGCCACTTTAGCCACTTCCTGCCACATTTGTCACTTTGGCCACTTTCTGATACATTTGCCACTTTCTGCCACAGTTGCCACTTTTTCCCATTTTCTGCCACTTTTGCCATATTTGCCACTTTCTGCCACATTTGCCGCTTTCTGCAAGTTTTGGCACATTCGCCACTTTCTGCCACTTTGTCTACATTCACCACTTTTGCCACATTCGCCACTTTCTACCACTTTTGCCACTATCTGCCACGTTTGCCACTTTCTGCCACATTTGCAACATTTGCCACTTTCAGCCACATTCGCCACATTTGCTACTTTCTACCACTTTTGCCACGTTCTGCCACTTTTGCCACATTCTGCAAGTTTTGCCACTTTCTGCCACTTTTTCCACATTCACCATTTTCTGCCACTTTCTGCCACATTTGCCACTTTCTGACACATTTGCCACTTTCTGCCACTTTTGCCACATTTACCACTTTTACCGCTTTCTACCACTTCTCCCTTGGCTGCTAGTTTTCCCCTGACTGCCGCTTTTGCCACTATCTGCCACATTTGCCAATTTAGCCACTTCCTGCCACATTTGTCACTTTGGCCACTTTCTGCCACAGTTGCCACTTTTTCCCATTTTCTGCCACTTTTGCCATATTTGCCACTTTCTGCCACTTTTGCCACATTTACCACTTTTACCGCTTTCTACCACTTCTCCCTTGGCTGCTAGTTTTCCCCTGACTGCCGCTTTTGCCACTATCTGCCACATTTGCCAATTTAGCCACTTCCTGCCACATTTGTCACTTTGGCCACTTTCTGCCACAGTTGCCACTTTTTCCCATTTTCTGCCACTTTTGGCACATTCGCCACTTTCTGCCACTTTTTCCACATTCACCACTTTTGCCACATTCGCCAGTTTCTAAGACTTTTCCGCTGTCTGCCACTTTTGCCACGTTTGCAACCTTTGCCACTTTCTGCCACATTTGCCACTTTCTGCCACTTTTGCCACATTCGCCACATTTGCTACTTTCTACCACTTTGGCCACGTTTGCCACTTTCTGCCACATTTGCCACTTTTGCCACATTCGCATTTTCTAAAACTTCTCCCTTGGCTGCCAGTTTTCCCCAGACTACCGCTTTTGCCACTATCAGCCACTTTTGCCACTATCTGCCACATTTGCCACTTTCTGCCACTTTTGCCACATTCGCCACATTTGCTACTTTCTACCACTTTGGCCACGTTTGCCACTTTCTGCCACATTTGCCACTTTTGCCACATTCGCATTTTCTAAAACTTCTCCCTTGGCTGCCAGTTTTCCCCTGACTGCCGCTTTTGCCACTATCTGCCACATTTGCCACTTTAGCCACTTCCTGCCACATTTGTCACTTTGGCCACTTTCTGCCACAGTTGCCACTTTTTCCCATTTTCTTCCACTTTTGCCATATTTGCCACTTTCTGCCACGTTTGCCGCTTTCTGCAAGTTTTGGCACATTCGCCACTTTCTGCCACTTTTTCCACATTCACCACTTTTGCCACATTCGCCAGTTTCTAAGACTTTTCCCCTGTCTGCCACTTTTGCCACTTTCTGCCACATTTGCAACATTTGCCACTTTCAGCCACATTCGCCACATTTGCTACTTTCTACCACTTTTGCCACGTTCTGCCACTTTTGCCACATTCTGCAAGTTTTGCCACTTTCTGCCACTTTTTCCACATTCACCATTTTCTGCCACTTTCTGCCACATTTGCCACTTTCTGACACATTTGCCACTTTCTGCCACTTTTGCCACATTTACCACTTTTACCGCTTTCTACCACTTCTCCCTTGGCTGCTAGTTTTCCCCTGACTGCCGCTTTTGCCACTATCTGCCACACTTGCCACTTTAGCCACTTCCTGCCACATTTGTCACTTTGGCCACTTTCTGATACATTTGCCACTTTCTGCCACAGTTGCCACTTTTTCCCATTTTCTGCCACTTTTGCCATATTTGCCACTTTCTGCCACATTTGCCGCTTTCTGCAAGTTTTGGCACATTCGCCACTTTCTGCCACTTTGTCTACATTCACCACTTTTGCCACATTCGCCACTTTCTACCACTTTTGCCACTATCTGCCACGTTTGCCACTTTCTGCCACATTTGCAACATTTGCCACTTTCAGCCACATTCGCCACATTTGCTACTTTCTACCACTTTTGCCACGTTCTGCCACTTTTGCCACATTCTGCAAGTTTTGCCACTTTCTGCCACTTTTTCCACATTCACCATTTTCTGCCACTTTCTGCCACATTTGCCACTTTCTGACACATTTGCCACTTTCTGCCACTTTTGCCACATTTACCACTTTTACCGCTTTCTACCACTTCTCCCTTGGCTGCTAGTTTTCCCCTGACTGCCGCTTTTGCCACTATCTGCCACATTTGCCAATTTAGCCACTTCCTGCCACATTTGTCACTTTGGCCACTTTCTGCCACAGTTGCCACTTTTTCCCATTTTCTGCCACTTTTGCCATATTTGCCACTTTCTGCCACTTTTGCCACATTTACCACTTTTACCGCTTTCTACCACTTCTCCCTTGGCTGCTAGTTTTCCCCTGACTGCCGCTTTTGCCACTATCTGCCACATTTGCCAATTTAGCCACTTCCTGCCACATTTGTCACTTTGGCCACTTTCTGCCACAGTTGCCACTTTTTCCCATTTTCTGCCACTTTTGGCACATTCGCCACTTTCTGCCACTTTTTCCACATTCACCACTTTTGCCACATTCGCCAGTTTCTAAGACTTTTCCGCTGTCTGCCACTTTTGCCACGTTTGCAACCTTTGCCACTTTCTGCCACATTTGCCACTTTCTGCCACTTTTGCCACATTCGCCACATTTGCTACTTTCTACCACTTTGGCCACGTTTGCCACTTTCTGCCACATTTGCCACTTTTGCCACATTCGCATTTTCTAAAACTTCTCCCTTGGCTGCCAGTTTTCCCCAGACTACCGCTTTTGCCACTATCAGCCACTTTTGCCACTATCTGCCACATTTGCCACTTTCTGCCACTTTTGCCACATTCGCCACATTTGCTACTTTCTACCACTTTGGCCACGTTTGCCACTTTCTGCCACATTTGCCACTTTTGCCACATTCGCATTTTCTAAAACTTCTCCCTTGGCTGCCAGTTTTCCCCTGACTGCCGCTTTTGCCACTATCTGCCACATTTGCCACTTTAGCCACTTCCTGCCACATTTGTCACTTTGGCCACTTTCTGCCACAGTTGCCACTTTTTCCCATTTTCTTCCACTTTTGCCATATTTGCCACTTTCTGCCACGTTTGCCGCTTTCTGCAAGTTTTGGCACATTCGCCACTTTCTGCCACTTTTTCCACATTCACCACTTTTGCCACATTCGCCAGTTTCTAAGACTTTTCCCCTGTCTGCCACTTTTGCCACTTTCTGCCACATTTGCAACATTTGCCACTTTCAGCCACATTCGCCACATTTGCTACTTTCTACCACTTTTGCCACGTTCTGCCACTTTTGCCACATTCTGCAAGTTTTGCCACTTTCTGCCACTTTTTCCACATTCACCATTTTCTGCCACTTTCTGCCACATTTGCCACTTTCTGACACATTTGCCACTTTCTGCCACTTTTGCCACATTTACCACTTTTACCGCTTTCTACCACTTCTCCCTTGGCTGCTAGTTTTCCCCTGACTGCCGCTTTTGCCACTATCTGCCACACTTGCCACTTTAGCCACTTCCTGCCACATTTGTCACTTTGGCCACTTTCTGATACATTTGCCACTTTCTGCCACAGTTGCCACTTTTTCCCATTTTCTGCCACTTTTGCCATATTTGCCACTTTCTGCCACATTTGCCGCTTTCTGCAAGTTTTGGCACATTCGCCACTTTCTGCCACTTTGTCTACATTCACCACTTTTGCCACATTCGCCACTTTCTACCACTTTTGCCACTATCTGCCACGTTTGCCACTTTCTGCCACATTTGCAACATTTGCCACTTTCAGCCACATTCGCCACATTTGCTACTTTCTACCACTTTTGCCACGTTCTGCCACTTTTGCCACATTCTGCAAGTTTTGCCACTTTCTGCCACTTTTTCCACATTCACCATTTTCTGCCACTTTCTGCCACATTTGCCACTTTCTGACACATTTGCCACTTTCTGCCACTTTTGCCACATTTACCACTTTTACCGCTTTCTACCACTTCTCCCTTGGCTGCCAGTTTTCCCCTGACTGCCGCTTTTGCCACTATCTGCCACATTTGCCACTTTAGCCACTTCCTGCCACATTTGTCACTTTGGCCACTTTCTGCCACAGTTGCCACTTTTTCCCATTTTCTTCCACTTTTGCCATATTTGCCACTTTCTGCCACGTTTGCCGCTTTCTGCAAGTTTTGGCACATTCGCCACTTTCTGCCACTTTTTCCACATTCACCACTTTTGCCACATTCGCCAGTTTCTAAGACTTTTCCCCTGTCTGCCACTTTTGCCACGTTTGCAACGTTTGCCACTTTCTGCCACACTTGCCACTTTCTGCCATTTTCTGCCACTTTTGCCACATTTGCCACTTTTGCCACATTCGCCATTTTCTAAAACTTCTCCCTTGGCTGCCAGTTTTCCCCAGACTACCGCTTTTGCCACTATCAGCCACTTTTGCCACTATCTGCCACGTTTGCCACTTTCTGCCACGTTTGCCATTTTCTGCCACTTTTGCCACATTCGCCACTTTTGCCACGTTCTGCCACATTCGCCACATTTGCCACATTCGCCACCTTTGCCACATTTGCCACATTCGCCACCTTTGCCACATTCGCCACTTTCTACCACTTCTCCCTTGGCTGCCAGTTTTCCCCTGACTGCCGCTTTTGCCACTATCTGCCACTTTTGCCACATTCGCCACTTTCTACCACTTTTCCCCAGGCTGCCACGTTTGCCACTTTTGTCACTTTCTGCCACATTCGCCATTTTCTACCACTTCTCCTTTGGCTGCCAGTTTTCCCCAGACTACCGCTTTTGCCACTATCAGCCACTTTCTGCCACAGTTGCCATATTTGCCACATTCGCCACATTTGCCACATTCGCCACCTTTGCCACATTCGCCACTTTCTACCACTTCTCCCTTGGCTGCCAGTTTTCCCCTGACTGCCGCTTTTGCCACTATCTGCCACTTTTGCCACATTCGCCACTTTCTACCACTTTTCCCCTGGCTGCCACTTTTGCCACATTTGCCACATTTGCCACTTTTGCCACTTCCTGCCACATTTGTCACTTTGGCCACTTTCTGATACATTTGCCACTTTCTGTCACATTTGTCGCATTTGCCACTTTTGCCATATTTGCCACTTTCTGCCACATTTGCCGCTTTCTGCAAGTTTTGCCACATTCGCCACTTTCCGCCACTTCTTCCACATTCACCACTTTTGCCACATTCGCCACTTTCTACCACTTTTGCCACTATCTGCCACGTTTGCCACTTTGTGCCACATTTGCAACATTTGCCACTTTCAGCCACATTCGCCACATTTGCTACTTTCTGCCACTTTTGCCACACTCGCCACTTTCTACAGGTTTTGCCACATTCGCCACTTTTTCCACATTCACCATTTTCTGCCACTTTTGCCACATTCGCCACTTTCTACCATTTTTGCAACTATCTGCCACGTTTGCCACTTTCTGCCACATTTGCCACTATCTGCCACATTTGCCACTTTAGCCACTTCCTGCCACATTTGTCACTTTGGCCAATTTCTGATACATTTGCCAATTTCTGCCACATTCGCCACTTTCTGCCACTTTTTCCACATTCACCATTTTCTGCCACTTTTGCCACATTCGCCACTTTCTACCACTTTTGCAACTATCTGCCACGTTTGCCACTTTCTGCCACATTTGCCACTTTCTGACACATTTGCCACTTTCTGCCACTTTTGCCACATTTACCACTTTTACCGCTTTCAACCACTTCTCCCTTGGCTGCTAGTTTTCCCCTGACTGCCGCTTTTGCCACTATCTGCCACATTTGCCACTTTAGCCACTTCCTGCCACATTTGTCACTTTGGCCACTTTCTGCCACAGTTGCCACTTTTTCCCATTTTCTTCCACTTTTGCCATATTTGCCACTTTCTGCCACGTTTGCCGCTTTCTGCAAGTTTTGGCACATTCGCCACTTTCTGCCACTTTTTCCACATTCACCACTTTTGCCACATTCGCCAGTTTCTAAGACTTTTCCCCTGTCTGCCACTTTTGCCACGTTTGCAACGTTTGCCACTTTCTGCCACTTTCTGCCACTTTTGCCACATTTGCCACTTTTGCCACATTCGCCATTTTCTAAAACTTCTCCCTTGGCTGCCAGTTTTCCCCAGACTACCGCTTTTGCCACTATCAGCCACTTTTGCCACTATCTGCCACGTTTGCCACTTTCTGCCACGTTTGCCATTTTCTGCCACTTTTGCCACATTCGCCACTTTTGCCACGTTCTGCCACTTTTGCCACATTCGCCACATTTGCCACATTCGCCACCTTTGCCACATTTGCCACATTCGCCACCTTTGCCACATTCGCCACTTTCTACCACTTCTCCCTTGGCTGCCAGTTTTCCCCTGACTGCCGCTTTTGCCACTATCTGCCATTTTTGCCACATTCGCCACTTTCTACCACTTTTCCCCAGGCTGCCACGTTTGCCACTTTTGTCACTTTCTGCCATATTCGCCATTTTCTACCACTTCTCCTTTGGCTGCCAGTTTTCCCCAGACTACCGCTTTTGCCACTATCAGCCACTTTCTGCCACAGTTGCCACTTTTGCCACATTCGCCACATTTGCCACATTCGCCACCTTTGCCACATTCGCCACTTTCTACCACTTCTCCCTTGGCTGCCAGTTTTCCCCTGACTGCCGGTTTTGCCACTATCTGCCACTTTTGCCACATTCGCCACTTTCTACCACTTTTCCCCAGGCTGCCACTTTTGCCACATTTGCCACTTCCTGCCACATTTGTCACTTTGGCTACTTTCTGATACATTTGCCACTTTCTGTCACATTTGTCGCATTTGCCACTTTTGCCACATTCGCCACTTTCTGCCACTTTTTCCACATTCACCATTTTCTGCCACTTTTGCCACATTCGCCACTTTCTACCACTTTTGCAACTATCTGCCACGTTTGCCACTTTCTGCCACATTTGCCACTTTCTGACACATTTGCCACTTTCTGCCACTTTTGCCACATTTACCACTTTTACCGCTTTCTACCACTTCTCCCTTGGCTGCTAGTTTTCCCCTGACTGCCGCTGTTGCCACTATCTGCCACATTTGCCACTTTAGCCACTTCCTGCCACATTTGTCACTTTGGCCACTTTCTGCCACAGTTGCCACTTTTTCCCATTTTCTTCCACTTTTGCCATATTTGCCACTTTCTGCCACGTTTGCCGCTTTCTGCAAGTTTTGGCACATTCGCCACTTTCTGCCACTTTTTCCACATTCACCACTTTTGCTACATTCGCCAGTTTCTAAGACTTTTCCCCTGTCTGCCACTTTTGCCACGTTTGCAACGTTTGCCACTTTCTGCCACTTTCTGCCACTTTTGCCACATTTGCCGCTTTTGCCACATTCGCCATTTTCTAAAACTTCTCCCTTGGCTGCCAGTTTTCCCCCGACTACCGCTTTTGCCACTATCAGCCACTTTTGCCACTATCTGCCACGTTTGCCACTTTCTGCCACGTTTGCCATTTTCTGCCACTTTTGCCACATTCGCCACTTTTGCCACGATCTGCCACTTTTGCCACATTCGCCACATTTGCCACATTCGCCACCTTTGCCACATTTGCCACATTCGCCACCTTTGCCACATTCGCCACTTTCTACCACTTCTCCCTTGGCTGCCAGTTTTCCCCTGACTGCCGCTTTTGCCACTATCTGCCACTTTTGCCACATTCGCCACTTTCTACCACTTTTCCCCAGGCTGCCACGTTTGCCACTTTTGTCACTTTCTGCCACATTCGCCATTTTCTACCACTTCTCCTTTGGCTGCCAGTTTTCCCCAGACTACCGCTTTTGCCACTATCAGCCACTTTCTGCCACAGTTGCCACTTTTGCCACATTCGCCACATTTGCCACATTCGCCACCTTTGCCACATTCGCCACTTTCTACCACTTCTCCCTTGGCTGCCAGTTTTCCCCTGACTGCCGCTTTTGCCACTATCTGCCACTTTTGCCACATTCGCCACTTTCTACCACTTTTCCCCAGGCTGCCACTTTTGCCACATTTGCCACTTCCTGCCACATTTGTCACTTTGGCTACTTTCTGATACATTTGCCACTTTCTGTCACATTTGTCGCATTTGCCACTTTTGCCACATTCGCCACTTTCTGCCACTTTTTCCACATTCACCATTTTCTGCCACTTTTGCCACATTCGCCACTTTCTACCACTTTTGCAACTATCTGCCACGTTTGCCACTTTCTGCCACATTTGCCACTTTCTGACACATTTGCCACTTTCTGCCACTTTTGCCACATTTACCACTTTTACCGCTTTCAACCACTTCTCCCTTGGCTGCCAGTTTTCCCCTGACTGCCGCTGTTGCCACTATCTGCCACATTTGCCACTTTAGCCACTTCCTGCCACATTTGTCACTTTGGCCACTTTCTGCCACAGTTGCCACTTTTTCCCATTTTCTTCCACTTTTGCCATATTTGCCACTTTCTGCCACGTTTGCCGCTTTCTGCAAGTTTTGGCACATTCGCCACTTTCTGCCACTTTTTCCACATTCACCACTTTTGCTACATTCGCCAGTTTCTAAGACTTTTCCCCTGTCTGCCACTTTTGCCACGTTTGCAACGTTTGCCACTTTTGCCCCTGCCACTTTCTGCCACTTTTGCCACATTTGCCGCTTTTGCCACATTCGCCATTTTCTAAAACTTCTCCCTTGGCTGCCAGTTTTCCCCCGACTACCGCTTTTGCCACTATCAGCCACTTTTGCCACTATCTGCCACGTTTGCCACTTTCTGCCACGTTTGCCATTTTCTGCCACTTTTGCCACATTCGCCACTTTTGCCACGTTCTGCCACTTTTCACTTCGCCACATTTGCCACATTCGCCACCTTTGCCACATTTGCCACATTCGCCACCTTTGCCACATTCGCCACTTTCTACCACTTCTCCCTTGGCTGCCAGTTTTCCCCTGACTGCCGCTTTTGCCACTATCTGCCACTTTTGCCACATTCGCCACTTTCTACCACTTTTCCCCAGGCTGCCACGTTTGCCACTTTTGTCACTTTCTGCCACATTCGCCATTTTCTACCACTTCTCCTTTGGCTGCCAGTTTTCCCCAGACTACCGCTTTTGCCACTATCAGCCACTTTCTGCCACAGTTGCCACTTTTGCCACATTCGCCACATTTGCCACATTCGCCACCTTTGCCACATTCGCCACTTTCTACCACTTCTCCCTTGGCTGCCAGTTTTCCCCTGACTGCCGCTTTTGCCACTATCTGCCACTTTTGCCACATTCGCCACTTTCTACCACTTTTCCCCTGGCTGCCACTTTTGCACATTTGCCACATTTGCCACTTTTGCCACTTCCTGCCACATTTGTCACTTTGGCCACTTTCTGATACATTTGCCACTTTCTGTCACATTTGTCGCATTTGCCACTTTTGCCATATTTGCCACTTTCTGCCACATTTGCCGCTTTCTGCAAGTTTTGCCACATTCGCCACTTTCCGCCACTTCTTCCACATTCACCACTTTTGCCACATTCGCCACTTTCTACCACTTTTGCCACTATCTGCCACGTTTGCCACTTTGTGCCACATTTGCAACATTTGCCACTTTCAGCCACATTCGCCACATTTGCTACTTTCTGCCACTTTTGCCACACTCGCCACTTTCTACAGGTTTTGCCACATTCGCCACTTTTTCCACATTCACCATTTTCTGCCACTTTTGCCACATTCGCCACTTTCTACCATTTTTGCAACTATCTGCCACGTTTGCCACTTTCTGCCACATTTGCCACTATCTGCCACATTTGCCACTTTAGCCACTTCCTGCCACATTTGTCACTTTGGCCAATTTCTGATACATTTGCCAATTTCTGCCACATTCGCCACTTTCTGCCACTTTTTCCACATTCACCATTTTCTGCCACTTTTGCCACATTCGCCACTTTCTACCACTTTTGCAACTATCTGCCACGTTTGCCACTTTCTGCCACATTTGCCACTTTCTGACACATTTGCCACTTTCTGCCACTTTTGCCACATTTACCACTTTTACCGCTTTCAACCACTTCTCCCTTGGCTGCTAGTTTTCCCCTGACTGCCGCTTTTGCCACTATCTGCCACATTTGCCACTTTAGCCACTTCCTGCCACATTTGTCACTTTGGCCACTTTCTGCCACAGTTGCCACTTTTTCCCATTTTCTTCCACTTTTGCCATATTTGCCACTTTCTGCCACGTTTGCCGCTTTCTGCAAGTTTTGGCACATTCGCCACTTTCTGCCACTTTTTCCACATTCACCACTTTTGCCACATTCGCCAGTTTCTAAGACTTTTCCCCTGTCTGCCACTTTTGCCACGTTTGCAACGTTTGCCACTTTCTGCCACTTTCTGCCACTTTTGCCACATTTGCCACTTTTGCCACATTCGCCATTTTCTAAAACTTCTCCCTTGGCTGCCAGTTTTCCCCAGACTACCGCTTTTGCCACTATCAGCCACTTTTGCCACTATCTGCCACGTTTGCCACTTTCTGCCACGTTTGCCATTTTCTGCCACTTTTGCCACATTCGCCACTTTTGCCACGTTCTGCCACTTTTGCCACATTCGCCACATTTGCCACATTCGCCACCTTTGCCACATTTGCCACATTCGCCACCTTTGCCACATTCGCCACTTTCTACCACTTCTCCCTTGGCTGCCAGTTTTCCCCTGACTGCCGCTTTTGCCACTATCTGCCATTTTTGCCACATTCGCCACTTTCTACCACTTTTCCCCAGGCTGCCACGTTTGCCACTTTTGTCACTTTCTGCCATATTCGCCATTTTCTACCACTTCTCCTTTGGCTGCCAGTTTTCCCCAGACTACCGCTTTTGCCACTATCAGCCACTTTCTGCCACAGTTGCCACTTTTGCCACATTCGCCACATTTGCCACATTCGCCACCTTTGCCACATTCGCCACTTTCTACCACTTCTCCCTTGGCTGCCAGTTTTCCCCTGACTGCCGGTTTTGCCACTATCTGCCACTTTTGCCACATTCGCCACTTTCTACCACTTTTCCCCAGGCTGCCACTTTTGCCACATTTGCCACTTCCTGCCACATTTGTCACTTTGGCTACTTTCTGATACATTTGCCACTTTCTGTCACATTTGTCGCATTTGCCACTTTTGCCACATTCGCCACTTTCTGCCACTTTTTCCACATTCACCATTTTCTGCCACTTTTGCCACATTCGCCACTTTCTACCACTTTTGCAACTATCTGCCACGTTTGCCACTTTCTGCCACATTTGCCACTTTCTGACACATTTGCCACTTTCTGCCACTTTTGCCACATTTACCACTTTTACCGCTTTCTACCACTTCTCCCTTGGCTGCTAGTTTTCCCCTGACTGCCGCTGTTGCCACTATCTGCCACATTTGCCACTTTAGCCACTTCCTGCCACATTTGTCACTTTGGCCACTTTCTGCCACAGTTGCCACTTTTTCCCATTTTCTTCCACTTTTGCCATATTTGCCACTTTCTGCCACGTTTGCCGCTTTCTGCAAGTTTTGGCACATTCGCCACTTTCTGCCACTTTTTCCACATTCACCACTTTTGCTACATTCGCCAGTTTCTAAGACTTTTCCCCTGTCTGCCACTTTTGCCACGTTTGCAACGTTTGCCACTTTCTGCCACTTTCTGCCACTTTTGCCACATTTGCCGCTTTTGCCACATTCGCCATTTTCTAAAACTTCTCCCTTGGCTGCCAGTTTTCCCCCGACTACCGCTTTTGCCACTATCAGCCACTTTTGCCACTATCTGCCACGTTTGCCACTTTCTGCCACGTTTGCCATTTTCTGCCACTTTTGCCACATTCGCCACTTTTGCCACGATCTGCCACTTTTGCCACATTCGCCACATTTGCCACATTCGCCACCTTTGCCACATTTGCCACATTCGCCACCTTTGCCACATTCGCCACTTTCTACCACTTCTCCCTTGGCTGCCAGTTTTCCCCTGACTGCCGCTTTTGCCACTATCTGCCACTTTTGCCACATTCGCCACTTTCTACCACTTTTCCCCAGGCTGCCACGTTTGCCACTTTTGTCACTTTCTGCCACATTCGCCATTTTCTACCACTTCTCCTTTGGCTGCCAGTTTTCCCCAGACTACCGCTTTTGCCACTATCAGCCACTTTCTGCCACAGTTGCCACTTTTGCCACATTCGCCACATTTGCCACATTCGCCACCTTTGCCACATTCGCCACTTTCTACCACTTCTCCCTTGGCTGCCAGTTTTCCCCTGACTGCCGCTTTTGCCACTATCTGCCACTTTTGCCACATTCGCCACTTTCTACCACTTTTCCCCAGGCTGCCACTTTTGCCACATTTGCCACTTCCTGCCACATTTGTCACTTTGGCTACTTTCTGATACATTTGCCACTTTCTGTCACATTTGTCGCATTTGCCACTTTTGCCACATTCGCCACTTTCTGCCACTTTTTCCACATTCACCATTTTCTGCCACTTTTGCCACATTCGCCACTTTCTACCACTTTTGCAACTATCTGCCACGTTTGCCACTTTCTGCCACATTTGCCACTTTCTGACACATTTGCCACTTTCTGCCACTTTTGCCACATTTACCACTTTTACCGCTTTCAACCACTTCTCCCTTGGCTGCTAGTTTTCCCCTGACTGCCGCTGTTGCCACTATCTGCCACATTTGCCACTTTAGCCACTTCCTGCCACATTTGTCACTTTGGCCACTTTCTGCCACAGTTGCCACTTTTTCCCATTTTCTTCCACTTTTGCCATATTTGCCACTTTCTGCCACGTTTGCCGCTTTCTGCAAGTTTTGGCACATTCGCCACTTTCTGCCACTTTTTCCACATTCACCACTTTTGCTACATTCGCCAGTTTCTAAGACTTTTCCCCTGTCTGCCACTTTTGCCACGTTTGCAACGTTTGCCACTTTCTGCCACTTTCTGCCACTTTTGCCACATTTGCCGCTTTTGCCACATTCGCCATTTTCTAAAACTTCTCCCTTGGCTGCCAGTTTTCCCCCGACTACCGCTTTTGCCACTATCAGCCACTTTTGCCACTATCTGCCACGTTTGCCACTTTCTGCCACGTTTGCCATTTTCTGCCACTTTTGCCACATTCGCCACTTTTGCCACGTTCTGCCACTTTTGCCACATTCGCCACATTTGCCACATTCGCCACCTTTGCCACATTTGCCACATTCGCCACCTTTGCCACATTCGCCACTTTCTACCACTTCTCCCTTGGCTGCCAGTTTTCCCCTGACTGCCGCTTTTGCCACTATCTGCCACTTTTGCCACATTCGCCACTTTCTACCACTTTTCCCCAGGCTGCCACGTTTGCCACTTTTGTCACTTTCTGCCACATTCGCCATTTTCTACCACTTCTCCTTTGGCTGCCAGTTTTCCCCAGACTACCGCTTTTGCCACTATCAGCCACTTTCTGCCACAGTTGCCACTTTTGCCACATTCGCCACATTTGCCACATTCGCCACCTTTGCCACATTCGCCACTTTCTATCACTTCTCCCTTGGCTGCCAGTTTTCCCCTGACTGCCGCTTTTGCCACTATCTGCCACTTTTGCCACATTCGCCACTTTCTACCACTTTTCCCCAGGCTGCCACTTTTGCCACATTTGCCACTTCTTGCCACATTTGTCACTTTGGCTACTTTCTGATACATTTGCCACTTTCTGTCACATTTGTCGCATTTGCCACTTTTGCCATATTTGCCACTTTCTGCCACATTTGCCGCTTTCTGCAAGTTTTGCCACATTCGCCACTTTCCGCCACTTCTTCCACATTCACCACTTTTGCCACATTCGCCACTTTCTACCACTTTTGCCACTATCTGCCACGTTTGCCACTTTCTGCCACATTTGCAACATTTGCCACTTTCAGCCACATTCGCCACTTTCTGCAGGTTTTGCCACATTCGCCACTTTTTCCACATTCACCATTTTCTGCCACTTTTGCCACATTCGCCACTTTCTACCATTTTTGCCACTTTCTGCCACATTTGCCACTTTCTGCCACATTTGCCACTTTCTGCCACATTTGCCACTTTCTACCACTTCTCCCTTGGCTGCCAGTTTTCCCCTGACTGCCGCTTTTGCCAATATCTGCCACACTTGCCACTTTAGCCACTTCCTGCCACATTTGTCACTTTGGCCACTTTCTGATACATTTGCCACTTTCTACCACAGTTGCCACTTTTTCCCATTTTCTGCCACTTTTGCCATATTTGCCACTTTCTGCCACATTTGCCGCTTTCTGCAAGTTTTGGCACATTCGCCACTTTCTGCCACTTTTTCTACATTCACCACTTTTGCCACATTCGCCACTTTCTACCAATTTGCCACTATCTGCCACGTTTGCCACTTTCTGCCACATTTGCTACATTTGCCACTTTCAGCCACATTCGCCACATTTGCTACTTTCTACCACGTTTGCCACTTTTGCTACATTCGCCACTTTCTGCAAGTTTTGCCACTTTCTGCCACTTTTTCCACATTCACCATTTTCTGCCACTTTTGCCACATTCGCCACATTTGCTACTTTCTACCACTTTGGCCACGTTTGCCACTTTCTGCCACATTCGCCACTTTCTACCACTTCTCCCTTGGCTGCCAGTTTTCCCCTGACTGCCGCTTTTGCCACTATCTGCCACTTTTGCCACATTCGCCACTTTCTACCACTTTTCCCCAGGCTGCCACTTTTGCCACATTTGCCACTTCCTGCCACATTTGTCACTTTGGCCACTTTCTGATACATTTGCCACTTTCTGTCACATTTGTCGCATTTGCCACTTTTGCCATATTTGCCACTTTCTGCCACATTTGCCGCTTTCTGCAAGTTTTGCCACATTCGCCACTTTCCGCCACTTCTTCCACATTCACCACTTTTGCCACATTCGCCACTTTCTACCACTTTTGCCACTATCTGCCACGTTTGCCACTTTCTGCCACATTTGCAACATTTGCCACTTTCAGCCACATTCGCCACTTTCTGCAGGTTTTGCCACATTCGCCACTTTTTCCACATTCACCATTTTCTGCCACTTTTGCCACATTCGCCACTTTCTACCATTTTTGCAACTATCTGCCACGTTTGCCACTTTGTGCCACATTTGCCACTTTCTGCCACATTTGCCACTTTCTACCACTTCTCCCTTGGCTGCCAGTTTTCCCCTGACTGCCGCTTTTGCCACTATCTGCCACACTTGCCACTTTAGCCACTTCCTGCCACATTTGTCACTTTGGCCACTTTCTGATACATTTGCCACTTTCTACCACAGTTGCCACTTTTTCCCATTTTCTGCCACTTTTGCCATATTTGCCACTTTCTGCCACATTTGCCGCTTTCTGCAAGTTTTGGCACATTCGCCACTTTCTGCCACTTTTTCTACATTCACCACTTTTGCCACATTCGCCACTTTCTACCACTTTTGCCACTATCTGCCACGTTTGCCACTTTCTGCCACATTTGCAACATTTGCCACTTTCAGCCACATTCGCCACATTTGCTACTTTCTACCACGTTTGCCACGTTCTGCCACTTTTGCCACATTCGCCACTTTCTGCAAGTTTTGCCACTTTCTGCCACTTTTTCCACATTCACCATTTTCTGCCACTTTTGCCACATTCGCCACTTTCTACCACTTTTGCAACTATCTGCCACGTTTGCCACTTTCTGCCACATTTGCCACTTTCTGCCACATTTGCCACTTTCTGCCACTTTTGCTACATTTACCACTTTTACCGCTTTATACCACTTCTCCCTTGGCTGCCAGTTTTCCCCTGACTGCCGCTTTTGCCACTATCTGCCACGTTTGCCACTTTCTGCCAAATTTGCCACTTTTGCCACATTCGCCACTTTTGCCACATTCTGCCACTTTTGCCACATTCGCCACTTTCTGCAAGTTTTGCCACATTCGCCACTTTCTGCCACTTTTTCTACATTCACCATTTTCTGCCACTTTTGCCACATTCGCCACTTTCTACCATTTTTGCAACTATCTGCCACGTTTGCCACATTTGCCACTTTAGCCACTTCCTGCCACATTTGCCACTTTAGCCACTTCCTGCCACATTTGTCACTTTGTCCACTTTCTGATACATTTGCCACTTTCTGCCACAGTTGCCACTTTTTCCCATTTTCTGCCACTTTTGCCACTATCTGCCACGTTTGCCACTTTCTGCCACATTTGCAACATTTGCCACTTTCAGCCACATTCGCCACATTTGCTACTTTCTACCACTTTTGCCACGTTCTGCCACCTTTGCCACATTCGCCACTGTCTGCAAGTTTTGCCACTTTCTGCCACTTTTTCCACATTCACCATTTTCTGCCACTTTTGCAACTATCTGCCACGTTTGCCACTTTCAGCCACATTTGCCACTTTCTGACACATTTGCCACTTTCTGCCACTTTTGCCACATTTACCACTTTTACCGCTTTCTACCACTTCTCCCTTGGCTGCCAGTTTTCCCCTGACTGCCGCTTTTGCCACTATCTGCCACATTTGTCACTTTGGCCACTTTCTGCCACAGTTGCCACTTTTTCCCATTTTCTTCCACTTTTGCCATATTTGCCACTTTCTGCCACATTTGCCGCTTTCTGCAAGTTTTGGCACATTCGCCACTTTCTGCCACTTTTTCCACATTCACCACTTTTGCCACATTCGCCACTTTCTAAGACTTTTCCCCTGTCTGCCACTTTTGCCACGTTTGCAACGTTTGCCACTTTCTGCCACACTTGCCACTTTCTGCCACTTTCTGCCACTTTTGCCACTTTTGCCACATTCGCCATTTTCTACCACTTCTCCCTTGGCTGTCAGTTTTCCCCAGACTACCGCTTTTGCCACTATCAGCCACTTTTGCCACTATCTGCCACGTTTGCCACTTTCTGCCACAGTTGCCACTTTTGCCACATTCGCCACATTTGCCACCTTCGCCACCTTTGCCACATTCGCCACTTTCTACCACTTCTCCCTTGGCTGCCAGTTTTCCCCTGACTGCCCCTTTTGCCACTATCTGCCACTTTTGCCACATTCGGCACTTTCTACCACTTTTCCCCAGGCTGCCACTTTTGCCACATTTGCCACATTTGCCACTTTTGCCACTTCCTGCCACATTTGTCACTTTGGCCACTTTCTGATACAATTGCCACTTTCTGTCACATTTGTCGCATTTGCCATATTTGCCACTTTTGCAACTTTCTGCCACAGTTGCCACTTTTTCCCACTTTCTGCCACTTTTGCCATATTTGCCACTTTCTGCAAGTTTTGCCACATTCGCCACTTTCTACCACTTTTCCCCTGTCTGCCACGTTTGCAACTTTCTGCCACATTTGCCACTTTCTGCCACTTTCTGCCACTTTTGCCACATTTGCCACTTTTGCCACATTCGCCATTTTCTACCACTTCTCCCGTGGCTGCCAGTTTTCTCCAGACTACCGCTTTTGCCACTATCAGCCACTTTTGCCACTATCTGCCACGTTTGCCACTTTCTGCCACGTTTGCCACTTTCTGCCACTTTTGCCACATTCGCCACATTTGCCACATTCGCCACCTTTGCCACATTCGCCACATTTGCCACATTCGCCACTTTTGCCACATTCGCCACATTTGCCACATTCGCCACCTTTGCCACATTCGCCACATTTGCCACATTCGCCACCTTTGCCACATTCGCCACATTTGCCAAATTCGCCACCTTTGCCACATTCGCCACTTTCTACCACTTCTCCCTTGGCTGCCAGTTTTCCCCTGACTGCCGCTTTTGCCACTATCTGCCACTTTTGCCACATTCGCCACTTTCTAGCACTTTTCCCCAGGCTGCCACTTTTGTCACTTTCTGCCACATTCGCCATTTTCTACCACTTCTCCCTTGGCTGCCAGTTTTCCCCAGACTACCGCTTTTGCCACTATCAGCCACTTTCTGCCACAGTTGCCACTTTTGCCACATTCGCCACATTTGCCACATTCGCCACCTTTGCCACATTCGCCACCTTTGCCACATTCGCCAGTTTCTACCACTTCTCCCTTGGCTGCCAGTTTTCCCCTGACTGCCGCTTTTGCCACTATCTGCCACTTTTGCCACATTCGCCACTTTCTACCACTTTTCCCCAGGCTGCCACTTTTGCCACATTTGCCACTTTTACCACTTCCTGCCACATTTGTCACTTTGGCCACTTTCTGATACAATTGCCACTTTCTGTCACATATGTCGCATTTGCCATATTTGCCACTTTTGCAACTTTCTGCCACAGTTGCCACTTTTTCCCACTTTCTGCCACTTTGGCCATATTTGCCACTTTCTGCCACATTTGCCGCTTTCTGCAAGTTTTTCCACATTCGCCACTTTCCGCCACTTTTTCCACATTCACCACTTTTGCCACATTCGCCACTTTCTACCACTTTTGCCACTATCTGCCACGTTTGCCACTTTCTGCCACATTTGCAACATTTGCCACTTTCAGCCACATTCGCCACATTTGCTACTTTCTGCCACTTTTGCCACACTCGCCACTTTTGCCACACTCGCCACTTTCTGCAAGTTTTGCCACATTCGCCACTTTTTCCACATTCACCATTTTCTGCCACTTTTGCCACTTCAGCCACTTTCTACCACTTTTGCCACTATCTGCCACGTTTGCCACTTTCTGCCACATCTGCCACTTTCTGCCACTTTTACCACATTCGCCACTTTCTACAATTTTTCCTTGGCTGCCAGTTTTCCCCTGACTGCCGCTTTTGCCAGACCATTATATATATTTGTATATCTGACCAACACGTTTTGTAGCCTTTGAAATGCGCTATACAACAAAGGCAAGACATTGATTTCTCCCAACCTAAGAATACTCAAATGCCGGCATTGAAATGTTTGGTTAAACCTTCACTGTGGTCATACGTGTTTCTCTTTCTTGGCCGCATGCGCTATCGTATTATATATATTGGTATATCTAACCAACACGTTTTGTAGCCCTTGAAATGCGCTATCCAATTAAAGCAAGACATTGATTTCTCCCAACTTAAGAATACTCAAATGTCGGAATTGAAATGTTAAATGTTCATTGCGGTTACACGTGTTTCTCTTTCTTGGCCGCGTGCGCTATCGTATTATATATATTTGTATATCTGACCAACAGGTTTTGTAGCCCTTGAAATGCGCTATCCAACTAAAGCAAGACATTGATTTCTCCCAACCTAAGAATACTCAAATGCCGGCATTAAAATGTTTGGTTAAAATTCAATTGCGGTCACATGTGTTTCCATTTCGTGGCCGCATGCGCTATCGTATTTTTTTTTGTAATATCTAACCATCACGTTTTGTAGCCCTTGAAATGCGCTATCCAACTAAAGCAAGACATTGATTTCTCCCAACTTAAGATACATTTGCCACTTTCTGTCACATTTGTCGCATTTGCCACTTTTGCCATATTTGCCACTTTCTGCCACATTTGCCGCTTTCTGCAAGTTTTGCCACATTCGCCACTTTCCGCCACTTCTTCCACATTCACCACTTTTGCCACATTCGCCACTTTCTACCACTTTTGCCACTATCTGCCACGTTTGCCACTTTCTGCCACATTTGCAACATTTGCCACTTTCAGCCACATTCGCCACTTTCTGCAGGTTTTGCCACATTCGCCACTTTTTCCACATTCACCATTTTCTGCCACTTTTGCCACATTCGCCACTTTCTACCATTTTTGCAACTATCTGCCACGTTTGCCACTTTGTGCCACATTTGCCACTTTCTGCCACATTTGCCACTTTCTACCACTTCTCCCTTGGCTGCCAGTTTTCCCCTGACTGCCGCTTTTGCCACTATCTGCCACACTTGCCACTTTAGCCACTTCCTGCCACATTTGTCACTTTGGCCACTTTCTGATACATTTGCCACTTTCTACCACAGTTGCCACTTTTTCCCATTTTCTGCCACTTTTGCCATATTTGCCACTTTCTGCCACATTTGCCGCTTTCTGCAAGTTTTGGCACATTCGCCACTTTCTGCCACTTTTTCTACATTCACCACTTTTGCCACATTCGCCACTTTCTACCACTTTTGCCACTATCTGCCACGTTTGCCACTTTCTGCCACATTTGCAACATTTGCCACTTTCAGCCACATTCGCCACATTTGCTACTTTCTACCACGTTTACCACGTTCTGCCACTTTTGCCACATTCGCCACTTTCTGCAAGTTTTGCCACTTTCTGCCACTTTTTCCACATTCACCATTTTCTGCCACTTTTGCCACATTCGCCACTTTCTACCACTTTTGCAACTATCTGCCACGTTTGCCACTTTCTGCCACATTTGCCACTTTCTGCCACATTTGCCACTTTCTGCCACTTTTGCTACATTTACCACTTTTACCGCTTTATACCACTTCTCCCTTGGCTGCCAGTTTTCCCCTGACTGCCGCTTTTGCCACTATCTGCCACGTTTGCCACTTTCTGCCAAATTTGCCACTTTTGCCACATTCGCCACTTTTGCCACATTCTGCCACTTTTGCCACATTCGCCACTTTCTGCAAGTTTTGCCACATTCGCCACTTTCTGCCACTTTTTCTACATTCACCATTTTCTGCCACTTTTGCCACATTCGCCACTTTCTACCATTTTTGCAACTATCTGCCACGTTTGCCACATTTGCCACTTTAGCCACTTCCTGCCACATTTGCCACTTTAGCCACTTCCTGCCACATTTGTCACTTTGTCCACTTTCTGATACATTTGCCACTTTCTGCCACAGTTGCCACTTTTTCCCATTTTCTGCCACTTTTGCCACTATCTGCCACGTTTGCCACTTTCTGCCACATTTGCAACATTTGCCACTTTCAGCCACATTCGCCACATTTGCTACTTTCTACCACTTTTGCCACGTTCTGCCACCTTTGCCACATTCGCCACTGTCTGCAAGTTTTGCCACTTTCTGCCACTTTTTCCACATTCACCATTTTCTGCCACTTTTGCAACTATCTGCCACGTTTGCCACTTTCAGCCACATTTGCCACTTTCTGACACATTTGCCACTTTCTGCCACTTTTGCCACATTTACCACTTTTACCGCTTTCTACCACTTCTCCCTTGGCTGCCAGTTTTCCCCTGACTGCCGCTTTTGCCACTATCTGCCACATTTGTCACTTTGGCCACTTTCTGCCACAGTTGCCACTTTTTCCCATTTTCTTCCACTTTTGCCATATTTGCCACTTTCTGCCACATTTGCCGCTTTCTGCAAGTTTTGGCACATTCGCCACTTTCTGCCACTTTTTCCACATTCACCACTTTTGCCACATTCGCCACTTTCTAAGACTTTTCCCCTGTCTGCCACTTTTGCCACGTTTGCAACGTTTGCCACTTTCTGCCACACTTGCCACTTTCTGCCACTTTCTGCCACTTTTGCCACTTTTGCCACATTCGCCATTTTCTACCACTTCTCCCTTGGCTGTCAGTTTTCCCCAGACTACCGCTTTTGCCACTATCAGCCACTTTTGCCACTATCTGCCACGTTTGCCACTTTCTGCCACAGTTGCCACTTTTGCCACATTCGCCACATTTGCCACCTTCGCCACCTTTGCCACATTCGCCACTTTCTACCACTTCTCCCTTGGCTGCCAGTTTTCCCCTGACTGCCCCTTTTGCCACTATCTGCCACTTTTGCCACATTCGGCACTTTCTACCACTTTTCCCCAGGCTGCCACTTTTGCCACATTTGCCACATTTGCCACTTTTGCCACTTCCTGCCACATTTGTCACTTTGGCCACTTTCTGATACAATTGCCACTTTCTGTCACATTTGTCGCATTTGCCATATTTGCCACTTTTGCAACTTTCTGCCACAGTTGCCACTTTTTCCCACTTTCTGCCACTTTTGCCATATTTGCCACTTTCTGCAAGTTTTGCCACATTCGCCACTTTCTACCACTTTTCCCCTGTCTGCCACGTTTGCAACTTTCTGCCACATTTGCCACTTTCTGCCACTTTCTGCCACTTTTGCCACATTTGCCACTTTTGCCACATTCGCCATTTTCTACCACTTCTCCCGTGGCTGCCAGTTTTCTCCAGACTACCGCTTTTGCCACTATCAGCCACTTTTGCCACTATCTGCCACGTTTGCCACTTTCTGCCACGTTTGCCACTTTCTGCCACTTTTGCCACATTCGCCACATTTGCCACATTCGCCACCTTTGCCACATTCGCCACATTTGCCACATTCGCCACTTTTGCCACATTCGCCACATTTGCCACATTCGCCACCTTTGCCACATTCGCCACATTTGCCACATTCGCCACATTTGCCAAATTCGCCACCTTTGCCACATTCGCCACTTTCTACCACTTCTCCCTTGGCTGCCAGTTTTCCCCTGACTGCCGCTTTTGCCACTATCTGCCACTTTTGCCACATTCGCCACTTTCTAGCACTTTTCCCCAGGCTGCCACTTTTGTCACTTTCTGCCACATTCGCCATTTTCTACCACTTCTCCCTTGGCTGCCAGTTTCCCCCAGACTACCGCTTTTGCCACTATCAGCCACTTTCTGCCACAGTTGCCACTTTTGCCACATTCGCCACATTTGCCACATTCGCCACCTTTGCCACATTCGCCACCTTTGCCACATTCGCCAGTTTCTACCACTTCTCCCTTGGCTGCCAGTTTTCCCCTGACTGCCGCTTTTGCCACTATCTGCCACTTTTGCCACATTCGCCACTTTCTACCACTTTTCCCCAGGCTGCCACTTTTGCCACATTTGCCACTTTTACCACTTCCTGCCACATTTGTCACTTTGGCCACTTTCTGATACAATTGCCACTTTCTGTCACATATGTCGCATTTGCCATATTTGCCACTTTTGCAACTTTCTGCCACAGTTGCCACTTTTTCCCACTTTCTGCCACTTTGGCCATATTTGCCACTTTCTGCCACATTTGCCGCTTTCTGCAAGTTTTTCCACATTCGCCACTTTCCGCCACTTTTTCCACATTCACCACTTTTGCCACATTCGCCACTTTCTACCACTTTTGCCACTATCTGCCACGTTTGCCACTTTCTGCCACATTTGCAACATTTGCCACTTTCAGCCACATTCGCCACATTTGCTACTTTCTGCCACTTTTGCCACACTCGCCACTTTTGCCACACTCGCCACTTTCTGCAAGTTTTGCCACATTCGCCACTTTTTCCACATTCACCATTTTCTGCCACTTTTGCCACTTCAGCCACTTTCTACCACTTTTGCCACTATCTGCCACGTTTGCCACTTTCTGCCACATCTGCCACTTTCTGCCACTTTTACCACATTCGCCACTTTCTACAATTTTTCCTTGGCTGCCAGTTTTCCCCTGACTGCCGCTTTTGCCAGACCATTATATATATTTGTATATCTGACCAACACGTTTTGTAGCCTTTGAAATGCGCTATACAACAAAGGCAAGACATTGATTTCTCCCAACCTAAGAATACTCAAATGCCGGCATTGAAATGTTTGGTTAAACCTTCACTGTGGTCATACGTGTTTCTCTTTCTTGGCCGCATGCGCTATCGTATTATATATATTGGTATATCTAACCAACACGTTTTGTAGCCCTTGAAATGCGCTATCCAATTAAAGCAAGACATTGATTTCTCCCAACTTAAGAATACTCAAATGTCGGAATTGAAATGTTAAATGTTCATTGCGGTTACACGTGTTTCTCTTTCTTGGCCGCGTGCGCTATCGTATTATATATATTTGTATATCTGACCAACAGGTTTTGTAGCCCTTGAAATGCGCTATCCAACTAAAGCAAGACATTGATTTCTCCCAACCTAAGAATACTCAAATGCCGGCATTAAAATGTTTGGTTAAAATTCAATTGCGGTCACATGTGTTTCCATTTCGTGGCCGCATGCGCTATCGTATTTTTTTTTGTAATATCTAACCATCACGTTTTGTAGCCCTTGAAATGCGCTATCCAACTAAAGCAAGACATTGATTTCTCCCAACTTAAGAATACTCAAATGTCGGTATTGAAATGTTAAAAGTTCATTGTGGTTACACGTGTTTCTCTTTCTTGGCCGCGTGCGCTATCGTATTATATATATTTGTACATCTGACCAACACGTTTTGTAGCCCTTGAAATGCGCTATCCAACTAATGCAAGACATTGATTTCTCCCAGCCTACGAATACTCAAATGCCGGCATTGAAATGTTTGGTTAAACCTTTACTGTGGCCACACGTGTTTCTCTTTCATGGCCACATGCGCTATCGTATTATATATATTTGTATATCTGACAAACAGGTTTTGTAGCCCTTGACATGCGCCATCCAACTAAAGCAAGACATTGATTTCTTCCAACCTAAGAATACTCAAATGCCGGCATTGAAATGTTTGGTTAAAATTCAATTGCGGTCACACGTGTTTCTCTTTCTTGGCCGCATGCGCTATCGTATTATATATATTGGTACATCTAACCAACACGTTTTGTAGCCCTTGAAATGCGCTATCCAACTAAAGCAAGACATTGATTTCTCCCAACTTAAGAATACTCAAATGTCGGAATTGAAATGTTAAAAGTTCATTGTGGTTACACGTGTTTCTCTTTCTTGGCCTCGTGCGCTATCGTATTATATATATTTGTATATCTGACCAACAGGTTTTGTAGCCCTTGAAATGCGCTATCCAACTAAAGCAAGACATTGATTTCTCCCAACCTAAGAATACTCAAATGCCGGCATTGAAATGTTTGGTTAAATTTCAATTGCGGTCACATGTGTTTCCATTTCGTGGCCGCATGCGCTATCGTATTATATATTGGTATATCTAACCAACACGTTTTGTAACCCTTGAAATACGCTATCCAATTAAAGCAAGACATTGATTTCTCCCAACTTAAGAATACTCAAATGTCGGAATTGAAATGTTAAATGTTCATTGCGGTTACACGTGTTTCTCTTTCTTGGCCGCGTGCGCTATCGTATTATATATATTTGTATATCTGACCAACACGTTTTGTAGCCCTTGAAATGCGCTATCCAACTAAAGCAAGACATTGATTTCTCCCAACCTAAGAATACTCAAATGCCGGCATTGAAATGTTTGGTTAAAATTCAATTGCGGTCACATGTGTTTCCATTTCGTGGCCGCATGCGCTATCGTATTATATATATTGCTATATCTAATCAACACGTTTTGTAGCCCTTGAAATGCGCTATCCAACTAAAGCAAGACATTGATTTCTCCCAACCTAAGAATACTCAAATGCCGGCATTGAAATGTTTGGTTAAAATTCAATTGCGGTCACATGTGTTTCCATTTCGTGGCCGCATGCGCTATCGTATTATATATATTGGTATATCTAACCAACACGGTTTGTAGCCCTTGAAATGCGCTATCCAACTAATGCAAGACATTGATTTCTCCCAGCCTAAGAATACTCAAATGTCGGTATTGAAATGTTAAAAGTTCATTGCGGTTACACGTGTTTCTCTTCCTTGGCCGCATGCGCTATCGTATTATATATATTTGTATATCTGACCAACAGGTTTTGTAGCCATAGAAATGCGCTATCCAACTAATGCAAATCATTGATTTCTCCCAGCCTAAGAATACTCAAATGCCGGCATTGAAATGTTTGGTTAAAATTCAATTGCGGTCACATGTGTTTCCATTTCGTGGCCGCATGCGCTATCGTATATTTTTTATAATATCTAACCATCACGTTTTGTAGCCCTTGAAATGCGCTATCCAACTAAAGCAAGACATTGATTTCTCCCAACTTAAGAATACTCAAATGTCGGTATTGAAATGTTAAAAGTTCATTGTGGTTACACGTGTTTCACTTTCTTGGCCGCGTGCGCTATCGTATTATATATATTTGTATATCTGACCAACACGTTTTGTAGCCCTTGAAATGCGCTATCCAACTAAAGCAAGACATTGATTTCTCCCAACCTAAGAATACTCAAATGCCGGCATTGAAATGTTTGGTTAAAATTCAATTGCGGTCACATGTGTTTCCATTTCGTGGCCGCATGCGCTATCGTATTATATATATTGGTATATCTAACCAACACGGTTTGTAGCCCTTGAAATGCGCTATCCAACTAATGCAAGACATTGATTTCTCCCAGCCTAAGAATACTCAAATGTCGGTATTGAAATGTTAAAAGTTCATTGCGGTTACACGTGTTTCTCTTCCTTGGCCGCATGCGCTATCGTATTATATATATTTGTATATCTGACCAACAGGTTTTGTAGCCATTGAAATGCGCTATCCAACTAATGCAAATCATTGATTTCTCCCAGCCTAAGAATACTCAAACGCCGGCATTGAAATGTTTGGTTAAAATTCAATTGCGGTCACATGTGTTTCCATTTCGTGGCCGCATGCGCTATCGTATTTTTTTAAAAATATCTAACCATCACGTTTTGTAGCCCTTGAAATGCGCTATCCAACTAGAGCAAGACATTGATTTCTCCCAACTTAAGAATACTCAAATGTCGGTATTGAAATGTTAAAAGTTCATTGTGGTTACACGTGTTTCTCTTTCTTGGCCGCGTGCGCTATCGTATTATATATATTTGTATATCTGACCAACAGGTTTTGTAGCCCTTGAAATGTTGGGTTAAAATTCAATTGCGGTCACATGTGTTTCCATTTCGTGGCCGCATGCGCTATCGTATTATATATATTGGTATATCTAACCAACACGTTTTGTAGCCCTTGAAATGCGCTATCCAACTAATGCAAGACATTGATTTCTCCCAGCCTAAGAATACTCAAATGTCGGTATTGAAATGTTAAAAGCTCATTGCGGTTACACGTGTTTCTCTTTCTTGGCCGCATGCGCTATCGTATTATATATATTTGTATATCTGACCAACAGGTTTTGTAGCGCTTGAAATTCGCTATCCAACTAAAGCAAGACATTGATTTCTCCCAACCTAAGAATACTCAAATGCCGGCATTGAAATGTTTGGTTAAAATTCAATTGCGGTCACATGTGTTTCCATTTCGTGGCCGCATGCGCTATCGTATTATATATATTGGTATATCTAACCAACACGTTTTGTAGCCCTTGAAATGCGCTATCCAATTAAAGCAGGACATTGATTTCTCCCAACTTAAGAATACTCAAATGTCGGTATTGAAATGTTAAAAGTTCATTGCGGTTACACGTGTTTCTCTTTCTTGGCCGCGTGCGCTATCGTATTATATATATTTGTATATCTGACCAACAGGTTTTGTAGCCCTTGAAATGCGCTATCCTACTAAAGCAAGACATTGATTTCTCCCAACCTAAGAATACTCAAATGCCGGCATTGAAATGTTTGGTTAAACCTTCACTGTGGTCACACGTGTTTCTCTTTCTTGGCCGCATGCGCTATAATGCATATAATGTTCAGCAGGTTTACCTAATAGTACTACCATACACATCCGGGTCGGTTTAGATGATTGCGCTTAAGTATTTCCATTTTAATTACAAGCAGGTTCTATTAAGCATCAAAATGCATTGAGTGGGCTGCCAAATGATGGTTGCCATAAGTTTATTCATAAATGGTGCACAATAACGAGGGACAGAGTTCCAATTGGTCATGTATATGTTATCACCGAACCCTATTCTACATTTTTAGCTACATTGGGCCAAAATGACAGATGTTACGTGGCCGTAAAATACCAAAAAATTTCAAAAAGTGTCATTTTCCATTTAAAATGACATTTCGAGATTTTCACAATATCGGCAAATTAGAGTTCTAGGAAGTTGACAATCGACAATCGACAAGGCAGAAAATGACATTTACAAACAATTTACATTACAAACATTAATTTTTATAACCATTTTGAAAAAATATCCTTAGGTTTTTGGACACTCCCAAATGGAGTATGTTAATGAGCTGGCCGCCACGCACACAGGCAGAGGGCTAGATTCATGAAACTTTGCACGTAGTATCAGCATAAGTCAGTGCATGTTTGAGGAGCATATCACACCGATGCATTGATCTTAAGAAAAGTTATGCAAATTTTCAAAAATATCCTTCCCTATTTGGACATACATTATGTACTTCGAAAGCATTTGCAGAATGTGTAACTAATCCACAGACTAAAAATCCCGTTAGTGCAACCTTCAACAACTTTAAGGATCTAGTATAAAGTAACAAGCGTCCACATACGCAGCATTCGTAGGGGTTCTTTTTTCTGAGAGCACTAATATGATTAACAAAGTCAATCCGTCTGCTGGTTGCAAATCCCTTAGAGCATATTCCACACAATAGGGTGTGAACTTTCTCATTTACAGTTATAATGTGCGCTAGAAGACTTCCTGCATGATCAAATGATTTCATGCAATTGATAAATTTGAACGCCCTCTCATCTTTGTGTCTTGTCATGCGCAGTCTCAAATGGTTTTCAGGTTAAAAGCCATTTTTACAAACGTTATATTTATGAGGGCGTAGAATACTTTAGATTTTTAATGACTTCGCAGATTCCCAAATTAACGAACTCGTTATTGCAAAATTTATACTTGTAATACACAGAAAAAGCCTACAATTGTGAAATGAGTAAACGACGGTTGCATACAGCGTCTGATCTAACAAGGCATAAGTTGGCACATGCTTAAGAGAAACCGCACGAATGCACAGTGTGCCATAAAAGCGTATTCCATTAAGTACCATAAGAATTGTTTATGAAATCGCACTTTTAAAACGCTATACCGATGTGTTGTTGGTTCACAAATGTTTAATACTGAGATCCAAATCAAGCTCTATATGTTGCTTCACGCCGGAAAAAAACCGCACGAATTCACGATGTGCAGTGAAAGGTTTCATACGAATTAACATCTCGGAATTCACCAGCGTGTACACAGTGGTAGACCTTTTAAGTGTAGATTATGTCAGAAATATATCAAGTGGGCCAGTCGTAGACTCATAAGCGTAATGTGATAATTCATTTATTTGTTTTCATGTTTACCTTGCTCCAAGATTCGTTCTAAAACTGATGCGCTTAACCTTCAAATAACAAACGCGAGCATACTTGCAGATGTAGAATTTGCGGTGCAAGCTTCACGAAGGGTTCATAATTGCGTTTTAGGGAACGTTTTTACAATCTGTAGACATTTCAACTGCATTCATACGTCGTTCCCGTGACTTGCCTTTTCAATTGACTTACAGAGAAAATGGAAAATGATTACATCGCTGTATGCGCACTCATTGGTGTCACAGCTCATATGATGAATCAGGTTTGACTATCAGTATAAATATTTGTGATACAGACTGCATTTGTATGGTCTTTAGATGGAGTGCACACGGTTGTGAGTTTAAAGGACTAACGCTGTGGTACGCCATTCTTTGCATATTGATCACTCCTGTGTTTTCTCACCAACATATAAGGCATACGTTCCATCCCGAGATTTAACTCTCACTCAGAGTGATATTTTGAAACAATATCGCACTCCATATACAGCAAAGGTATTTTGTATTTTTTCCAACTTGTGCAGCAAAAACGCTTAGGTGGTTAGCAGGGATTCCAGAATTGACGCCCAGCTCAGACATGCACGGATTTCTACGTTCTGCGACGGATAATTTGTAAAATTAGCCAGCGTCTCCTACCCGCAATTAGGGGCTACGCTAAGTATCTCCGCACTGGATGCTGGCACTGAATAGGAATTGAAATCTGAACTGCTGTATTCCGTAGCATGTTTATATTTATTAATTTTTCTTGTCCTTATACAGTTACAAACAGCTGCAGTATGTCACCGTTGAAACGGTCTAATATTTGTTTTTCTTCTCCAGAATGCGCACCATTTTTCTCTCTCAAAATAATATTTGAATCTGATAATGTTAGTAATATTAGTTGCTTGCAAAACCATTATTTAAATCAGACTTAGTAATAGAACTTTGTTGTTAATTTTCACGAGACCTTCAATTGTAGTCCGATTATATATCCAGTGTGTATTGCTGATATTTCTGTTTCAATAACTTATTGCCTTCCATACGAAAATAATTACACCTTTTAAACAAATGATGTTCACAATAATGAAATGACAACTTGTATAAACTCAAGTTAATAAAAGAAATACCAAACAAGTTGGCTAACTGTTTAAATTTGTTTTATATGTAATTTAGTAGTGTCACACTACTAGTTTGTATTTTAAGTCTATGGAGTGTGAATATGTAATGAATGTCCAAACTTTGTATCACTAATATCACGCTTATTGGCATATTATGTCACGGCATCCGATGATACGGCAATACAATAGACCGATTACTACCTTCATCTTACATGAATGAAAGTAAGTACATCTTACAGGCGGATGGGAAGTATGTTTAAGATTCAAATACCCCTAGTCAAACTGTATGACTTTGAGATTACCAAAAGACGCAGTGCATAACATGTCGTAGTATCATCAATATCATATGAAATTCCAGTGCAAACGTATAAAAATAATATTTTGTGGGTGTTTGTTGAAGTGTTTCATTTTGAAGTTAAGACTACAAATACATTTTGAAACATGTCACTATAAGTTGGAACGATTGTACCTGACCGTCAACAAAAATGCCCGGAAATTTGTTCGTTGTTTTTAACTCCAGGTTACTCGGTCCACCATATCGTGGACTATCTAATCCACACCATTAAGATCTTTCGAACAGATAACTGGTTCCAAGCAAAGTCCTGAGAAACATTGTCGAAGTACAGGATTTATTCCATAGCTGTCATTGTATCGGGTAGCATAATGTGAAACATGGAAATGGAAGCAACAGTCTCAGGAAAAGCTAAAGGTGTCTTACAGGTAAATATTTGTAATTGTGAAATAATTTCCTAAAAGATACATAAATCGTACACATGCTTAATTACTCAACTTTTTATTTTAACTTCCGAAATAGCAAAATATGCCAACGGCTAGTTGCATCTGAATGTGAAGTCGGTTGAGTTAAATAACAACTGGATATACGCGGAACAAGAACATCTGCTTATTGCAGGAAGTTAATACAAGTGCAGTAATGCAATAGTGTCGGTGCAGTAGTTTCTGCACAAGTATTTCAAAATATTGTATTTGTATTACATGTAATGCTGCATTTAAATTATAATCTAAAGTACTATTTTGACAAGATAATGACGTAATTTTCATAAACAATTGTATCAATAATAGCCCATATAAAATGTTGTGTTCATTTTGTTCATAATAATTGTCCTTTCAGTACGTTTAATGTATACGAGACATACGGACAATGGCATGTATTTCTCATTCAGAGTTAGTCAACATCTGGAGGGTCCGGTTGGTTAAATTTAATCAATTATGGTGATAGTATTATCATAATATTTATTCAAAGATTCGAGGTTTCATATCACCATTTAATTTATAACCTGCTACTAAATGGCATGTAAGTAATCATTATACTTACAATATTACCGAAGGTATCGAGAATTACAAACCTAAATCAATTAATCATGATTGGTCAGTTCTGCATTAAATAAAGCTCGTTTGATATAAAAATTTCTGTAATTAGTTGTAATGTTTTGGATAGTAACATAGCCTAGCTTCTATGAAACTCTTTCACAATTAGCACAACGTTCGTGTTATTCACTGAAGGCTCAACTAGTTTATCACAACTTGGTATACCAACCGGTATCGCGTTCACGCCATAGATATTATCTCATTGTGTTTGTCAAAGCAAGTAATCAAAAGTTGCTGGCTTGTATCTTATTACTCCAGAAAAGGTGCATGGCATTTCAGAAGATCGCAATCAATTCAGAAAAGCAAGTGAAAAAACTCACATATATTTTCCATCACCCTACACTATACTCACGATATTCCAGCAGCACCCTAAACCTATAATTTCAAACCTTAAAATATTTTCAGTGACATACCATTAGCGTAGCTCATTGAATAGTAATAATAAAATTTCGAACCATCAAAAATAATAACCGCTGGAATTATTCGAATAGCTGAGAAAATTTTGATTGTAATCAATGCCAATATTTCAGCGTAGGCCTTGCAAAATATTTATAAGTTTTCTCTAATTTTGAATCTTTTGATCTCTAATCTCCATTAATCATTTTTTCTAAAACTGATTCCAAACACATAAGTGCGCTGTTTGTGGGATTCAGTTTCTAAAATTTTTAGCTTAGAAGAGTGTATTAGTGGAATTACAACGAAGAGAAGTCTCACTTTTTTATCCTGTGTGGGAGCAGACCAGACCATTTACAGTGTACCGATAAAAAGTCACGTAGAAGAAAGTCCGTACCCTTGTAATTTTTG
Organism: Sinella curviseta; assembly: GCA_004115045.4. Taxonomy (NCBI): domain Eukaryota; kingdom Metazoa; phylum Arthropoda; class Collembola; order Entomobryomorpha; family Entomobryidae; genus Sinella; species Sinella curviseta. Next base: position 40,724,485 of record CM023203.3, read on the forward strand.
TGAAGTGTTAGTCAACCGTATCCACGTCTGTTAAGAGACATTCGTGCACTCATCAGAACGGTAGTTTACTATACTGTCATACATGCTCCAAGTTTTGGGAATATTCCAACCAACACTTCAATAAAATAAACCAGCTTTATTTTTTATTATCCAAAACTCCATCAGTGAAGTCGTGCGGTTGTGAAGACTTAGGAACGTGAGTTGTGAGTAAAAAACGCATTGCGGAGATCTTACAGACTGAATTTACGCAGTACACACACATAATTTCACTAAAAAAGACTACGCCTGTTTGTCTTGTGAAATTTAGATTTGGTGCCATAACACTATAATGTTCTATTTACCGTGCCACACCGTGAACAAACTTGATTCTTGTAGATTGTGTGAGAGAACATTTAATCGCTTTGCGAAAACATAGTAGAAAGTCGTATCAAAGTAGTCAAGATGGCAACATATAGTAAGTTTGCACGCAGTGCACACGACCTTCAACTTGTACAGCGTGCCCGCTCGTTGTGCTAATTCTTGCTTCAACGCACAATATATCATCTCGAGGGAGCCGGTCCGGGTACAAGCCACGGAGAAATAGACATTGCGGTGATGGACGACTTGAATTAGCGCATGCGGGAACGACGACTTAATGTCAACCTTACCAAGTCCTGCGTTCTCGTCAGAAGTGCTGCTTTTGCGACAATAAATGCTTCGAATAGGAAAAAAGATGCAGACACACAATTGGACCGTGACAGTCCAATTGTAGTATACATTGAAATACACCTCGATGGACATTATGCTTCAATGTGGAGGACACTGCTTGTTAGCGAAAATGCTGATCTGCGCGAAAAGATTACCCAGAGCGCTACGGGATTCCAAAATATGTGTAATCTTGCTACTGCAGGAAACACATATAGGAATTTTTATGTGGGCGTTGACAACTTCGTCAATGAAATTGCGGACGATGGCCGTCGCCTGCGCCCTACTCTGGGGTTTCTAATGGGACCCAGCAAGCAAGAAGCGGAAGGACTTCTAAAGAATGGGAGTAACAAGGATGCCATTTTTACAGAAAATACGGTGTATGGACTGGTATTGGGATGGATTTTCGATGAACCCGATTATGTGATTGTGCACAGCGACACAGTAGTAATACGTGAAATCTCCCCGGCATGCCCGTTAGCTCGCACAGAGGAAGAGATTGCAAGTAACGAATGGGGAAACGACGCACAAGTGAACCACCTTACAAATGCGGCACGTGCGGAACCTAGTTTTGATAACTCTCCCATTCGAACCGCTGCAGAAGGGGCGACAACAGAGAAAAACGGTTCAAATGTTGTCTCTGCAGTTGGAACTACTGCCCACATTCAGTATACTTGCTTCACCTGCGAATCAGTCAAGTACCATAAGTATAACGCCTGCTGACAGAGTAGAGAGAAATATTTTAACTGCCGACACTGCGGCGAACGAAGGCGATGTGCGCGCCTTGCAACTACACAGCGTTCCGTTAGACAATGAAAATCGGTCTGTAGCAAGTACAATTAATTTAACCGAATCAAAACACAATAATAACGGCTGTACAATACAAGTAAACAATGCACTATTGACTAGTTGGTTAATGACAGTAATAATCCGAGACATGTCAAATAGTGTTTTATATAAGGCATTTGGTTTTATTACTTCAAACAGTAGTGTGCAACTACAATGTTATCAAGTAATTTTAATATTCACACCAACATATATCTCCAATGACATACTATTACGTTAATTCAGACTGCGTCACGGATTAGCTTGCTAAAATTGGAAGTATATGTACATATATGACCCCAATATAGTCTGCGAAATTTTGTTTTACATTTGCCCTAATCATTCAGATATTGCAGACACGTAATTTACTTCAGCAAACACCAACCTCCATATGTAATTTGTATTCAGATTGTTCATACGACGAAGATATTTGACGGTCACATTTTGAGACATTCCTCAAAGAATCATTTCCCACCGATTTCCACCATATACTATTGGGTACTGGCGTGAAGACGTTCGTGAAATCCTAATGAACGTGGTAAGCGAGGAACCGTCCACAAACACAAAATTCGTAAGGGCTCTCTTTTGTTTGAGCTCTAATATGATTCGCAAACTCATTTTTCAGCTAGTTGCAAATCCCTTGAAGCATATCCCACAAAACAAGGAACGAACTCTTTCATGGACAGCTAACGCGTGCGCTCGAATTCTTTCCGAACGAGCAACGGATTTCAAACAAGTTGTACATTTGAAAGTCCGCTCCGCTGTGTGTCCTGTCATGTGTATCTCACATGCTTTGCTGTATAAAAGCCCTTCTCGCAAACGTAATATATATGAGGGCGTAGATTCCTTTGGATTTTTAAATGATTTCGCAGATATTCCATAGTAACGAACAGCTTATTGCAAACACTACACTCGTAATACACTGAAAAACCTATCATTGTGAAATGTGTAAACGACAGTACCATACATAATCTGATCTTAAGAGGCATAGGTTGGCACATACTGAAGAGAAACCGCACGAATACGCAATGTGCAATACAAGCGTATTTCATTAAGTAATACAAGAAAATTCGTTTAATAAATCACTCAGGTGAAAAGCCATACCGATGTGATGTCTGTTCGCAAAGGTATACTACTGACAGGGGAACGTTTTTGAATGAATTGGCCCTCGAGAAAAACGAAAATATACGTCTAAATCAGAGTTTTCTGCTGATTCTAACGGTACCAACTTTAGTGTGCCGAAATTAAATCAGTGTCGGATTTTACAAGTGCTGTGATTCCTTCGGGTTAGTTAGTTAATTAGGACATATATATAATTATATGCTTCATAAGTTAATACAAGATGTGTTGCATGATTGAATATGCAACAAACTCGAAAATCATGTAAATTACTGTGAGTAGTGTTCCGAAGATAAGGTTCATGCATATATATATCTTCCGCTTAATAAGGACTTAAAAAATCTACGCAGTATCAAGAGCCTGTGTACAGTTCATCTTAGTTACAAAATGCATCCCGTGATATGATGTTTCAGCCAAACTAGTCAACAGCCGATACTCCGAAACGGTTAGTACTACAACTTGTGTGTTTAAACCAGTACAATGTCATACATTGAGAAACATGGGTCGCACGAGACAACAACTTACTACTGCATGTAATGATTTCAAAGTTAAACCTTTGTATTGAAATATGCTAAGTGATCAGTAAATCTGCCCGCTATTTCAACAACATTTACGACGTAGTTACAATATCATTCCAGTCGTAGTAAATATTCGTGGCAATAACTCAAATATTGCTGGCAGCTTACACGAAGGGTATACTTTTACGTTAGTTAAGAGTTTTGTTATATCACCATCCTATTGCCCAGTCAGGTTGAAAGTTTGAACATAGAAGTGAACGTAAAATCCACATATTTCATTTGTGCAGAATAAAGATGATACCGTTAGCATCAGCAATAAATTTTGCTGAATAGATGTGAATACTCACAATGTAAAGTGAATACGAGTTTCGGTGCCGATTATAAATATGCTCATACATAGCTACCTCTCACCTTTACACGGAACGATTAACTTTCAACGAGGTTTTGCAAAAATCGTTCAGTTTTTCAGCAACAATGATAGCAAAACTGCGGCTTTCCTACCAGACATACGTATATCGGCTTAAGAAACAATTGCGACAATCATTGCGTTAGTAAATTAATGCAGGTGTCCAGCCAGTTCATTACATTTCTTGCTGCTCACCATTTAAAACGCAAACTATATTAGAATGACTGAGGTCTGAACCTATCAAATCCTTTTTCCCACCCCGTTGTGGTGTGAGTGATTATGCTAACCAGTAAGGCCTCTTAAGCGAAGCTGAGATAATGGGCTCAAAATTCGTTTTCCTACGTTTTCGGCGACCCTGAAAACGTAGGAAAACTTAAAATTTGCTAAATACTTAGTTTATAGCTTCTACAGGCAAATACACTGTTTTGTTGTAACTACCTGACCAACTGAATGGACTTGCTGTTATCAATTACAGTACACACATGATATTACATTTTAAGACATGAGCTGTATTACTTTCCAATCTAGGAGAGGTGTTACCTTATTCTATGGACATGGTGTTACCTTTGTCCAACAGCTATGGCTGTGTTTGGCAGTGTTTTATTTTAAAAGAAGCTTGGACGTTCTGGCACATTCTTCTTACAACATTTGTATTTGGCTGTAGCGAAATAGAACATTTGGCCATAGAAGCTATGGATTAAGCATTTAGCAAATTTTAAGTTTTCCTACGTTTTCAGGGTCGCCGAAAACGTAGGAAAACAAATTTTGAGCCCATTATCTCAGCTTCGCTTAAGAGGCCTTACTGGTAAGACTCGTTCAACTCCAGTGGTACCTGCCTATCATCAAATTGACGTCGACAGTGTCAGGATGCAAACATTGCAACTGAAGAAAAATTTGAGAGTATTGAATGCTGGAATTTCATTATTCAAGTGCAATTATACATGCCCGATGGAACTGAATCGCATTCGTCTAGCCTTGGCACAGCGATTAGGGGCGATCCATAAAATATGTAACGCGAAGGGGGGCAGGGAGGGGTCTGCCGGTGCGTTACAAAGTTGTACGCACGGGGGAGGGGGGGTCAGATGCTGCGTTACGTAACGCTGTCACATAAGCTTTTTTTAATAAAATCATACACGGAACGTAGTAGAAACACTCAATATTGTTCAAATTAATGGAATATAATGACCATGTCGTATTAATTATTGTAGTTACACTGTTATTGAACTACGCCTAATTAAATTAGCAACTGAATTGTGTTTAATTACATTAATAATCGAACACTATGTAATCTAATTGGCAATTCAATTAAAAACAAATTAAGAGTAACTACAATATATTAAAGTTAAGAGCGAAAGATATATTTGCAACTAAACGCATATTCTGTAACGAAATTTAATTATTTAATTTAATAGGAACTGAAATGAATTCCATTTCCATTCCAATTTTTTTACAATTTCAAGTGAAATACGCAGGAAATATGCAAAACGTTAAATTACATTAATTTCTTGTAAAAATTCAACAATTACATTTTACGATGAATGTATTTTGTAGTATGCGATTATGTGTACTATTCTATTCACTTATATGAAAACGCGTTACGCGTTACGCACAGGGGGGAGGGGGGTCACGAGCCGCGTTACGATTCGTTACGAGGGGGGAGGGAGGGGTCGAAAAATCGGTTTTTTTGCGTTACGTATTTTATGGATCGCCCCTTACAACATGTTCACTACAATTCGCGCCTACATATATGCAGAGCGCAGTATCTGCAGATTCATGACTAGCAAGTTGAAGTGCGATAAAACTCTTGATATTAGTACAATAGGGTCTTAGGTAAATGGAATTTCACAGCTAGTTGCGTTAACTATAACTTTCATCATGCCAGAAGTTAAGCAAGAGTTCAACGCCGGAAATTAATAATATCCGTCATATCCGTATTAGCTTCGTTGAGTTAAATTTGAGTGAAGATTGAAACAAAATTGGGAATTGGCAAAGTATTTTGGTGAATGTTAAATCAATTCCCCAACGCATTACTTTGAGAAGGACTTCAAACCAGCCGTAATTATTTTAATTGACTTTGTTTGTAAACATTGCAGGTTGGTTCTATTTTAGTACATCGCTGATGATCCTTCTTAACTTTGTTCACGTATACTCTCTGATTTTTCAGTTATTGTAACGAAAGTGAAGTGCGGTAAATTGAGGCATTATGACGAAGTTTTTTTGTCGTCACAATATTTATATGAATGTTATGCTTCATCCCGCAGGTATGAATATCTTACTACTATTAGTCAAATGGATTGTTCTGCTTGGGTCGGAATGATTCCGCCATTATTAGTAGGCTATAATCAATTTGCGTAACTTTAGTTTATCGATGATTCTTGCAACTGGCACTTCAAAAAATTTTATTTTAAATGGCGCGTTCGTTTGTTGGATTTTAGTGGTACTTGGACGGCAACACATTTACTACGGTGCAGCGAGAAAATGAAATGCTTGTTCAGTAAGAAATGCGTGAAGCTTTTAATTTTGGGAGAGTACATCTCATGCTTTTTTATTTGAGTATGTATTAATAATTTTGTTGAATCAGGCAATTTTGAATGAGATATTCCCACTGTTCAGTTAGAGATATATATTATTTAACGATCAGAAAACCGGATTTCAAAAAGAATTGATATGTTCATTTTGACTGAAATTTTAAAAATACACCGCTTCAACTTACAAGCAATGTATTGCTAAGTAATTATATAATTTGTATTATTAGTTGTGTAATTGCACCGAGACAATGTCACATGTGATTTTCTTTAAAATAAAAGGTAATGAAATTACAATAAACTTTTGGAAAAAATTATGCGATTAATTAAGCATTGGCGTCACGTTATCCTCAACTTCACCAGAAATTAACTGGCTCAGCTGATGCGAAGCTAAAAGGAAATTGATTTGCTTCAGCATGAGACGCAATTCATTGTCTTCTATTTTGAGAGGAATGTTCTGCATGGTTCGCAGCTGTAGGGCTTTTCTTTGTTGTGGATGAGTTGGATAGGACGGTTCTGCACTTTCCGCCATTGAATGCAGTGTGGTTACCTTTATAGACACAATGGGTAATTGTACTGGTTGTCTCCTGTGTGGTCGAGCACATCAACGTTTGCTGCTGAGTGCACATTCTTGTTTTAAGCAGTACGAGCATTGACAAGACCATTCGCATGTTTAGGGTCATGGTTCATGGAATTCTGGGCCGATGGAACCAGCTTCCTTGCCTTTTGCTGTTTCACGCAAGAGAATAGCCGTATGACTGTAAGGTTTGCGGAGCATTGACAAATGTTCATTTCGTTCGCACAATTATTTTCACTCCAGCACTAAACCATTCCGATGTGAAATTTGTATGACAGAGTTCCGAGAATCAGATCATGTAAACAACCACATATCAGAGCACACTGGAAAAGAAGCATTCAAGTGTGCGTTTTGCAACCGTAACTACAACTGGCCGAAATCTTCGGTAGATATATTTTTTGCACTTTTCAACACAACATTTTCGTGCGCGCATTATAGTAAGTCTCTACAAATCTACTTGCACCCTCCGTCAGCACAAACGGAATAAAGTCAGTAGGTCTTTCCGTTTGTAAGACTAATATGTGCTAAAGTCTCTTGGCAATAAATGGGTACAGTTAATAGGTATTACCGGGTTTTACGAATGATGTATGGGTGCAATCTTTTGTCGTCCACGGCAATTAAATAATTCCATGTAATTAACTTCAATAATAAAACGGTACCTGTATAAACTACAACTGTGGTGTAATGTAATTAAATGACATTTTAAATTTCTTTTCATTCCACCCGCAATAGTATTGCAAGAATTAGGATCAAGTGGGTAATTTAGAGAGTAGCGTTATAAGTATCTAGAAATAATGGTAAATTTAGGGAGAGATTCTCAAATGCCATTTCCTTTCCGTCGCGGAATCGCCAATCATTTCTAAAAAGATGTAGGACCGTAGTTATGTTATATATTATGTTACATTTCAAGTTGTCCACATTATGCAAATTCTCCTCATGCATTGATCCGAATTAAACGTTTACGCATGGCTGCAACTTAGGAGTTCAAAATCTTTAAAATTCCGTTGCTAATTGCACCGATTTTTTCACGTAATATGTCCAACAAATGTCTTTGTCGTATTAAGTGTTGGAGGGTAGTTTCTTGGATGCCCTCTAGTAACAGTGGCGGGAACAACAGGTATCAAGGTAGAGCTGAATTAGGTATTTCACAAGCAATCCTGGCAAATGCCAAATCGTTTCTCCGGTTGTAATTCATGTAGTACGTCGAGCAGCAGTGTGCGTTGCTAGTTTGGTGATTAATCATATTTGATAATATTCCGTAACCGGTACAAATATTGTGGTCCGAAACCATTCTATTTAAGTTCTCTCAGCCGTAAGTAGTATAATGTTTTCCTAACTAAACATATTTCTGTGATAGTTTTTGCAATTAATTCAAATACTGGTGATAGTATATTTTTCAATTCAAATAGTTGTTAATTTGTGTTCGCAAAGTATCTGACACACGAATGTCCGATTTTGCGGAGGTTCCAACAGCTTCCGGGGTCTCTGATTTTAGATTATGTTCCACGGACGACTTATTTGCCTTCAAGGCTTGCTTCACTACAAGTTTAGCATTCCAATCAGCTAAATCGAAGCGAAATTTCTCTCGTGAATACTTGCGAAGTTTGGGAATGAAATTCTTATCTTGCGCAAACTAGCCACACAGGTAGAAAAGCTTAAATAATTGATGCCTGAAGTTAAGTATTTCACTTCACTATATTTACGACCTTTAGTTTTCGGGTGGTTTCCAATTCATATGTATCATATCAAACTGCCACTGCGTCCATGAATAACACTTTCCGAGATATTCTTCTACTACTATATCAATAAAACTGTTATTAAGATTGGCTGGACGAATCTAAAACAATAGGAGGTAACGATTTGCCAAACCTGCTGACATTTCTATTCATAATTTTTCTTTCGTAACTATACAATAGTATCGGGACCCTTGAATTATTGGACAATAAAAAATGAAATCCGAAATGAATACACCGGTATTCTGTGAACCATCCGCATTTCCTTAGTAGACAATCGGTCAATTCAATCGTTTTGGATATCACATTTCATATATATTCTGCCTGTCGTTGAAAGTGGATTGGATTTAAGTCCACGAAGTAATATAGAACTGGAAATTGTTGATAATTAGGCGTTGCAGTAAAATTGGTTTCCTCGTAAAAAATATAAAATGGCCGTTTACCAATAAACCGTTAGGAATTTTCAAAATCGGACATTATACTAGGTATTTTGGTGAAGAAACAACCTATGATCATGTGTCACACATGTAGGGTCATATGTTGAAATTTTAAAGTTATAACGGTTTTTAACGGTAAAAGCTAACCATTGATACCGGTATTCCGTATTCGTAATCCTATGGTAACATGTACTTGTCTGTCGAAATCGGATGTTGGAAATTTGTATTTGTTTAGTACTAATCCTAAAAAATGAAAAATGGCCGTTTACCGATAAACCGTTAGGAATTTTCAAAATCTGATATCACATTAGGTGTTTTGGTTAAAAAACAACATATGACCATGTGTCACACATATAGTGTCTTATGTTAAAATTTTCAAGTAGTAACGGTCATTAACGGTAAAAGTTAGCCGTTGATACTGTTATTCAGTATTAATAGTCCTATGGTTTTATGTTGCTGTTTGTTGAAATCGGATGTTGAAAATTCCAAGTTGTTTAGTTGTAATCGTAAAAAAGGAAAAACGGCCATTTACCGTTAAACCGTTCAGAATTTTCAAAATCTGACATCAGAATCGGGAGTTTGGTAAAAAAAGGCACCAAAATCATATATCATACATGTATGCTGCCATTTAAAAACAATAAAGTGGTAACCGTTTCTAACGGTTATCGTTGACCAATTTGGTCCAATTTCAATAGGTAAGGTCCTTGGTGTCCCGGAAACCTGTATACCAATTTTGAGTCGAACCGGTTAAAGCGTTCGAAAGATATCTAGTGGACAGAGAGATAGACTTGCTGTTCGTGACATTTTAAAATTTCGAAATCGTAGCGGTTTCAAACGGTTGCCATTGGCCACTATCGCCGTAAAGCTTGTCCCAGAAAGCGATTGAGACAGAAGTTTAAAATTCCAAACCACTTCTGCAGGAGAGTATAAAGTGTAAAATTATTTGAAATCGCTGTAACCGTTAAACAGTAACCGCCAACCCCGAAATTACCCCATATCTATGTGTTATGGTCATTGACGATTCGAATGAAATGCCACATGACGTATGCGACATTTGAAAATTTCGAAATCGTAACGGTTTCAAACAGTGGCCGTTCGCCCGTATTGCTATCTAGCTTGTCCAATAAAAGGAGTGTGACAAGAAGTCGTTTGCCGAAAACAGAAGTCCAAATTTCCAAACCACTTAAGCAGGAAAACATAAGGTGTAATATTATTTGAAACCTAACCGTTAAACAGTAACCGCCAACCCCGATGGGACCTCATATATATGTGTTATAGTCATGGCCGAGTTCAATGATACGTCACTTTCCATGTTACCATTTAAAATATTTGACCTCGTAACGCTTTCTAACGGTTACCGTTGACCTACATATTTTTGGGATCACGCTGGACCCATCCGAGGTGACCACCTGTCGATTGCCGAAATCCGATTTCAAAAAAGTCAAACCGTTTTTGAGTTAGATACTGCACAGGGAGACCGACGGACATATTGATCTTATTAAGTGACTCCGCACTTAATAATCAGGTACCATACATGTATGCTACCATTAAAAAATTCAAGATGCAACGGTTTTCAACGTTTATTTCTATCCGATTTGGCCCTATTTGAATATGTAAGGTTCTTGGTATCCACGGAATCTGTGTACTAATTTTAAGTCAATTCGGTTGAAACAATTAACGGTGTAGCAATTAACTGGGCACTTTATAAATACAACGAACATATTCGGAACAGCAGCAGATACTCTGAAGAGGTTTTCGTTAACATTAGGTCTGTTATAGCGACATATCATAACAAGTATTGTTTTACGAAATGAAACTGAACATTCTTTGCAAACAACTGATTTATGTAATTTCCAAACAATACAGATTATATTTGCTAGGAATACTCGGAATACTCTTTCTTTTTCACATCTCCTTGGGTGGGACATCAACTCTAAATAAATTTTGAAGGAAGTATTCGCAATAGGCAAACTAGAAGCTGATACTGTTTCCGCCAAGCTTGTAAAATTATCAGCATCCAAAACAACTACTTAGGCGACGTAGGGTAGTGTCGTGTTCCATAATCCAGCAACTTCTATTTCCTCTTGAATGTGTTGAATGATCAACATTAAGCAGCAGATCGGAATAAAAATCTTAGGATTAGCTTGAATGTGTAATTGCGTAGTGGATTCTGATATTTCCTATCGTTGCTTCGATACACATCCATCATCCATCATCAGAACTCCAATTCAATTGGAACCGTATCAGGTTAGTAATAGTTTTGGATCTGTAATCCACAAATAGGTTGACTACCCATTACACCATTAAAGAATCTTGGTCAGCGGGAAATTCTGGAATTTCTTTTCTGCGCAAAAAGGTTACACGCATTTATTAATTCTTTTTGATTTAATTTTTTCAGTGATATTTTTTCCGTATTTATACTCCACCTCGTCTGTGTGTGCCTACAGTGGTAGTGATAGTTCCAGTAGTGTTCTCGCGCTGGGTACACACAATCCCACATTCGAATCCAACCGAAAATTGTGAGAAAACGAAAAAACGATTCACCAGTGTAGCCCGTTGTAGCCTTCAGGTTCTGCACGAGCGAGCGACCGAACGAGTATAGAAATTGTGACACGCTCTCCTCATTCCACACGAGAAACGTTTGTGAATGAATGCCAAGTTTGTGCCAACTCAAACAGAAGAACTGTGCATTCCCACAACATTAGAATTGATAAACAAGAGAGAAACATTTTCCTTGTGTATGCTGAGACAATGGCAGCAATGCTTCGAGCAGCCGAAATCTGGGCAAATTTGCGGCACATAAGCAAAGGCAGCCAAGCAATACAGTGGGTTTTTGGAAAAATTCAACAACAACTTGAAACATCTCAACGGCCTATAACGCATGGCCAGATTTCTGCAACGGTGAAAGTGCTGTTTGAAGAGCATTACCGAGACGCAAAAGACTATAAGCTCTCGATCATGCTGGGATCTGGGAGTAATGCATCCCTGAACACATCAACGAAAACCAGATGCAATGCCAAGCCTGTGGATTTTGACAGTACAATCGTTTTATGGATTGAAATCAAATATAAGCAGTAGTGATGGCATACGTTTGTCTTTACTGCGGATGAGCTGATCAATAGCCAATTGCGACATTTAAAGTTGGGATATGAGACTTACAAAAACTCTGTGAAACACGGGGTATGCATAACAACCGTAGACACACACATCACAAATGGCATTTCCAATGACCACCCGGAAGGAATTCTGCCTGAATACCGTCCTTCTCTTGGATATCATGTCAGGCAAGGTGCACAACCAAGTCATGCAAGTGGCCGACTGTTAGGCCATAGGCCATACCGTTTGAGAGACGGTATGGCCCTAAGCATTGTTCTTGGGTGGAGTTACAAGGACGATGATAATGACGTCTTGTACTGTATGGCATTTGGTGCTGTCATTTGTGTCAATACCGACGCAGTACCAACAGTGATGCATGACGCAGATGAAGCAGAGACCGCCGAAGAGGATGAGGAAACATCGCCTGATGAAATCAGTCTAGTCGCCACACCAGAGAGAAGCCCCATCCCTGCGGACCCTGCGGCAAGGAATTCACCGCAGCCTTCTATTTCTCAGAATACGCGTGCTGCCAGTACAGAGAGAAGCCTTAGGAATGCGAGTAATGCGGGTGCAGAAACTAAAGAGGCCGTTGCTATAAACCCTTCAGAGGAAAATAAAAACGTTGCTCCTGTCGCACACTCCAGTTCGTCGCGTCATGCTACACCGGTGAGAGGCCATATCAGTGTAGGTGTTGCGACCCAGCAAAACGCCAATACCGCTACACAAACACCTCATCCTGACTCGAAAGAAAGGGAGCAGCATCTTCTGCAACTTGCATTCAGAATCAAGGATATTTTGGCCGCAGCCGGAGATAAAGTTACAGTTAATGAGCGTGAAGCTTTCACAACTCTCGTGGATGCAAGTAACAAGTTTTTGGGCCTCATGCAACACATTAAGGATGGTGAAGGTAAGACAATTGTACATAAACTTTTGCAACTGATATTGATAGAAATTATTTATTTTAAAAGTGAATGATCATCATGTATGTACATGAAGATGCAATAGAGACTTCACAAAAGATGCAATAGAGACTTCACAAAAGATGCAATAGAGACTTCACAAAAGATGCAATAGAGACTTCACAAAAGATGCAATAGAGACTTCACAAAAGATGCAATAGAGACTTCACAAAAGATGCAATAGAGACTTCACAAAAGATGCAATAGAGACTTCACAAAAGATGCAATAGAGACTTCACAAAAGATGCAATAGAGACTTCACAAAAGATGCAATAGAGACTTCACAAAAGATGCAATAGAGACTTCACAAAAGATGCAATAGAGACTTCACAAAAGATGCAATAGAGACTTCACAAAAGATGCAATAGAGACTTCACAAAAGATGCAATAGAGACTTCACAAAAGATGCAATAGAGACTTCACAAAAGATGCAATAGAGACTTCACAAAAGATGCAATAGAGACTTCACAAAAGATGCAATAGAGACTTCACAAAAGATGCAATAGAGACTTCACAAAAGATGCAATAGAGACTTCACAAAAGATGCAATAGAGACTTCACAAAAGATGCAATAGAGACTTCACAAAAGATGCAATAGAGACTTCACAAAAGATGCAATAGAGACTTCACAAAAGATGCAATAGAGACTTCACAAAAGATGCAATAGAGACTTCACAAAAGATGCAATAGAGACTTCACAAAAGATGCAATAGAGACTTCACAAAAGATGCAATAGAGACTTCACAAAAGATGCAATAGAGACTTCACAAAAGATGCAATAGAGACTTCACAAAAGATGCAATAGAGACTTCACAAAAGATGCAATAGAGACTTCACAAAAGATGCAATAGAGACTTCACAAAAGATGCAATAGAGACTTCACAAAAGATGCAATAGAGACTTCACAAAAGATGCAATAGAGACTTCACAAAAGATGCAATAGAGACTTCACAAAAGATGCAATAGAGACTTCACAAAAGATGCAATAGAGACTTCACAAAAGATGCAATAGGGACTACGCAGGAATGCAGAAGAGACGGCACCAATCTTCACGGCCAGCAATCCCATTTACCTCGCCATTAACATCATATAACAAGTACAAGTTACACCTCACAAAATACATACAAATATACACATGTCCAATTAATAATACAATACATCAACAAATTGTTTAATTTAGAATTCAATGGATAACAAGATTAATTCAAATACATAACTTAACATAGATATATTAACAGAACTTTGGAGATATTTTAAAATGTGTGCAAAATAATATTGCCGACGTGAATAAAATAATCAAATAAATCTATTCAAACAACTTTTCGAAGTTGTCCAATAACTTCTCACCGCTTTCTGACAAAACGTTATCTGCGTCTTCTTCATCCTCACTGTCCGCCGTTGCTAGTCGCTGCTGCTCCCTCCTCCAATATTTCTCATCTTCTTTACATTTGTTTAAGAAGTTGATGCGCAAGATGGTCCGGCATTTGGAGTAATACTGTAGCACAGCTTCAGGTACGAGAGGATATTTTTCTATCAGTAAACGGCTTAGTTTACTGACGACTCCTGGTTCTTTATCAATGCCACGATAAGGATGGACCTGTTGAAATATCTCCTCAAACTGGACAAAGTGCGCAAACCATTGTGTTGATGGAACAGATAAGACACCTCTTGAAAGTTCCGAAACCCAAAAATCTCTTTCGTCTTCTCCAGCACCATTGCATGACATTTCTGGATGATCGTGATAAAACTTATCTGCTATATAGCCCGCAATGTACTCTTTGGATCCTTCGGAAATGATTTTCTCGTTTGACATGTCGCTGAGAGAATACTGTGCTTCCGGAGAGATGGCTGATCCCACGTATAGTAAGCGAGTTGTAGTTTCTTCATCATATTCAATGGCCGGTTCCGGCTTATCCACCAGAACATCAGGAACCATATTCGAGTGCATCTTTCGAACGAGAGTGTCGTAATCTATTTTTAAAACATCTGGATTGTTAAGCGACCAATTCAATAGCAATTTGCGAAGACGAAACCTGAATTCCACGGCAGTAGGGTTTGGATTAAATCCTCCGAAACTACGTATCATGCTGAACATATTCTCAACATAGTGTTGATTCAGCTTACTCAACTGCAAATACTCGTAACCTGTCATCGTGTCTAGGAATCCGTGCAGCTCTTGAAGTACATAGTGAAGATGAAGCATAGTGAAGTCTGTTCATCTTCGTGCATACCAAATGGAGCTTGAAAGACGTTATTGTTATTGTCGCGTGCTACCCGTGTGTTGAATAGATCTGAGAGGTCATTTATCATTTCGATAAAAGCTACGATTTCCTCAACTCCTCCACGATGTTTTAACAAGACTTGAATTGCCACTGCTGCGTTTCTGGAAAACATTTGGTATGCCGTACTGCAATTTTGCCGTTCCTGGCCACGTATATTAAGATTTTTTAATCCCAGCTTGTGAGTTAATCGCAATTCATGAGGTTGCTGTATTCGAATTAGTTCTTCAAACCATGTTCGGTTCAGAATTGCTCCTCCTGGTAATGTAATTGATCCATCAAGCACTTGATCTGTAAGCCGTTTCAATAAATGAGGAAAGTCCGGCATCCAGGAAATATTGTGATTTGTCAGAGGATGTTTAAATGTCGTGCTTGTAATAATTCCTTTCTCCATCTTTCCAAACCCCAAGTGCTTCCATATTCGCCGATTCTTTGGTCCCAAGTCAGATACACAGCCCACGACGTTCAGTCCGTTTTAATACAGCAATGTTACCAGGTTCAGTATACTCTCAGCGGAAGTGTCAAAGGAGTATTGTAGAGGCATCTTCCAGTCGGCGAATAGACCCCTGGCAGTGTACACGGTTACATTTTTCTCTCCACCAAACACTTGATCAAGACCAATGTCGAGAACGAACTTGCTATCTATGGTTATTTCATCTAATCCAATGACACACTGTGTCCATAAACTGTAATAATGGTGATCAATAAAATTGATGTTGAGGATACTGAATACGGGCATAATTGGTTGATCCGGTACTAGCTCCATCTTCGCCAAATGACTTCTTATAGTTGTTTCGTTGGGCAGTGGCAAATACTTCTCACGAACAAGATTGTAGGCTTTAGTTGACAAATTGTAAAGAGGAATGGCTTTTGATATATCTTCCTGATCCCACTTTACGAATTTTTGACCAGGATTTAACATCATTTTCTGCTGGCCTGCACTAAATCTTGATAAAACCGAATCCAGTTTCACCTTTAAGTCTGAAGTTTCTCGTTTGCTTTCTAAGAGCTTCTCCTCCAAGGATTCTATCCTTTTCTCAAGCTGTTTGACCTTTCCTTGGCATTCATTTTCATTTTCTTGAGCTTCTAGTAGCTTTGAGGTGAGGATCCGTTTTTCGGCAAGGTCACTCGTTGCGCTTTCAAGAGACTCCGATGCAGTGCAGGAACCGATTTGTATGAATATTTTTATGAACATATACTGAGTACCAATGCTAGAATAAAAGTAGGAAAACATTGGACCTTAAGTAGTAAAATATAATACCAGAAACTATACTAGGTATTGCGCTTGCTTTAAGCCTTTTTGATGCGTGATCGATGTAGTCCTCGGGACGGAAATGGATGCTGCATAATCCGTAGTTGTCGAGGATCTTGATTTCGCGAGTGGATTCAGTTACTGCTGTATTCTGCGCTTTGACGAACTCTTCCCAACGTTTCCTTTTCTCGGGTCGTACACTGTCTTCTTTTGGAAAGCGATGTACTACGGCATGCGTGGGCAACGAATGGTTTGGATAGAGGTTTAGCAGACAGCGTCGGACCATGATTAGAAACTCTTAATGATTACTTCCAAATGTTAATTTCCAAGTGAATTTAACTAAAAGTGGATTAATGCATAGCAGGAACACAGACAAACAACAGGAAGGACAAAGAAAGCAAAACAACCACTGACGACACAAAACACGATGACTAGTTCAACGACTGAACGACCTAATTTTTTCTTGCTTACTTGTTTTTTCTTGTTTTGATTTGAATTTACTTTTAAATAATAAATTGACAGGAGACCATGGCAACGTGCATCACGTATGTGCGTACGATGATTATGATGATTGGCATTATGATTGAGACAACTTTCTATTACGCGTATTATGGTTATCATAATAAATGACGCTCTATACAGATTACATTGTATTACAACGTTTTGGAAAAGGCATGGGTTGTCTTTTTCTGAGATACGAAACAACGAAGTTTGCGATAATGCTAATGTGAAAATTGGGGGCTGGGGAGGGGGGGAGGGGGTTTCGGGTATGGAGATTCAGAATCCGCTACAAAAAATTTTTACAGAAATTTTGACAATTCTCAATGAACGTTTTGAAGCAATGAGTCCAGAATTTTTACAAAACTGGTAAAAGCAATCTACAGACGGTATTAATCGAAATCACACACTCTAAGAGAGAAAGAGAGAGATCTTAATGCATATTATACAGGTCAAATGAAATATATTAATTAGTTACACCTTCCGTCCAAATAGAAATGAGAAAGTACTAATCTTGCGATAAGGCATCTAAATACTATAGTTTCGGGGGGTGGGGAGGGGGGGAGGGGGTTTCGGGTATGGAGATTCAGAATCCGCTACAAAAAATTTTTACAGAAATTTTGACAATTCTCAATGTACGTTTTGAAGCAATGAGTCGAGAATTTTTACAAAACTGGTAAAAGCAATCTACAGACGGTATTAATCGAAATCACACTCTAAGAGAGAAAGAGAGAGATCTTAATGCTTATTATACAGGTCAAATGAAATATATTAATTAGTTACACCTTCCATTAATTATTAATTTTTATTGGCATGTTATTACTATGAATTCGATAGTATGGAAAATATTCATGCAATATTTAAGCTGGAATGCATGGCGGTAGCTGCTGGAGTAATGTAAAGTACTACTAAGTAATATAATGCAATTAGTGAAATACTGAAAATATTGCTTGATATTCGCAAGTATGCAAACTGTTTTCAAAGATAGTAAATTGTATTCAGTACGTATTATATTTCACTACTCATTGAGCTTTACCATGAAACTGTCAATATTGGGTTGAAACTAGAAATCATGGCAAATATTCATGCATTAGGTATGCTGGAACACTGATTTGGTGTAGTTGCTGGAGTCACGTTGCCAGGTCGTCTGACCTTCCCCAAGCAAAATCGGGAGGTCCCCGTGCCAGCTAGCCTGTATTGTGTTTTACTTCGTTTCCATATGAAAACTAGAATTTACTTTATCAGCCTTGATATTATCCAATAAGGACCGAAAAATTACAGCAGGATTATCTCCGCTTTACAAGGATGTCGGGACGATTTCAAAAGTCATCAGTGATCTTACATATGAGGTCACATTATCCGATGGTTCAATCAAAGGCCCCTTACATATCCAAATGTTACGGCGTTATTATCCACGCCCTCAGCCTTCACCGTCTGCTTCACCTGAACCATCGCCTCCCCCTCAACCGTCATCGTCTCCGGCTTCACCAAATCTTATTCCTTCACAATCTCGGTACTCTCTACGTCCACGTGCTGCTGTTGACTATCGTGCCTGACCGTGGAACTAGCCAACATTTTCAAACTATACACTTCGAAATTGTCGTTTTGGCAGGGGGATTTTATGGGACCACTCATAGAGTTGCGGCACGCTAGTCTACATCTCACCAAATATAAAATGCTCTTGGCCATGCGGATATCACAAGGATAGGAAAAGGTGAACTGAAATATCTCAGTTCATGCTCAGATTGGATTTAGATTGATAAGCAAGTACAACTGACTCCATCAGTTGTAGTGCTATATAAATTATAAATAAATTCAAATCTCAATTTTTGTTAACAATAGTTGTTTAATAAATAAATATTCAAACCAAACTATCATTACGTCTGCCTTTTTCATAAATTATTATATCATGGATCAGGTCAAACAGGGGTGAAAGAAAAATTTGCTACACAACCTGTTACAATGACATAAATATAGTCTCAGAAATTTTGTTTAAGATTTGCACTATTTAATCTGACATTACAACCACATAATTAACTTCAGCAAACATTATCCTCTATATTCAATGTAATTTGCATTCAGATTGCTCCTCCGACGTAGATATTTGACGTTCACATTTTGAGACATTCCTCAACAAATCATTTCCCACAGATTTCCTCACTATCCTATTTGATACTGGCGTGAAGACGTTCGTGAAACCAAAATGAACCGTGATAAGCTAGGAACCGTCCACAAACACAACATTCGTATGATTTAGTTTGAGCTCTAATATGATTCACAAACTCCTTCTGTCAACTTTCTGCAAATTCCGTGAAGCATTTCCCACAATACGGTGTGGACTCTTCCATGGACAGCTGAAACGTGCGCTGCAAGACTTTCCGGACGAGCAACGGATTTCATACAAGTGGTACATTTAAAATCTCGCTCTCCGGTGTGTCTAGTCATGTGCAGTTGCAAACGTTGCGTAATATAAAAACCCTTTTGCCACGGCAGGTAGGCTGGAAGTTCATTTGCGAGTTTACACTGGCGAAAAATGTTATCAATGTGACATTTGCACTTGTCACGTCATATGCATGCTCACATTCAAGATATAAGTCATGATTGTACTGTATGCAATAAGGTGGTTTCGGCTATGGTCAATCTGTGGGGCCATTTGAAATTCCGCAGTAGTGTCTACCATCACAAATATAATGTCTGCGAGACTCTACCTTATCATACAAATGTTTCGTGTATATCTGCATTTTCATTATTTGCTTTTTTACCAAATCTGGCCCGCACGTACCACATTTGTGGGGACTTTAGCCAGTGTGGATACTTACATGTCCGTGCATTGCGCCTGCTCCGTATAATGCTTACTGCAAAGGGACATTCTTTCCGACGTCTTTCTATGAGTGCGATTGATATAGGTGCAGACAATTCGGTATTTGAAACGCATTTATTTTCGATGCGATCATCTATTGATCATTGCGCCTTCCTGATTTACTTTTGATGGCAATGATCACATCCACAGCGGTACACTGCCATATGTTGCGCTTTCAGTGAAGTTGTGTTATTGAATGCATTGTTACATAAAGTGCATTTGTGATGCGTCTCGCGAGTGTGGTTTGGCAAGTGCGTTTGCAGTCTTGATAAAGTTGGGTATGCTTTCCGACAAAGCATACAATCATACGGGGTCTACCCATTATGTAGCGCGATATGGTCTTGCAGTATATTGTATGATGTAACTGATTTGTCATAAAATATACAATTATAAGACTTGGAAGCGTTGCGACGTTTAATATGAGTTCTGCGATTTCCAAAAGTTTTAAGGGCAAATAGACACATGTCAAAATTATAAGGTCTCTCTTCAGAATGAATGTATAGGTGATAAAATATCCAGTCAATCGCCATTCCTACAGTTGTTGGGTGTATATGGTTTGCAATGTTTCGCCAATTAGTTTCCGATAGAAAATCAAACTTTCCTTTGTATATTCGAAAAAGCACCGCGATGTTTATACTTTAATTAAACCAATTACAATATTGCACACTCTAGCACCGTTTGGCAAATGTTTGACCAGGTACACCAAAACTGGTGTTGTTGTGGATAAACAGATATAGGATATCCGTCAAGTGATGTTCGTCAATATTTGGCGCTTAAAATCCGATCGATGAAAACGTAATGACGTCATTGTACTGGAACTCAAAGGTTTCAACGTGCGTTCCCTGTATATTGTCAGGTTGCGCCTATGTGTAATTCGAGAATAATAAACGTCCGCGGAACGAACCGAAACAGTTTGTCTACTAAAGCTCTAATTGGCTAGCACATGTTTTCTTTGTTCATTTTTCACATAAAAGGATATTTGTATTTTATGCTTTTAAGCCACACACATGCGGTCAAGCTAAACGTTTGTTGAGGTTGCGCTTAAGTGCAAACGTTACTCCACAGTGATTACATGTGTGAGATATAGAGGCAATGTGCAACAAGTGATGCTGCCTCAACAGTGATTTATTGAGAAAAGTGTTTTCACATTTGTTACATTTCAAAGGTTTTATACCACAATGACGTCGCCGCATATGACAAAAAATTTTCTACGATTTGCAAAACATTCCCTACATGTATCACAGTTGTACGCGTTCTGCTGTGTATGTGTTCGAATATGAGAATATAGCTGATTAGTACAACAAAATTCTTTTCAGCAAAATAGACAACTGTAGTTTCGTGCTACAGTTGCAGTCAGACGATGATGTTTCTTGTGTGCAACTTCAATGGCTTATTACTAATACGTCTTGGCGCACTCGGTGCACCTGCAACGCACCACGGGCTTGTGAAGTTTTACATGCCTTCTTGAATTTGAGTTGTCACTAAATTTTCTATTGCAGACTAGACAGGCGAATGGGCAAGCATTATTGTGCGTAAGTTTATGAATTTTCAATTGCCCATTTCGTAGAAATCACTTGTCGCAAAGATCACAGAGTAAGGGTTTCTTATTGGACTGACATTTCAAATGACGCTTTAATAGGCCGTGTGTTGCAAAGGATTTGCTACACTGGGAACACGGAAATAGGCTTCGTGCCTCAAGATGGTGGACTCTTTCGTAATATCAAAAGTCAATATTATTTTTGTATGCTTTGCTGCAGTCTCTACACTTGTACGGTTGTTCACCCATGTGATTCGTATATGGCTTTCAAAATGATGCTTGCGCAGACATATATTCTGGCACACAACGCAAGAGAAGCTCTTTTGAATTTCCAGTTTTCTGTCCTATCCGAGTGACGATATTTTCCAAAATTTTGTGGGTAACTTTTGCGGACATGTGCGGATAGCGGGTTTACTTTGTCATTTACTAAACTGACTATGAGTTGTCGAACCATTTAAATATTCAGGTCCTGGAATTAGTTCTGTTGCAAACTGTCACTGGTGAAATACAACCGATTGTCTCATTTCATAAAATACTAAATCACCAAAAGTGAAAATTTTCTTGTGTACGTCAAAAGCTATTAAAAAAATTATTTGGGTTCACTCGTTCAAATTTTAAATAATTTACTTGCTTCTGTTTGTTCAGTGACGATCAGACATTTTTTGCATGAAATATATACTGAATTGGTTTTCATTTTTCGAATGTAGACAATTTATTGTTCCACACTAACAATGTATTTCGGTTAGTCATTATGAAAACCTACTCTCGGTTCAGCAAGCTTTCATTCTTTAGGAATCCTTTCCGGCACACCTCTCAGCGGCGGTGAGATTTAATCCCTCCGTGGACTAACGCATATCACTTTTTGTGACAAAATCTTTTCCACGCAGTTCACAATTGTTCGGCGCCATTCCGCAATGGCGTCGACGTATTTGTAGTAGTTTAGTATAAAGTTGGCCAAAAGACGCGTCGCATAGTTCGCACCAGAACTCCTTTTCTTGTGTATGTACAATGACGTGACATCATGCAATATACTGCAAGACCATATCGCGTCACATATTAGGGAAACTCCGTACAATTTTTTCCTTTGTCCGAAAGCGTTTTAAACGTTACCAAGGTTGCAAATCAATATACCAAGCCACACGGGCGAGAAGCTTTACGAATTTATCTCTTGTAAGAAGGCATTCCATAATGCCACCTCATTGAAAAGGCAGCATGCAGCGGTGCACCGCTACCGATGTGATCATTGTTATCAAAATTACATCAGGAAAATGTAACCATTATTAAGGGATCGTACTGCGAATAAATACGTGTAGACAGGGGAAGACGTCGGATAGAATGTCATTTTTGCAGTACGCAATATGGCGGGGAGGTGCAATTGCAACGATATTTAAGTGTCCACACGGGTGAATGGCCCCACAAATGTGGTTCATGCGGCAGTGAATTTTCCAGAAAGGAAGCAATGAAAATTCACACGTGCTAGAGTCCCGTATGTCGCAGCATGTGTACTAAATCTTTCACAGCCAAACATCACTTTAGGTACACCTGAAAAAGTACTCTGGTTGGAAAGAGCACATTTGCCAAGTGTGCAATAAAATTGCATTTCTTCAAAATACTGCATCAGCATTACAAATATGGGCACTAATCTGTAACTCCGTTCGAATGTTCAGTATGTGCAAAAAAGTTTGCCACGGCTGCTAGGCTTGAAGTACATTTGCGAGTTCCAACCGGCGAAAAGTGGTATTAGTGTGACATTTGCAACAAGACATTTGGCCGACCAGCGCACTTGTCACGTCATAAGCATACCCACATTCAAGGAATGCGTTGTGAGTGTACTGTATGCAAGAAGGTGTTTTCGGCTAAGGACAATCTTCGGGGCCATTTCAAAATCCACAGTGCAGTCCTCCATCACAAATGTAATGTGTGCGAGAACAGTTTTTATAGAGAAAACCACACTGCACATGACTGGACACACAGGAGAGTGAGCCTTCAACTGTACCACTTGTATGAAGTCATTTGTTGTTCGGATAGACTTCAAGCACATGTTTTAGCTGTTCTTGAAATTAATACCATACCTTATTATGTGGAATATGCTCACAAGTATTTACAACGAGCGGACGGACTGACTTTGTGCATCATATTAATATTCGCAAAAAAGAGAATCCGTATGAATGCTGTGAATGTGGACACTGGTTCCCTTACCCTAGGTCGTTAAAGTCGCACGAACGCCTTCACGCGGAAGTAGTATTTTGATGGAATATTTTAGAACGGATTCGTGGAAGAACATGAAAGTTGGACTTAATACATCTACACGGAGGAGCAACGTTAATTCACAACAGTATATATTTATGTTTGTTTGCGGAAGTTATTTATCTGATCATGATTTCTGAAGGAATATTGTATAATTTAAACAGTTCTAATTCTGCCTATAGGTCATGAATGAACATACTTATACTTCTTCAAAATGTGGAAGGCATATTCGTAGTGATTTTTGGATTAAAGTGATATCATATCATTATGGAGAAAGATTGGCGTATATATTAATACGACATGAAGAAATTGTATTCTGATACCACAGTTTTGACAAATAAAACCGGATTCCTTATATGAAATATCATTTAACATGTCTCGGATTATTAGCGTCAATTTTAAAGTAATCATAAGTTCATTGTTCGTATATATTATGCAGTGTTGATAATTATTATTATTTTGAATGGATCAGCTCTTTGGAGACTGGACATCTAAATTCTTCAGCGAAATGAATGTGGTGACAAAATGTTAGTGCATTTTGAGTTCGTTTACAAGATAGCGTAACCGGTAGATACAAATTGTACATGAAACGTTTTCATTGAAAACGTTGCAGACCTTCTTTGATGCACACGTCTTGGGTATGCTTGTTGGGTAAAGCTCTCATAACAATTTTGTTGTCCTATTCAGGTATGTATTTTGGGACGTTCGTTTCATGTCACAGAATGGTTTTTTAATCGATGAAAAAAATAAAGAAAAAGGTTAATTACTTAAATGTATTTGAGTTACGTTAAATGAGTAAACAGAAGCTTGCGGAATAATTTTTTTGTCAGGGAGATTTAGTTTAGGATATTTCATCTGCTCCATCACCTATGATTTATTTCAAAAGGCGTGATCACCATATGTCTGCAATTCCTTTAATGTGAGTTGATTAAATATAAATCAGATTTGCAGAACTTTATTCAAGTGGCCCATGTGTCTACTACAGTATAGTTGCATGAAGAAACGACTACATGCTCATTCTGAAAATATGAACCATTTGGAATATAGACATAAATACCTACGCGGATTGTATTTGCTAGCAAGTTAATTAGATTAATGCAATGGCATTTTTTATAAGGCTAATATTGTCGTGGACGTTAGGAAACCTGTGAACTGTTAGCCATGATAAAATATACATAAATTTTCTATAAAGTGTATCAGCTGTTAAAGCTGCTATGTTACCGGATTTCCGCAAGCCGCATTAATCGTAGTTGCTTAACATTTGCACAAAAAAATTAGACACCCAGTGGAACAGACTACTTAATTCTGATAAATCTGCCTTATCCACCAAATACCAAAGAGGTAAAATGTTAAGTGAGCTAACATACAAAAATGCTTGGAGAATTCGCGCTATTTTGTTCGCTGTTGAATTCTTGTCATTGAATGGGAGTTCATTGACTACTACATTGATCAAGGTGCATCAACAGTATTATAATCGCTCGCGAATGGCTGTTTGCTAATGAATTATATTGATTCTACTCTTAGTTACAGTACGACTTTGTATACAAATCGGAGCGATCATGGACAGGCAGATTCGGAAAATATTTTAAGATATTTATTAATATTGTCACTGACTAACAAGAAACCTCTTTTTTTAAGCAATATCCAACAACGATGTTCGTGCAAGTGTTTCTCTCTACTCGAATTAGTTGATTGTAGACGCACCTATTTGATATATATTACCAGAAATAGAAACAAGTGTCAGAAATTACTGAATCAAGAATCAGTGGCTTACTGGCAATTATGCGGGAATAATATCCAGTTCTGAAACTAACGAAATTAAGATTCTTCCAGGATTGGGCGTGAATGATAAATCCCACATTAGTTCGAGAACACATGGCTTATATTATATAAATACAAAATACTAGCA
This sequence comes from Sinella curviseta, assembly GCA_004115045.4. Classification (NCBI taxonomy): domain Eukaryota; kingdom Metazoa; phylum Arthropoda; class Collembola; order Entomobryomorpha; family Entomobryidae; genus Sinella; species Sinella curviseta. The sequence goes on from CM023203.3 coordinate 40,749,946, forward strand.
GATTCATTCGCTGGGTTGCAAATTTCGTGGAAGCGGAAAAGTAGACAAAAAGTATTGAAGTAACTTCATACAAAGTAAACTGACATATTAGTATTTCTTGCAGTTGATTTCTCAAAGTAATGAAGACACATTCCGTGTCACGTATGGCGTCGATATATACTTCGTAACTGAAGACGAACTATCAGTTGATATTTAACAGAGTGACCGGAGGAAGTACAATTAACACGAGGTAGCACTACAAGGCGTAAATACAGCAATTTATGGTTCCTAATAATGTGCTATGAAGTGACCAAATAATGCTTCCGCTTTTGTTCTAAAACGTCCCAGCATCAGCAATCTTTGAAAAAGGTAATAAATGTTTTCAACGTCAATATTTCTGCCAAAACTGGATTTCGCACCAGTTTGCCTGCTTTGAAAATTTCACCATGTTTTATCTGGTGGATGGCGAGCAGGTGACAATTTATTATAACCGAAACAGCAATTGAAGATTCACGTGTTGGTCAAACCATACTACAAGTGTATGTATTACTATTGCAATTCCATATGCTCCATGTGAGGTTATATAAAATAATAAGTAGTACTTTTACTGTAACTCCTTGTCCACAATTATTGTGTATGTAAAATCCAATATTTTCGCGAGCTGAATAATTCAAAACCATACCTTTGCCAGTCATTGAAATGTCCTTTTTGTTCGCAGTCACAATCATCTTTTGCGTGTCAGCCACAAACCGGTTGAAACATTGTTGCTGACGCACGATATTGGTACTCTCACATATTACGGCCTTCCTTTTGCGTCGTTGTGCAAATCGATACCTGTACATAGGACAGCTTATCCAAATACATTAGCAATTATCAGTGGATTAATAGAATTATAAGATTTAATTTCCAATTATTAGCAAAGTTAATAGCTAACTATCGAAACACATCAGGTCAATTTAACTGAACATAGTTCGCTTCGTAACCATGGTTCGCGTAGGAAAGTTTGATATCGAACCAACGCATAGAAAGTAAAAACCGCGCGAAACCCTCTCATTCATTAATTTTTTACCATCGTAAAAAACGTTTACGCTTTGAGTGTGGAGATAAGATTATAAAGATTATGGGGGTGTACACCGTAGCTCGTTTATTATTATTTGCACCACCCACCCACCAATCATTAATGAGTCATTAATAATGACCTTTAACGACCATATAACGTCGGAAGTAGCAATATACACAGTGCCATGTGTTTCGGCACCCACCTCTAAGGTATCATAATTTATGCACGGCACCTTTAGCTCTTCGAACACAAAGAAGGACACGAAGACGACGACATGAGGGAGGATATTAGAGTTGGACTAATGGCATTTTTTTAACAAGTGGCCCAAATGGTAAAAATTGGTAAAAAAGGCCAAAACGACCACTATAAATTACAAATGGGTGAAAGTGGATATAAATTGATAAAACGATTACTACAGCTTACAAATGGGTGAAAATGGACAAAAATGGCCAAAACGATTACTAAAACTAACAAATGGGTGAAAATGGACAAAAGTGGCCAAAACAACTACTACAACTAACAAATGGGTAATAGTGGACAATAGCGGCCAAAACAACTACTACAACTAACAAATGGGTAGAAGTGGACAAAAGTGGCCAAAACGATTACTACAATTAACAAATGGGTGAAAATGGACAAAAGTGTAGTAGATGTAGGAATTTGTTAGTTGTAGTAATCGTTTTGGCCACTTTTGTCCATTTTCACCCATTTGTTAGTTGTAGTAATCGTTTTGGTCACTTTTGTCCATTTTCATTCATTTGTTAGTTGCAGTAATCGTTTGGCCACTTTTGTCCATTTTCACCAATTTGTTAGTTGTAGTAATCGTTTTGGCCACTTTTGTCCATTTTCACCCATTTGTTAGTTGTAGTAATCGTTTGGCCACTTTTGTCCACTTTTACCCATTTGTTAGTTGTAGTAGTTGTTTTGGCCACTTTTGTCCATTTTCACCCATTTGTTAGTTGTAGTAATCGTTTTGGCCACATTTGTCCACTTTTACCCATTTGTTAGTTGTAGTAGTTGTTTTGGCCACTTTTGTCCATTTTCACCCATTTGTTAGTTGTAGTAATCGTTTTGGCCACTTTTGTCCATTTTCACCCATTTGTTAGTTGTAGTAATCGTTTTGGCCACTTTTGTCCATTTTCACCCATTTGTTAGTTGTAGTAATCGTTTAGGCCACTTTTGTCCATTTTCACCCATTTGTAAGCTGTAGTAATCGTTTTATCAATTTATATCCACTTTCACCCATTTGTAATTTATAGTGGTCGTTTTGGCCTTTTTTACCAATTTTTACCATTTGGGCCACTTGTTAAAAAAATGCCATTAGTCCAACTCTAATATCCTCCCTCCTGTCGTCGTCTTCGTGTCCTTCTTTGTGTTCGAAGAGCTAAAGGTGCCGTGCATAAATTATGATACCTTAGAGGTGGGTGCCGCAACACATGGCACTGTGTATATTGCTACTTCCGACGTTATATGGTCGTTAAAGGTCATTATTAATGACTCATTAATGATTGGTGGGTGGGTGGTGCAAATAATAATAAACGAGCTACGGTGTACACCTCCATAATCTTTATAATCTTATCTCCACACTCAAAGCGTAAAAGTTTTTTACGATGGTAAAAAATTAATGAATGAGAGGGTTTCGCGCGGTTTTTACTTTCTATGCGTTGGTTTGATATCAAACTTTCCTACGCGAACCATGTTCGTAACTGAGTTTGTAATACATTTTACGTATTCTGAGTAGCCGCTGCCTTAACTTAGCATTCACATTATAAATTATCCGATGAAACGAGACGGATTGTAATTTTTAAGCAATTCACTCCATTTAAGAGGCAGACGCACTTCCTTAAAATTCTAGTTTGATCAAAGTTTGTAATATCATAATCAGACAGTTGTCTCATAAGAAAATCGAAATCATTAATCTTATATACAAAAGAATAAACGTCGTCTTCAAAAAAAAATTTCCTAGCATCCAAAATACCTTGGGAATTAGCAACACGAATATTCGTCAGTGCTTTTCCAGTTTACTTAAAATTGTACAGTTAGTATCGCTACTTTGGATCGAAATCGGAACGGTGAATTTCACGGTTGTTTTTCTGTTGAGATACTTCTTGGCATTCAAAATTAAAGTTTGAGAGCGAATCAATTTAATATTTTTTTGAATTTTTTTTGAAACCTGTCATAATCAATACATTTGTCTACTTTTTAAGACACAAGTGTTTTTCGTGTGAGAATCCGGTATTCCGGTTTTGTCAAAGCAGAGTATTCGTATGAGTAGTGTAGATAAGATTTGTGAAGTGTGATCCTCTGGAAAATTATTATCGTTGACACCTTTGTCAATTTCTTACATAAAAATAATTTGCTGCTGCTAAGCGCGCGCTTGTGCACACTGGTAAAAAACATTACGAATGCTGAATGTGTTGAATCATTAGTAAAAAAACTGTGGTGTGGACAATATTAGAAAAACTTGTAAACATTGTCACTAACATTAGTGCTTAATTTGTGACAAGTCGTTTGAAGTCATCACCAGTGTTAGTGTAAATATAGCCTGCCACACCAGAGAAAAGTCTTCCCACACTTGCAGACTGAAAATAAGCTGTTCCAGTACAAGAACCTAAAAAAATTGCCTCACACGTCCTGCGGACGTGCCAAGAAGTGGACGGAAATTTCAATAATATGTACGAAAATAAAAAAAGACCCCTCTTGAGAGGAACAGCATACCATATTTGAATTCAAACATTAAGTGCTGAAAAATACTTTATTTACAAAAGGAACGCCGCTTGTAAAGAACTTTCAGTGGAAACTATTTGGACCCTGGTTAAATTAAATATGCACTACATTGAGTTGTACAGCGTATAAGGTGCTGTACAGCAGGTATAGTGGCAAAGAGGGCAGAAGTTTATCTGAGTCCCGTGGCGCCTCCTTATAAGTTAGACGGAGGTTTAGTTAGGCTTGAATAGGTCGTCTGGCTTGAATAGGTCGTCTGGCTTGAATAGGTCGTCTGGCTTGAATATGTCGTCTGGCTTGAATAGGTCGTCTGGCTTGAATAGGTACTCTGGCTTGAATAGGTCGTCTGGCTTGAATAGGTCGTCTGGCTTGAATAGGTCGTCTGGCTGGAATAGGTCGTCTGGCTTGAATAGGTCGTCTGGCTTGAATAGGTCGTCTGGCTTGAATAGGTCGTCTGGCTTGAATAGGTCGTCTGGCTTGAATAGGTCGTCTGGCTTGAATTGGTCCTCTGGCTTGAATAGGTCGTCTGGCTTGAATAGGTCGTCTGGCTTGAATAGGTCGTCTGGCTTGAATAGGTCGTCTGGCTTGAATAGGTCGTCTGGCTTGAATAGGTCGTCTGGCTTGAATAGGTCGTCTGGCTTGAATAGGTCGTCTGGCTTGAATAGGTCGTCTGGCTTGAATAGGTCGTCTGGCTTGAATAGGTCGTCTGGCTTGAATAGGTCGTCTGGCTTGAATAGGTCGTCTGGCTTGAATAGGTCGTCTGGCTTGAATAGGTCGTCTGGCTTGAATAGGTCGTCTGGCTTGAATAGGTCGTCTGGCTTGAATAGGTCGTCTGGCTTGAATAGGTCGTCTGGCTTGAATAGGTCGTCTGGCTTGAATAGGTCGTCTGGCTTGAATAGGTCGTCTGGCTTGAATAGGTCGTCTGGCTTGAATAGGTCGTCTGGCTTGAATAGTTTGCTTGGCTTGAATCGGTTGCTTGGCTTGAATCGGTTGCTTGGCTTGAATCGGTTGCTTGGCTTGAATCGGTTGCTTGGCTTGAATCGGTTGCTTGGCTTGAATCGGTTGCTTGGCTTGAATACGTTGCTTGGCTTGAATACGATGCTTGGCTTGAATAGGTTGCTTGGCTTGAATCGGTTGCTTGCCTTGAATCGGTTGCTTGCCTTGAATAGGTTGCTTGGCTTGAATAGGTTCCTTGGCTTGAATAGGTTGCTTGGCTTGAATAGGTTGCTTTGCTTGAATACGTTGCTTGGCTTGAATAGGTTGCTTGGCTTGAATCGGTTGCTTGCCTTGAATAGGTTGCTTGGCTTGAATAGGTTGCTTGGCTTGAATAGGTTGCTTGGCTTGAATAGGTTGCTTACAAGGTAGGTTGGTTGCAAGACCCGATACAAGCTACCTTTGAAAATCCGACTGAAATCAGAGAGTACACCACAACTCTATTGCTTACTTCCGCATCATTTGGGCATCGCTGGGGCAGGACTTGTGCCAATCGAAGAACAATCCCGTCCAAGTAAACGACGCACTGCAGGGTTTCGGACAGGAGTCCTTGGCGTTGGGAGCCGTTGGGATGGACTCCTAATTGGTGAGGGGGAGCTCGGACTTCCTAAGCGTCTCTGCTGCGCCTGTGGAGAAAACAAACAAATACTTTTTGTTTGGAAATCTTTAAGATAATCGTGAACATTGCGCAAGAGCAATTTAAAGTATATTAAATGTAAAATGTTGTTACATGTATACGGAGATCAGCCGCCCGGTTGGAGAGTACAACATCTCTCCAGCTATTTATTTGCTCGCGTGGTTGCTGCATAACTTCGATTTGGGCTGGAGTGAAGCATGTTAATAGTTGTGACTGCTGCGCGACTGTGCCGGCCACTGTTTTCGCTCTTGAGTCGGGCCGCCATTGGCGACCTTCTCCTGTAGATATTCAGAAACAAAATTTACTAGTATGCAATTTCCAGTTAATCAAGAAGTGAATGTGCATCTCGGCATCATTTGGAATTTTTAAATAAGCAAATATAACTTACGTTCGCAATTTTCTATTTACTTGAGGACCTCCAGAAGGCCGTTGTTGGCTGCAACCAACTTGTCAAATTTGGCACGTTCATTGGGCGTTACTTTCTCGTCAGCAGCTGAGCTTGATATTTCTAATAATCGCCCCAAGCGACTCTCCGTTTTCAATGGGGGCTGTGCCGGAAACGAGGGAGGACGCCTCTTGGCGAGCTGCTTGGGAGTCGTTTGGATTTTCCCGGAACCTTCGTGGGCGGAGATGGAAAGACGTCACGTCGTCGTCCTCCAAGTCGCCAGAAACATGTGTGGCATATTGTGTGGTCGCATTTTAATGACGGCCACTGAGCCATTCGCTCCTACATTATTTTCACTTGTAATCTCTCTCCGTTGTAAAACGACTTGTCGCAACTGCATTTGCTGCGGGTTCATTGCGTTGATCTGCACTATGCGCAGTGATAAGGCTTCTTACTGTGCCAGGAGCTGATCCTACTAATGTGTCGAATAATTGTATTCCGCTGGCTACAAAACGATCCACATTCTCTTCCACAACGTTGCATACTGGCATGCCACAGGCTTCGCTTTCGTTCCCCGCAGTGTCGGCATTTGTAGGGTGTCTCCCTACTCTGTCCGCTGGCGCTATACGTGCCGTGCCAGTTGACTGATGTGCAGGTGCAGGTGACGTGGCATTAGATCCTCCTTCAGCCAGCACATTCGTATCGTGCCTCTCCGTTGTGCCAACTTCTGCAGTGGGTAGAATGGAAAAGTCCTCAAAAACACTTTCTGCATCATTCGAATTTGTAAGGTGGCTCACTTGTTCGTCATGTCCTGTTTCGTTTACTGCAACCTCTTCTTCTGCGCGAATAGATGGGGATGCGGGTGAGTTTCTACGGATGACTACCGTGTCACCGTGCACAATTACATAATCGGGGTCACTGAAAATCCATCCGAATACTAATCCGTACACCGTATTTTCCGCAAATACTGCATCCTTGTTGCTTCCATTTTTCAATATTCCTTCCGCTTCTTGTCTTTTGGGACCCATCAAGAATCCCAGAGTTGGTCGCAGCCGACGCCCATCCTCCACAATGCCATTGACGTAGTCGTTCACGCCCACATAAAAGTTTCTATATACGTTTCCTGCGGTGGCAAGACTGCACATTGTTTGGAATCCGGCGACGCTTTGGGAATTTTTTTCTCTTAATTCCATGTTTCCAGAGAGAAGCAAGGTCCTCCATAATGATGCATAATGTCCATCAAGATGAATCTCTATGTACACAACAATTGGACTCTCACGATCCAATTCTGTGTCGGCATGTTTTTTCCTATGCATAACTGCTAGTTACGGAAACGTTTTATCTATAACGAACCTTTTGTGAAGTCTTCTGGAAATACTAATACTAATTTAATTTACATTTAAATGCAACCTGTCATAAAAATCAACTCAATGTGTTGAAATATTTGTATAAGAACTATTGCACTTACATTTTTACACTTGTTTTTACCTACTTCTATTAGCTGGCATTTTTGTTCCGAGTATATCCAGTTATTATTGAACCCAACTGTCTATTGATTACAAGTGACTGTTCACATCTGTTGTGGATCTATATATTTCATGTATTTCGCTAATGTACTTGGGTCGCGTCAACCCTAATTGGTACTTTATTAGTGCGTTGACGCCTTGCATCTCCTAAACAAAACATTTTAAGCATGGCAGAAACGGACACGTATTGTATTTCCTCTACAACCTGTGCAATCTTGATTGGTAGAATTATGTAGACTATTTCATATAGAGAATATTTTATTCATCCAAAAGAAATCATGACTTTAGTGCTAATCTTTCATCAAACTTTTCTTTGAAAATAAAATATTTTCTTTGGATAAATGCTTATTTTTTAAGACCTGTTTGGTGGTAAATTTGAAGGCTAACTGGATATATATTTACGGATACTTTTATTTTAAATTTTTGGTTATGTTAATAATTTTTACCACAAAGTCATGATTTTTGGAACTTTTTTTGTGCATTTTTTTGACAATGTAATTCATCAACATTGCATTTATACTCTGACGGTATGACTGCTTATAATGGAATTGGTTTAGCCTGGAAAATAAATGAAGTTTTCAGCTGAATGATAAGGAAAGTAATTTGTGACTGGCAGCAGTTAAAAATTAGCTTAAAGTTTATTCGCCCCAGTTTATAATTGAAATACGCAACGGGCTTACCAAATTCTATAATTGCTCACATACACTAATCATATATGACAATTTTTACATCTTACTGGGAGAGACATGATTCATAGTCCAATATTTATCTATCGTGTAACATTAATGGATAGCATTTCGTATTGCGTAATGCCGTTTAATGTCGAGAATTTACCTGCAATAACTGAACTTGATTGACAAAGCAAAATCACACTGTCACTACTTTCTATATGGCCTAGAATTGGACTGGGTTATTGCGACCCTATACACAAGCAGATGGTGAGAATTAATACCCGCATTATTTTAGGTTGAACCGAAGAAAGAGCCAAGTTGAATTTAACCAAAATTACGTATTGATTCTGACAGCCATCGTCGATTGAATCCTAGAAAAATCTCTCTAAGTCTCCAAAATAGTATAATGTAGTGCAACAGTACTCCCTTTTTGAAAAATCGTCAACAATTGCAACATGGATTATCACCTGCTTCCCTTGTGGTGAAAATTATTCAGCAGTGATTTATTTTCTGTCGCTGCTGTAACTTTGCAGAAAAAGGAATCATTTTAAAATTCAATTTTAAATTCAATATTTAAAATTGAGAACCAAATGGCTCCTTTTTCTGCAAATTATCGGCAACATTTTTAATCGTACCTAGCTGAACTACTTTTACTTTAATTGATAGACTGCTTGTGATAAAAGTGCTTACACCACCAACAAGACAAATTAGTGAAATCTGTGCAGGAATTTATTGTCTAACCTTTCGTGCTTGTATCTGCATTTCTGTGTTCGTGCTGGAGCAAAGCCTTACAAATGCACATCGTGAATAAAGACATCTTACAGTGAAAGCCAACCCCAATCAAGTTTCAGTTTAATTGCACTGGTTGTGGAAAAGCTATACTGCAACCGTACTCACACTCTGAAGATTACTTACAAGTGCAGGGCTTCGAAAAAGTGCAGGGCTATCGAAAATGCCAGTGGTAACGCGTTTTGCGCTGACGCCGGAGGAGTTGGCTTTGGTGAAGAAATCTACGGAAATAGGCGTCTGGCTATTGGACATTATAGTTGAGAAAATAAACTCCACCGACGGTGTCTCACATGAGTTCGTAGAAAATCACGCCAGAACGTGCCTTCAAGACCGTGCAAAGCACACAAAAGAAAAGATTGACTTCGGTCTGAAGAGAACAAAAATCGTTGTGAGGTCTGGGCGGTACGCCACGCTTGATGCACAACAGACAAAGGTGAATGGCGACAAGTGTCTGGATTCCAGTTTGCCCGTTCTCATGTTCATTCAAGTCTGTTGTGAAGGCGCATATTCAATGCTATGGAGAACAGCCCTGCGCACTGATGACAAGGAAAACCTTGCCATCATATGGGAGTGCGCGAAATGGTACGACGAGCTGAATGACCATTTAGTGTCTGGCAACAAGTACGAGCATGTATATGACAAAATGTCAGACTACTCCGCTTACCTATTTGACGGTGGAATGCCAGGCGAACAATTCGCGTGGCCTATGGGGCTAGTGGCTCAAGCCAAGTAAGGTGTTTTCCGGAGAAATGCGTATAAGCATTATATTTTAGAGGAGGATTCGGTGTATGGGGTTCTAGCTGGATGGGAGTGGAAGGACAAAGTTATCGCCCACGGCAACTCCGTGATAATTAGGAAGGACGACAGAGCCTTCATTATAAGTGCAGTTGATTTAAACTGCGAGAAGAGATGCCTTGCGGACACACAGGCGAAAGGTAGTACAAGTGTAGATTCTGCGAGTGAGCGTACCTCGTCCCTTCCAATGCCGAGCAGCTCAAGAAGCTCCACACCCGCAGAAAAGCTTTCAGCTGCGACATCTGCGGAAACCACATCACGGAGTTCCGCTCGTGAGCACAGTCCAACGAAACGCCCATCTAGTGGCCTATTTGTGGTGATGAAAACTGACCAATTCGGCTATACTCAAGTTAACTACGCATTCGCGGTTAGTATTGAGAAGCGTAAAGGTGACACACCGAGAAAAGGACTTACGGGTGTATGCTTTGCGGGTCAAGATTTTCTTTCTGCTGCTGCAGCAAGTAGCGATGCCAATGCCACAGTGGTGACAGGAACTATAAATGTCACATATGAGCCATTTGAAGACTTGGCACCAAGACAGTCATCAAGAAAGAGCGCGTTCTTCTGTGCTACTCAGAATGAGCCTAGGTTAGGAATTAACCTGGGGAGCCCACTGACAATCGTGTGGCTGAAAAAATATCCAGTGGGTGAAAAAAAGATTTTTTCGTCGAAAGTTTTTAAATTTTGTCGTCAAATTTTTGGTTTTCTGGACCAGCGTTTGGCTGAATCATCCAGAATCATCCATTTTGGTTAGGTTAGGACTATCTTGACGGAGCGACTTGCTCAGCATAGAAAGCCCTGGCTGAATCATAGCGGTAATGCATTTTGGCTGAGTGACTTTCTCAACACAGAAAGCCCTGGCTGAACCATACCGGTAATTCATCTTGACGGAGCGACTTGCTTAGCTCAAAAAGCCCTGGCTGAACCATACCGGTAATGCATTTTGGCTGAGTGACTTGCTTAGGATAGAAAGCCCTGGCTGAAGCATTCCAGTAATGCATTTTGGCTGAGTGACTTGCTTAGCATAGAAAGCCCTGGCTGAAGCATACCGGTAGCGCATCTTGACGGAGCGACTTCCTCAGCATAGAAAGCCCTGGCTGAACCATACCCGTAATGCATTTTGGCTGAGCGACTTGCTTATCTCAGAAAGCCCTGGCTGAACAATACCGGTAACGCATTTTGGCTGAGTGGCTTGCTTAGCAGAGAAAGCCCTGGCTGAAGCATACCGGTAATGCATTTTGGCTGAGCGACTTGCTCAGCATAGAAAGCCCTGGCTGAAATATACCCGTAATGCAGTTTGGCTCAGGGACTAGCTTAGCATAAAAAGCCCTGGCTGAAGCATACCGGTAATGCATTTTGTCTGAGCGAGCTTAGCTCAGAAAGCCCTGGCTGAACCATACCGGTAATGCATTTTGGCTGAGCGACTTGCTCAGCATAGAAAGCCCTGGCTGAAATATACCCGTAATGCATTTTGGCTGAGCGACTTGCTTATCTCAGAAAGCCCTGGCTGAACAATACCGGTAACGCATTTTGGCTGAGTGGCTTGCTTAGCAGAGAAAGCCCTGGCTGAAGCATACCGGTAATGCATTTTGGCTGAGCGACTTGCTCAGCATAGAAAGCCCTGGCTGAAATATACCCGTAATGCAGTTTGGCTCAGGGACTAGCTTAGCATAAAAAGCCCTGGCTGAAGCATACCGGTAATGCATTTTGTCTGAGCGAGCTTAGCTCAGAAAGCCCTGGCTGAACCATACCGGTAATGCATTTTGGCTGAGCGACTTGCTCAGCATAGAAAGCCCTGGCTGAAATATACCCGTAATGCATTTTGGCTGAGCGACTGGCTCAGCATAGAAAGCCCTGGCTGACATATAACCGTAATGCATTTTGGCTGAGAGACTTGCTCAACACAGAAAGCCCTGGCTGAAGCATACCGGTAATGTATATTGACGGAGGAACTTGCTCAGCACAGAAAGCCTTGACTGAAGGATACCGGTAATTCATCTTGACGGAACGACTTGCTTAGGATAGAAAGCCCTGGCTGAAGCATTCCAGTAATGCATTTTGGCTGAGTGACTTGCTTAGCATAGAAAGCCTTGGCTGAAGCATATCGGTAATGTATTTTGGCTGAGTGGCTTGCTTAGCATAGAAAGCCTTGGCTGAAATATACCCGTAACGCATTTTGGCTGAGTGACTTGCTCAACACAGAAAGCCCTGGCTGAAGCATACCGGTAATGTATATTGACGGAGGAACTTGCTCAGCACAGAAAGCCTTGGCTGAAAGATACCGGTAATTCATCTTGACGGAACGACTTGCTCAGCATAGAAAGCGTACATTGGCTTTGCTGGAATTATTATCAGTTGAACTTTTAGATGACTGTATTAACGAATTGATTGGAATACATGCAATACTAAATACACTAAGTCTCCTTTAGTATACCCACACTGTAATCGACATTTTCCCAAGTGACTGCAATGCACAATTCATCATAATGCAGGGCAGCTCGACCAGCATGTAAAGTACAGCAGGCCTGGAACGCCTCGCTTAGGCACGACGTGGTTAGCGGTGTTGCACATGTATAGGTATGTAGCATACATTCGGTTGATATGCAGGTGTGAGCTCGTCATACATGGGCGCATACGGTATGTGGTTAGGTACATGTGTGAGGGTACGCCCGTTGATATCATTGTGGGATAGGTATCTTTATTCTGCTTGAATGCAAGATCCGTCCTGCTTGCATTTTGGCTATGCACAACCTGTTTAATACATACCTATATATTGATGAGCTAAGCTCAATAAAATACATTAGACCGTATGTATGTATGACCGACCATGAAGCAATAAAAAGCGTATGAGTCTCAGCGTTCGCCACTTAGTCTTGTTTGATACTTCATTGAGTGCAGTAAGAACTGTTAAACCGAGCTGTAGAATTATATTTCCTTATACTTCGTTCCGACAACTTTCCTATCATTTTCGAATTATTGGTACATAAGCTTCCACATCAATTATTCCAGAAATAACAGGAGAACCTAATCCGTTTTTGTTGGTATATTTTTTTGTGATATTAGCAAGTGGTTTGTGCAGAGGACATATGATCTGATGTGATTATTTTGTTATAGTTATATTTATTGCAACTTACTTTCATAAGAATATTATAAGTGCTGTGTTAAACTATCAAAAATAACTAACCAAATCTTTTTTTACTTTTAAACAGAAATTCCAGCCGATGGAACAGACGTCAAACTTATAGAGAACCGAATGCTTAAAACCGATGACGGGGCCACATTTGAAGTCTGCAAGTTTAGACTATCGCGAGTTACTTCATGGGAAATGGCTAATGACATCCTCAGGGATAATCCAGGAAAGGCAGCATTTTACCGGAAAGACAGAAACATGCTGTTGGCTGTCGAACTTGGAAATGACCAATTGTCTGTTTGGTATCCTTATAAAAGAACGCCGGTAAGGTTCTTGTGTTACTTGTCATTTAAAAAATTTAGAACCATGTCTACTTTCCAATGTCAAATTTTCTCTTTTTAAATTACAGAGGGTGGTGATGATCACGTCAACCTTGAGCGACTGGGAACAATGTTCCAAATTCCAAGCAATCGGATTGTGGGAAGGGATCTTGAAGAGAATGGAGAAAAATCCAGGGTGTGCGCACAGTGCCTATCAAGTTCCTTGCCAGCGCATGGACTGCAGCTTTTACGACTTTTTGGTGCTTTGTGGATTTATCTCAAAGCCGTTGGTTGAACTGAAGCATCGTTTTTTCTACCAGTACAAATTGGCAATTATTACCTTTACTGAAAACGGAGTTCGGAAAAGGCGAGTTGGAGTGCTCGTTGAACCGAAACAGCGGGTGGAGATAGAAAAGTATTTCCGGTCATATAAATAATTACACACTTTGAGTACGAGTTATGAGCACAGTTTTGATTGTATGATTTAGAAATTTAGAACGTATTGAAATATAAACAATTGTCACTTAAATATTATGTAATATTTATGTCCAACATTTTAGTAATTAACTATCTCATTTGTCCGTCATGTAGTTTTCTGTCAAATATTCTTTTTAAAAATAAGATTATAAAATTATCTACTATGGTATCAATATCTTACTAAAATGAACATGACAATGCGTTTGTAAACAGCTATGTTTTCGGAATTGTTGAGTGTTTAATGAATATATATGTTTGGTCTAAGAAAATTAATTATGAGAAATAATCTCATAGGTAAGATAATTTAAGAATTTTGCGGAAATTCTTTGCCTACAGTGTATATGTCAAACCTAATATATGATGCCTAAAATAAATTCGTTTATTTGGTAAGCATTATTGAATATATATATATATATATGTAAAATGGAGTATATTATAACATGTTTAAACCAGCAGAACTTAAATTGAGCACATTGTAGTTTTGAAAAATTTCGAGAAACAATTTCATTAATTTGATTTAGTTAATACTGCTACACATCTTGACTGCCAATTTATCCCATTCTCGACAACAAGGACAGAAATGTATTTTTTAGAACACCGAAACAAGGCGTTATTTGTTTACTTGGTGCACTGAGCCGTTCTAGCTTCAGACATATATTCACGTCTGCTTTAGAACTGCGGTGGGAAGGATTGTGGCAATTGAAAATAATTGAGCTTAATCACTCATGTAGACTGTCTCTGAGTGTTATCGCATATTTATTTGGATGTGACAGGCTGTAGAGTGCTTATCATGTTTTTCTGGGGACGGCGTGATTTGCATATATTTCATTAGGGATCATGGTAGGCGCAGCACCGAGTACATAGTTCAGTTGATCTAGCTGTGTGTAAATACATGTAAAAATGAAATGCCGTGGAGTAATAGCATACAATAATTTTTGAACAAGGAGCATTCATTTTTTCAATTATCTGGATGTGTAGAGAACATGGCATATCTTGTCAGCATTGAATTGAGTAAGGAGATGGGTTATCCATGGCGCATCCAGGGTTATCCATCCATGTTCTGCATTGGAGGTGCTGAGCGCACTCGCACTGAATGATATGAAATGGACGATAGTTGTGACAATTTATGTAAATTTTTTAAGGCAATTAACCTTACTGAGTGCATATCGAGCCATGGTAACGAGTAAGGTGATGAGTTGTCCATGGGAAGGAATACGTGGCATGTATATCGTTCCATGCCAATGTCTGGAAGCGTCCAAGAAGGTGCATATTGATTAGCGTAGTACGTCCGCACCACCTTCCGAAAAAGTATAAATAGGGGTGCGTCGCTAGAGAGTCTCTCAATGTATCTCTAACCTTGGGAACATGCTGTGTCTTGTAATCTCTCTTACTAGTGCATACTCAACAAAAAAATTTTCTTGCGAATATTTCTGAGTCTTTCTGCAGGAAACAATTCTGTAGAAATTTAGTGAGTGAGGAAATCTGAAGAATATTTAAAGCAGCTGGTAGAGTGTAAAGCTTGAGTGGTGTAAAGTGGCGATGCGGTTTTTTCTTGAGCATTCAAGTGTTGACCAGTTCAGTATACATTTTGGTGTGGAATTGTGACTTTTCTTAAGCTAGGTGGTTTAGTCTGTGTGAGTAGGAAGGAAGGATATTTAGTTTAAACTGTGAGTTTCTCGATTTCTGGAAATATTTCAAATTTGTGATAAAGTTGAAATTGAGGCAATATACTCTATCGTGTCATGACCCGTGCTTAAGAGTTAGTAGAAAATCTTAAAGTTAAAAGAATTTTATATTCTTGTAATTTCATCCGGTGATACGCTTTAATTGAGAACTATGGCACAAAGCCCAATTAAATAGTAAGTGAACACTTATAATATATATGAGAATTTGTAAATGTATCCTGTGGCGCATTTGTGAATAATTGTGATTTAAATGTCTCTGTAGTGGTTGCAATATAAGTAGTTAGTGAAATAGTTGGCTTATTTATTTTGGTTGTTTGTATTTATTTAGGAGATGGAGGTATGCACGCCGCAGGCCGGGGAAGGTCCCTTAGTAGTGACGAGAGTGTTAGTGACGCAGAAATGGCGACATATGTAAAGATCCATACAACTAAACAAGACTAGAACCAAGAAATTTTTTATGGTCCCCGATTTGGCCAAAAATTCGCACACTAGTAGATTTTGATGCGCTGATTTTAGATCTGCAATCTGTTTATAACTTTTTAACTCGTGGCGTCCCCTACAGGGCAAAAAAGGCGGGAAAATACAGTTGTCAGAATTAGCTGAAAATTGATTATGTGGTACTTCCAAGCACGCTGAATAACATGGTGAAAACCGATTTTCAAAATTTTGATCGTGGCGACCCCTAGAAGGAAAAAAGGCGGGAAAAATTTAGTCGTCAGAATTAGGTGAAAATTAAGTATTTGGTACTTCCAAGCACGCTAAATAACATGGTGAAAACAGATTTTCAAAATTTTGATCGTGTCGCCCCCTAGAAGGAAAAAAGGCGGGAAAAATTCTGACGACTAAATGTTTCGTTCTGTGGTTCAGTGGTTCGACTGGGCGCCCCATTAAGAAATGAGCAAAAGGAGTTGTCAGCAATCCCCGAGGTTCAATTCCAAACCAGAAAGCCCCCTTGGACTTGAAGTACATACTATCTTTGTATGATGCGGCCTATAAAAGTCATAGGAAAATATTTCCCAACCCGATGAAAACAATCGAGTTGATTGTTAAGTTCGTAGGCCACAAATTGAAAGATACGGATGTGAAGTGTCTCTGGGCAGACTCGACCCGGAGCAAGGCCGGATTTAGCTGGGTATATTTTCACATAATACACAATTTAATGGTTAAAAGCTAATTATTTATAGAGTTGAATATATATATTTGAAGAGTCCAAATTAATTTGTAAATTTGTTTTTAAATAGTTCCACAACGAGTATTTTCCTACCCTTTATGCGGACACTCTGGAATTTCAAGAATATATGTCATTCCGTAATACGTCAAAGGACAACAAACGAGGTAAAACTGACACAGGGAAAGGAGGGAAGGTTCATAATGATGAGGAAGACAACGACGAAGAACAATCAGAGGAGGAACCAGCTACAACATCAAAGAACATGAACAATGTACAATCTGAAGAAAAAGAGTACAAGCCGGCAACCATCTGTGGCTTTGTTGGTCAACGAGTTCAACGATACTTCGTGAACCTTAAGCTTCGACCAATCCCGCTGCTTTACTTCTAAAGTTGAATCGAGAGTGGTAAACTGATTAATGAATACGGTGTATATTGGTTTGATTTTTTTGTTGTTGGAGTTGTCGGCATTGTTGTAACCGTTCGTATTTTTGTCTATTTTCCTTCTATAGGGTCGCGTGGGCAAGATGCGATTAGGTTGGACATTCCTCAACCCATCCGAGCTCAAGCTGATAAAATCATGAAGGGCCCAGTTTGGAAAAGAAAATTGCGTTTACCGGAACGGCTCCGCGCCAAGTACGACTTAAGTAAAAGGGATGCAGACAGTACTAGCGATTCGGCTAGTAAGTACTTAATTTTATTTATTATAATCTGTGTATACTCTAAACTATCAATATTTGAGGATTAGAAATAATGTATTGTAATGAAATTATTTCCGATAGCGAATAATAATAACAATATAATTGTAACCTCTGGATTAAAATTACGGAATCTCTTATTTGTATATATTTTTTGTAGCATCCGACGAAGATATAGAAGAAGCGCAACAACGCGTGTCAGGTGCAGAAGAAATTGAGACAATTTCTGGGGTAAGAGCTCAGCTTGACGACGCAAAGCGTCGAAGGGCCTGTCGTTTGTGTATGTGTGTCGTGTGTGTGTATGTGTGTGTGGTGTGTATATGTGTGTGGTGTGTGTATATGTGTGTGGTGTGTGTATATGTGTGTGGTGTGCGTATATGTGTGTGGTGTGTGTATATGCGTCGTGTGTGTATGTGTGTCGTGGATGTCTGTCTGCGTGTTTTTATGTGTTACGTGTGTGTATGTGTGTCGTGTGTGTATGCGTGTCGTGTGTGTATGTTTGTCGTGTGTGTATTTGTATATTTGTGTCGTGTGTATGTGTGTCGTGTGTGTTTGTGTGACGTGTGTGCATATGTGTCGTGTGTGTATGTGTGTGTGGTGTGTGTATATGCGTCTGGTGTGTGTACATGTGTCGTGTGTGTATGTGTGTGTGGTGTGTGTATATGCGTCTGGTGTGTGTACATGTGTCGTGTGTGTATGTGTGTGTGGTGTGTGTATATGCGTCTGGTGTGTGTATGTGTGTCGTGTGTGTATATGCGTCTGGTGTGCGTATGTGTGTCGTGTGTGTATGTGTGACGTGTGTGTATGTGTGTCGTGTGTGAATGTGTGTCGTGTGTGTATGTGTGACGTGTGTGTGTGACGTGTTTGTATATGTGTCGTGTGTGTATGTGTGACGTGTGTGTAGCTGTGTCGTGTGTGTGTGTGACGTGTGTGTATTTGTATATTTGTGTCGTGTGTATGTGTGTCGTGTGTGTATGTGTGTGTGGTGTGTATATGCGTCTGGTGTGTGTATGTGTGTCGTGTGTGTATATGCGTCTGGTGTGTGTATGTGTGTCGTGTGTGTATGTG
The DNA here is from genome assembly GCA_004115045.4 of Sinella curviseta. Classification (NCBI taxonomy): domain Eukaryota; kingdom Metazoa; phylum Arthropoda; class Collembola; order Entomobryomorpha; family Entomobryidae; genus Sinella; species Sinella curviseta. The sequence continues at coordinate 40,768,051 of CM023203.3, forward strand.
TGTCGTGTGTGTATGTGTGTATGTATATGTGACGTGTGTGTATGTGTGTCGTGTGTGTGTGTGTGGTGTGTGTATATGTGTGTCGTGTGTGTGTGGAGTGTGTATATGTGTGTGTGGAGTGTGTATATGTGTGTGGTGTGTGTATATGTGTGGTGTGTGTATGTGTGTCGTGTATGTCTGTCTGCGTGTTTTTATGTGTTACGTGTGTCGTGTGTGTATTTGTGTATGTGTGTATGTGTGTCGTGTGTGTCGTGAGTGTATGTGTGTCGTGTGTGTGTGACGTGTTTGTATATGTGTCGTGTGTGTATGTGTGACGTGTGTGTTTGTTTGACGTGTGTGTATGTGGGTCGTGTGTGTATGTGTGACGTGTGTGTATTTGTGTATGTGTGTATTTGTGTATGTGTGTCGTGTGTGTTTGTGTGACGTGTGTGTATGTGTGTCGTGAGTGTATGTGTGTCGTGTGTGTATGTGTGTCGTGTGTGTATGTGTGACGTGTGTGTATGTGTGAGGTATGTTTATGTGTGATGTGTATGTATGTGTGTCGTGTATGTGTGTCGTGTGTGTATGTGTGTGTGGTGTGTGTATGTGTGTGTGGTGTGTGTATATGTGTGTAGTGTGTGTATGTGTGTGTGCTTGGTGTATGTGTGTCGTGTGTTTATGTGTGACGTGTGTGTATGTGTGACGTGTGTGTATGTATGTCGTGTGTGTATGTGTGACGTGTGTGTATGTGTGACGTGTGTGTATGTGTGACGTGTGTGTATGTGTGTTGTGTGTGTATGTGTAACGTGTGTGTATGTGTGACGTGTGTGTATGTGTGTCGTGTGTGTATGTGTGTCGTGTTTGTATGTGTGTCGTGTGTGTATGTGTGTATGTATATGTGACGTGTTTGTATGTGTGTCGTGTGTGTTTGTGTGACGTGTGTGTATGTGTGTCGTGAGTGTATGTGTATCGTGTGTGTTTGTGTGTCGTGTGTGTATGTGTGACGTGTGTGTATGTGTGTCGTGAGTGTATGTGTGTCGTGTGTGTATGTGTGGCGTGTGTGTATGTGTGTGTGGTGTGTGTATATGTGTGTGGTGTGTGTATATGTGTGGTGTGTGTATGTGTGTCGTGTCTGTCTGTCTGCGGGTTTTTATGTTGTTCGTGTGTCGCGTGTATGTGTGTCGTGTGTGTATGTATGTCGTGTGTGTATGTGTGTGTGGTGTGTGTATATGTATGTGGTGTGTGTATATGTATGTGGTGTGTGTATGTGTGTGTGGTGTGTGTATATGTGTGTGGTGTGTGTATATGTGTGTGGTGTGCGTATATGTGTGTTGCGTGTGTATGTGTGTCGTGTGTGTATGTGTGTCGTGTGTGTATGTGTGTCGTGTGTGTATGTGTGTCGTGTGTGTATGTGTCGTGTGTGTATATGTGTATGTGTGTCGTGTGTGTATGAGTGTGTCGTGTGTGTATGAGTGTGTCGTGTGTGTATATGTGTGTGGTGTGTGTATATAAGTGGTGTGTGTATGTGTGTCGTGTGTGTATGTGTGTCGTGTGTGTATGTGTGTGGTGTGTGTATGTGTGTCGTGTGTGTATGTGTGTGGTGTGTGTATGTGTGTCGTGTGTGTATGTGTGTGGTGTGTGTATGTGTGTCGTGTGTGTATTTGTGTATGTGTGTATTTGTGTATTTGTGTCGTGTGTGTATGTGTGACGTGTGTGTATGGGTGTCGTGTGTGTATGTGTGTCGTGTGTGTATGTGTCGTGTGTGTATTTGTGTATGTGTGTCGTGTGTGTATGAGTGTGTCGTGTGTGTCGTGTGTGTATGTGTGTCGTGTGTGTATGTGTCGTGTGTGTATTTGTGTATGTGTGTCGTGTGTGTATGTGTGTGTGGTGTGTGTATGTGTGTGTGGTGTGTGTATGTGTGTCGTGTGTGTATGTGTGTATGTATATGTGACGTGTTTGTATGTGTGTCGTGAGTGTATGTGTGTCGTGTGTATGTGTGTCGTGTGTGTATGTGTGTCGTGTGTGTACGAGTGTATGTATATGTGACGTGTGTGTATGTGTGTCGTTTGTGTATGTGTGTGTGGTGTGTGTATATGTATGTGGTGTGTGGTGTGTGTATATGTGTGTGGTGTGTGTATATGTGTGTGTATATGTGTCGTGTATGTCTGTCTGCGTGTTTTTATGTGTTACGTGTGTGTATGTGTGTCGTGTGTGTATGTGTGTGGTGTGTGTATGTGTCGTGTGTGTATTTGTGTATGTGTGTATGTGTGAGGTGTGTTTATGTGTGTCGTGTATGTGTGTCGTGTGTGTATGTGTCGTGTGTGTATGAGTGTGTGGTGTGTGTATAGGTGTCGTGTGTGTATGTGTGTCGTGTATGTCTGTCTGCGTGTTTTTATGTGTTACGTGTGTCGTGTGTGTATGTGTGTGGTGTGTGTATTCGTGTCGTGTGTGTATGTGTGTGGTGTGTGTATTCGTGTCGTGTGTGTATGTGTGTGGTGTGTGTATTCGTGTCGTGTGTGTATGTGTGTCGTGTATGTCTGTCTGCGTGTTTTTATGTGTTACGTGTGTCGTGTGTGTATGTGTGTCGTGTGTGTATGTGTGTCGCGTGTGTATTTGTGTATGTGTGTCGTGTGTGTATGCGTGTCGTGTGTGTATGTGTGTCGTGTGTGTGTGTGTATGTGTGTGGTGTGTGTATGTGTGTCGCGTGTGTATTTGTGTATGTGTGTCGTGTGTGTATGCGTGTCGTGTGTGTATGTGTGTCGTGTGTGTGTGTGTGACGTGTGTGTATTTGTATATTTGTGTCGTGTGTAGGTGTGGTGTGTGTGTTTGTGTGACGTGTGTGTATATGTGTCGTGTGGGTATGTGTGCGTGGTGTGTGTATATGCGTCTGGTGTGTGTATATGTGTCGTGTGTGTATGTGTGTGTGGTGTGTGTATATGCGTCTGGTGTGTGTATGTGTGTCGTGTGTGTATTGTGAAAGTAAATGTGGGTGTTCTCGCTGTTGACTTATGCTTTTAGCTACCTACGCACTTAATATTATGCGCTGCCTAACCGCTTTCCAATAACATGATTCTTATGCTTACGCTTTTTTTAGGTCAGGTCAAGTCCACAGCGAACACTTCCTCTTGGTCTCCAGGGGATGAATCAGAAGTAGTGGTGGAAATGGTAAATGATTCACACACGCACGCACAGACGAATTGTTCAGTATAATATTTTTCATTAACTATTTTATTTTTCAGCTGCATATAACTCTATGCACGTCTTCTCATCACACAAAGTGCCAATAATAACATATTCTCAATTAACTGTCTTCGCCAATTATCTCACAACAATGACACAACAAAACAAAAACCAACACTTATTTTTTATATCCACTCAAATGGATTTACGCCTACTCGACGTAATCGTGATGACGCTAACTATCTTCCTCTCTTTCCTTTCCTTCCTTCTTCTAGCTCAGCTCAACAACGAATGCCTAACCAAAAAACTAAAACTGTTTTTGCTTGTCCTCTCCTTCTTTGCTTCTCTCTATATTTTACTAATAACAAACTGACAGCTGGGGTATCCCCGTAATGCTAAAACTCTAGCTGTTAAATTCAAAACCTGCGCCTCTCTTTTACTTTGTTAACTTTTTGTGGGCTTTGGCCCTCTCTTCATAGTATGTGTGTCGTGTGTGTATATGCGTCTGGTGTGTGTATTTGTGTCGTGTGTGTATGTGTGACGTGTGTGTATGTGTGTCGTGTGTGAATGAGTGTCGTGTGTGTGTGTGACGTGTTTGTATATGTGTCCTGTGTGTATGTGTGACGTGTGTGTAGGTGTGTCGTGTGTGTGTGTGACGTGTTTGTATGTGTCGTGTGTGTATGTGTGACGTGTGTGTATGTGTGACGTGTGTGTATGTGTGTCGTGTGTGAATGTGTGTCGTGTGTGTGTGTGACGTGTTTGTATATGTGTCCTGTGTGTATGTGTGACGTGTGTGTAGGTGTGTCGTGTGTGTGTGTGACGTGTTTGTATGTGTCGTGTGTGTATGTGTGACGTGTGTGTATGTGTGTCGTGTGTGTATGTGTGTCGTGTGTGTATGTGTGTATGTATATGTGACGTGTGTGTATGTGTGTCGTGTGTGTATGTGTGTCGTGTGTGTATGTGTGTATGTATATGTGACGTGTGTGTATGTGTGTGTGGTGTGTGTATGTGTGTCGTGTGTATATGTGTGTGTGGCGTGTCTATATGTGTGTGTGGCGTGTCTATATGTGTCATGTGTGTATGTGTGTCGTGTGTGTATGTGTGTGTGGTGTGTGTATGTGTGTGGTGTGTGTATGTGTGTCCTGTGTGTATGTGTGTATGTATATGTGACGTGTTTGTATGTGTGTCGTGAGTGTATGTGTGTCGTGAGTGTATGTGTGTCGTGTGTATGTGTGTCGTGTGTATGTGTGTCGTGTGTGTATGTGTGTCGTGTATGTCTGTCTGCGTGTTTTTATGTGTTACGTGTGTGTATGTGTGTCGTGTGTGTATGTGTCGTGTGTGTATTTGTGTATGTGTGAGGTGTGTTTATGTGTGTCGTGTATGTGTGTCGTGTGTGTATGTGTCGTGTGTGTATGAGTGTGTGGTGTGTGTATATGTGTGTGGTGTGTGTATATGTGTGTGGTGTGTGTATATGTGTGTGGTGTGTGTATATGTGTGTGGTGTGTGTATATGTGTGTGGTGTGTGTATATGTGTGTGGTGTGTGTATATGTGTCGTGTGTGTATGTGTGTCGTGTATGTCTGTCTGCGTGTTTTTATGTGTTACGTGTGTCGTGTGTGTATGTGTGTGGTGTGTGTATGTGTGTCGTGTATGTCTGTCTGCGTGTTTTTATGTGTTACGTGTGTCGTGTGTGTATATGTGTGGTGTGTGTATTTGTGTATGTGTGTCGTGTGTGTATGTGTGACATGTGTGTATGTGTGTCGTGTGTCTGTGTGACGTGTTTGTATACGTGTCGTGTGTGTATGTGTGACGTGTGTGTTTGTGTGACGTGTGTGTATGTGGGTCGTGTGTGTTTGTGTGTCGTGTGTGTATGTGTGAGGTGTGTGTTTGTGTGTCGTGTGTATATGTGTGTGGTGTGTGTATATGTGTGTGGTGTGCGTATATGTGTGCGGTGTGTGTATGTGTCGTGTGTGTATTTGTGTATGTGTGTCGTGTGTGAATGTGTCAGGTGTGTTTATGTGTGATGCTTGTGTATGTGTGTCGTGTGTGAATGTGTCAGGTGTGTTTATGTGTGATGCTTGTGTATGTGTGTCGTTTATGTGTGTCGTGTGTGTATGAGTGTGTGGAGTGTGTATATGTGTGTGGTGTGTGTATATGTGTGTGGTGTGTGTATATGTGTGTGGTGTGCGTATATGTGTGTGGTGTGTGTATGTGTGTGGTGTGTGTATGTCTGTCTGCGTGTTTTTATGTGTTACGTGTGTCGTGTGTGTATGTGTGTGGTGTGTGTATGTGTGTCGTGTGTGTATTTGTGTATGTGTGTATGTGTGTCGTGTGTGTATTTGTGTATGTGTGTATGTGTGTCGTGTGTGTATTTGTGTATGTGTGTATGTGTGTCGTGTGTGTATTTGTGTATTTGTGTATGTGTGTCGTGTGTGTATGTGTGTCGTGTGTGTATGTGTGTCGTGTGTGTGTGACGTGTTTGTATATGTGTCGTGTGTGTATGTGTGACGTGTGTGTTTGTTTGACGTGTGTGTATGTGTGACGTGTGTGTTTGTTTGACGTGTGTGTATGTGGGTCGTGTGTGTTTGTGTGTCGTGTGTGTATGTGTGTCGTCTGTGTTTGTTTGTCGTGTGTGTATGTGTGACGTGTGTATGTGTGTCGTGTGTGTATGTGTGTCGTGTGTGTATGTGTGTCGTGTGTGTATGTGTGTCGTGTGTGTATGTGTGTCGTGTGTGTATGTGTGTCGTGTGTGTATGTGTGTCTTGTTTGTTTGTTTGTCGTGTGTGTATGTGTATCGTGTGTGTTTGTGTGTCGTGTGTGTATGTGTGTCGTGTGTGTATGTGTGTCGTGTGTGTATGTGTGACGTGTGTGTATGTGTGTCGTGTGTGTATGTGTATCGTGTGTGTTTGTGTGTCGTGTGTGTATGTGTGTCGTGTGTGTATGTGTGTCGTGTGTGTATGTGTGACGTGTGTGTATGTGTGTCGTGTGTGTATGTGTGTCGTGTGTGTATGTGTGTCGTGTGTGTATGTGTGACGTGTGTGTATGTGTATCGTGTGTGTATGTGTGTATGTATATGTGACGTGTGTGTTTGTGTGACGTGTGTGTATGTGTGTCGTGTGTTTATGTGTGACGTGTGTGTATGTGTGTCTTGTGTGTTTGTTTGTCGTGTGTGTATGTGTATCGTGTGTGTTTGTGTGTCGTGTGTGTATGTGTGTCGTGTGTATATGTGTGTCGTGTGTGTATGTGTGACGTGTGTGAATGTGTGTTGTGTGTGTATGTGTGACGTGTGTGTATTTGTGACGTGTGTGTATGTGTGACGTGTGTGTATGTGTGTCGTGTGTGTATGTGTGTCGTATGTGAATGTGTGTCGTGTGTGTATGTGTGTCGTGTGTGTATGTGTGTCGTGTGTGTATGTGTGACGTGTGTGTATGTGTGTTGTGTGTGTATGTGTGACGTGTGTGTATTTGTGACGTGTGTGTATGTGTGACGTGTGTGTATCTGTGTCGTGTGTGTATGTGTGACGTGTGTGTATGTGTGTTGTGTGTGTATGTGTGTCGTGTGTGTTTGTGTGACGTGTGTGTATGTGTGTCGTGTGTTTATGTGTGAGGTGTGTGTTTGTGTGATGTGTGTGTATGTGTGAGGTGTGTGGTGTGTGCATATGTGTGTCGTTTGTGTGTGGAGTGTGTATATGTGTGTGGTGTTTGTATATGTGTGTGGTGTGTGTATATGTGTGTCGTGTGTGTGTGGAGTGTGTATATGTGTGTGGTGTGTGTATATGTGTGTGGTGTGTGTATATGTGTGGTGTGTGTATGTGTGTCGTGTATGTCTGTCTGCGTGTTTTTATGTGTTACGTGTGTCGTGTGTGTATTTGTGTATGTGTGTATGTGTGTGTGTGTGTGTTGTGTGTATGTGTGTCGTGTGTGTGTGACGTGTTTGTATATGTGTGTTGTGTGTTGTGTGTCGTGTGTGTTTGTTTGACGTGTGTGTTGTGTGGTGTGTGTGTATGTGTGACGTGTGTGTATTTGTGTATGTGTGTATGTGTGTCGTGTGTTTATTTGTGTATGTGTGTCGTGTGTGTTTGTGTGACGTGTGTGTATGTGTGTCTTGAGTGTATGTGTGTGTGTGTGTATGTGTGTCGTGTGTGTCGTGTGTGTATGTGTGAGTATGTTTATGTGTGATGTGTTGTATGTGTGTGTGTATGTGTGTCGTGTGTGTATGTGTGTGTGGTGTGTGTATGTGTGTGTGGTGTGTGTATATGTGTGTAGTGTGTGTTTGTGTGTGTGCTTGGTGTATGTGTGTCGTGTGTGTATGTGTGACGTGTGTGTATGTATGTCGTGTGTGTATGTGTGACGTGTGTGTATGTGTGTTGTGTGTATGTGTAACGTGTGTGTGTATGTGTGCGTGTGTGTATGTGTGTCGTGTGTGTTGTGTGTGTGTGTGTATGTGTGTATGTTATGTGCGTGTTTGTATGTGTGTCGTGTGTGTTTGTGTGATGTGTGTGTTGTGTGTCGTGAGTGTATGTGTTGTGTGTGTTTGTGTGTCGTGTGTGTATGTGTGACGTGTGTGTATGTGTGTCGTGAGTGTATGTGTATCGTGTGTGTTTGTGTGTCGTGTGTGTATGTGTGGCGTGTGTGTATGTGTGTGTGGTGTGTGTATATCTGTGTGGTGTGTGTATGTGTGTCGTGTCTGTCTGTCTGCGGGTTTTTATGTGTTACGTGTGTCGCGTGTTGTGTGTGTGTGTGTATGTGTGTGTGTGTGTGTGTATTGTTGTGGTGTGTGTATTGTTGTGTGTGTGTGTTGTGTGTGTGGTGTGTGTATTGTGTGTGTGTGTGTGTATTGTGTGTGGTGTGTGTATTGTGTGTTGCGTGTGTATGTGTGTCGTGTGTGTTGTGTGTGTGTGTGTTGTGTGTCGTGTGTGTATGTGTGTGTGTGTGTTGTGTCGTGTGTGTATAGTGTGTCGTGTGTGTTGAGTGTGTCGTGTGTGTTATGTGTGTGGTGTGTGTATATAAGTGGTGTGTGTATGTGTGTCGTGTGTGTATGTGTGTCGTGTGTGTATGTGTGTCGTGTGTGTATGTGTGTGGTGTGTGTATGTGTGTGGTGTGTGTATGTGTGTCGTGTGTTTATTTGTGTATGTGTGTATGAGTGTCGTGTGTGTATTTGTGTATGTGTGTATTTGTGTATTTGTGTCGTGTGTGTATGTGTGACGTGTGTGTTGTGTGTGTGTGTGTATGTGTGTCGTGTGTGTATGTGTGTCGTGTGTGTGTGTGACGTGTTTGTATTGTGTGTGTGTGTATGTGTGACGTGTGTGTTTGTTTGACGTGTGTGTATGTGGGTCGTGTGTGTATGTGTGTCGTTTGTGTATGTGTGTGTTTGTGTGTCGTGTGTGTATGTGCGTGTATGTGTGTCGTGTGTGTATGTGCGTCGTGTGTGTATGTGTATCGTGTGTGTTTGTTTGTTGTGTGTATGTGTGTCGTCTGTGTATGTGTGTCGTGTGTGTATGTGTGTCGTGTGTGTATGTGTGTCGTGTGTGTATGTGTGTCGTGTGTGTATGTGCGTCGTGTGTGTATGTGTATCGTGTGTGTTTGTTTGTCGTGTGTGTATGTGTGTCGTGTGTGTATGTATATCGTGTGTGTATGTATATCGTGTGTGTATGTGTTTATTGTGTGTATGTGTCGTGTGTGTATTTGTGTATGTGTGTCGTGTGTGTATGTGTCGTGTGTGTATGAGTGTGTCGTGTGTGTATGAGTGTGTGGTGTGTGTATATGTGTGTGGTGTGTGTATATGTGTGGTGTGTGTATGTTTGTCGTGTCTGTCTGTCTGCGTGTTTTTATGTTTTTCTTGTGTCGCGTGTTTGTGTGTCGTGTGTGTCTGTGTGTCGTGTGTGTACGTGTGTATGTATATGTGACGTGTGTGTATGTGTGTCGTGTGTGTATGTGTGTCGTGTGTGTATGTGTGTCGTGTGTGTATGTGTGTGTGGTGTGTGTATTGTATGTGGTGTGTGTATGTGTGTGTGGTGTGTGTATATGTGTGTGGTGTGTGTATATGTGTGTGGTGTGCGTATATGTGTGTTGCGTGTGTATGTGTGTCGTGTGTGTATGTGTGTCGTGTGTGTATGTGTGTCGTGTGTGTATGTGTGTCGTGTGTGTATGTGTGTCGTGTGTGTATGTGTGTCGTGTGTGTATGTGTCGTGTGTGTATTTGTGTATGTGTGTCGTGTGTGTATGAGTGTGTCGTGTGTGTATGAGTGTGTAGTGTGTGTATATGTGTGTGGTGTGTGTATATGTGTGGTGTGTGTATGTGTGTCGGGTATGTCTGTCTGCGTGTTTTTATGTGTTACGTGTGTCGTGTGTGTTGTGTGTGTGTGTGTATGTGTGTGGTGTGTGTATGTGTGTGTGTGTGTTTTTGTGTATGTGTGTATGTGTGTCGTGTGTGTTTGTGTCTGTGTGTATTTGTGTATTTGTGTATTTGTGTCGTGTGTGTATGTGTGACGTGTGTGTATGTGTGTCGTGTGTGTATGTGTGTCGTGTCTGTCTGTCTGCGGGTTTTTATGTGTTAGGTGTGTCGAGTGTATGTGTGTCGTGTGTGTATGTGTGTCGTGTGTTTATTTGTGTATGTGTGTCGTGTGTGTTTGTGTGATGTGTATGTATGTGTGTCGTGTATGTGTGTCGTGTGTGTTGTGTGTGTGGTGTGTGTATTGTGTGTGGTGTGTGTATTGTGTGTGTGTGCGTATGTGTGTGTTGCGTGTGTATGTGTGTCGTGTGTGTTGTGTGTCGTGTGTGTATGTGTGTGTGTGTGTTGTGTGTTGTGTGTGTATGTGTCGTGTGTGTATTTGTGTATGTGTGTCGTGTGTGTATGAGTGTGTCGTGTGTGTATGAGTGTGTCGTGTGTGTATTGTGTGTGGTGTGTGTATTAGTGGTGTGTGTATGTGTGTCGTGTGTGTATGTGTGTGGTGTGTGTATGTGTGTCGTGTGTGTATGTGTGTGGTGTGTGTATGTGTGTCGTGTGTGTATGTGTGTGGTGTGTGTATGTGTGTCGTGTGTGTATTTGTGTATGTGTGTATGAGTGTCGTGTGTGTATTTGTGTATGTGTGTATTTGTGTATTTGTGTCGTGTGTGTATGTGTGACGTGTGTGTATGTGTGTCGTGTGTGTATGTGTGTCGTGTGTGTATGTGTCGTGTGTGTATTTGTGTATGTGTGTCGTGTGTGTATGAGTGTGTCGTGTGTGTATGAGTGTGTGGTGTGTGTATATGTGTGACGTGTGTGTATGTGTGTTGTGTGTGTATGTGTGACGTGTGTGTATTTGTGACGTGTGTGTATGTGTGACGTGTGTGTATGTGTGTCGTGTGTGTATGTGTGTCGTGTGTGTATGTGTGTCGTGTGTGTATGTGTGTCGTGTGTGTATGTGTGACGTGTGTGTATGTGTGTTGTGTGTGTATGTGTGACGTGTGTGTATTTGTGACGTGTGTGTATGTGTGACGTGTGTGTATCTGTGTCGTGTGTGTATGTGTGACGTGTGTGTATGTGTGTTGTGTGTGTATGTGTGTCGTGTGTGTTTGTGTGACGTGTGTGTATGTGTGTCGTGTGTTTATGTGTGAGGTGTGTGTTTGTGTGATGTGTGTGTATGTGTGTATGTGTGTCGTGTGTGTATGAGTGTGTCGTGTGTGTATGAGTGTGTCGTGTGTGTATATGTGTGTGGTGTGTGTATATAAGTGGTGTGTGTATGTGTGTCGTGTGTGTATGTGTGTCGTGTGTGTATGTGTGTGGTGTGTGTATGTGTGTCGTGTGTGTATTTGTGTATGTGTGTATGAGTGTCGTGTGTGTATTTGTGTATGTGTGTATTTGTGTATTTGTGTCGTGTGTGTATGTGTGACGTGTGTGTATGTGTGTCGTGTGTGTATGTGTGTCGTGTGTGTGTGTGACGTGTTTGTATATGTGTAGTGTGTGTATGTGTGACGTGTGTGTTTGTTTGACGTGTGTGTATGTGGGTCGTGTGTGTATGTGTGTCGTTTGTGTATGTGTGTGTTTGTGTGTCGTGTGTGTATGTGCGTGTATGTGTGTCGTGTGTGTATGTGCGTCGTGTGTGTATGTGTATCGTGTGTGTTTGTTTGTTGTGTGTATGTGTGTCGTCTGTGTATGTGTGTCGTGTGTGTATGTGTGTCGTGTGTGTATGTGTGTCGTGTGTGTATGTGCGTCGTGTGTGTATGTGTATCGTGTGTGTTTGTTTGTCGTGTGTGTATGTGTGTCGTGTGTGTATGTATATCGTGTGTGTATGTGTTTATTGTGTGTATGTGTCGTGTGTATTTGTGTATGTGTGTCGTGTGTATGTGTGATGTGTATGTATGTGTGTCGTGTGTGTATGTGTCGTGTGTGTATGAGTGTGTCGTGTGTGTATGAGTGTGTGGTGTGTGTATATGTGTGTGGTGTGTGTATATGTGTGGTGTGTGTATGTGTGTCGTGTCTGTCTGTCTGCGGGTTTTTATGTGTTACGTGTGTCGCGTGTATGTGTGTCGTGTGTGTATGTGTGTCGTGTGTGTACGTGTGTATGTATATGTGACGTGTGTGTATGTGTGTCGTGTGTGTATGTGTGTCGTGTGTGTATGTGTGTCGTGTGTGTATGTGTGTGTGGTGTGTGTATATGTATGTGGTGTGTGTATGTGTGTGTGGTGTGTGTATATGTGTGTGGTGTGTGTATATGTGTGTGGTGTGCGTATATGTGTGTTGCGTGTGTATGTGTGTCGTGTGTGTATGTGTGTCGTGTGTGTATGTGTGTCGTGTGTGTATGTGTGTCGTGTGTGTATGTGTGTCGTGTGTGTATGTGTCGTGTGTGTATTTGTGTATGTGTGTCGTGTGTGTATGAGTGTGTCGTGTGTGTATGTGTGTCGTGTGTGTATGTGTGACGTGTGTGTATGTGTGTGGTGTGTGTATGTGTGTCGTGTATGTCTGTCTGCGTGTTTTTATGTGTTACGTGTGTCGTGTGTGTATGTGTGTCGTGTGTGTATGTGTGTGGTGTGTGTATGTGTGTCGTGTGTGTTTTTGTGTATGTGTGTATGAGTGTCGTGTGTGTATTTGTGTATGTGTGTATTTGTGTATTTGTGTATTTGTGTCGTGTGTGTATGTGTGACGTGTGTGTATGTGTGTCGTGTGTGTATGTGTGTCGTGTGTGTATGTGTGTCGTGTCTGTCTGTCTGCGGGTTTTTATGTGTTACGTGTGTCGCGTGTATGTGTGTCGTGTGTGTATGTGTGTCGTGTGTTTATTTGTGTATGTGTGTCGTGTGTGTTTGTGTGATGTGTATGTATGTGTGTCGTGTATGTGTGTCGTGTGTGTATGTGTGTGTGGTGTGTGTATATGTGTGTGGTGTGTGTATATGTGTGTGGTGTGTGTATATGTGTGTGGTGTGCGTATATGTGTGTTGCGTGTGTATGTGTGTCGTGTGTGTATGTGTGTCGTGTGTGTATGTGTGTCGTGTGTGTATGTGTGTCGTGTGTGTATGTGTGTCGTGTGTGTATGTGTCGTGTGTGTATTTGTGTATGTGTGTCGTGTGTGTATGTGTGTCGTGTGTGTATGTGTGTCGTGTGTGTATGTGTGTCGTGTGTGTATGTGTCGTGTGTGTATTTGTGTATGTGTGTCGTGTGTGTATGAGTGTGTCGTGTGTGTATGAGTGTGTCGTGTGTGTATATGTGTGTGGTGTGTGTATATAAGTGGTGTGTGTATGTGTGTCGTGTGTGTATGTGTGTGGTGTGTGTATGTGTGTCGTGTGTGTATGTGTGTGGTGTGTGTATGTGTGTCGTGTGTGTATGTGTGTGGTGTGTGTATGTGTGTCGTGTGTGTATTTGTGTATGTGTGTATGAGTGTCGTGTGTGTATTTGTGTATGTGTGTATTTTGTGTGTATGTGTGTCGTGTGTGTATGTGTGACGTGTGTGTATGTGTGTCGTGTGTGTATGTGTGTCGTGTGTGTATGTGTGTCGTGTGTGTGTGTGACGTGTTTGTATATGTGTAGTGTGTGTATGTGTGACGTGTGTGTATGTGTGACGTGTGTGTATGTGTGACGTTTGTGTATGTGTGACGTGTGTGTTTGTTTGACGTGTGTGTATGTGGGTCGTGTGTGTTTGTGTGTTGTGTGTATGTGTGTCTTGTGTGTATGTGTGTCGTGTGTGTATGTGTGTCGTGTGTGTATGTGCGTCGTGTGTGTATGTGTATCGTGTGTGTTTGTTTGTTGTGTGTATGTGTGTCGTCTGTGTATGTGTGTCGTGTGTGTATGTGTGTCGTGTGTGTGTGTGTCGTGTGTGTATGTGTGTCGTGTGTGTATTTGTGTATGTGTGTATGAGTGTCGTGTGTGTATTTGTGTATGTGTGTATTTGTGTATTTGTGTCGTGTGTGTATGTGTGTCGTGTGTGTATGTGTGACGTGTGTGTATGTGTGTCGTGTGTGTATGTGTGTCGTGTGTGTATGTGTGTCGTGTGTGTGTGTGACGTGTTTGTATATGTGTAGTGTGTGTATGTGTGACGTGTGTGTATGTGTGACGTGTGTGTATGTGTGACGTTTGTGTATGTGTGACGTGTGTGTTTGTTTGACGTGTGTGTATGTGGGTCGTGTGTGTTTGTGTGTTGTGTGTATGTGTGTGTTGTGTGTATGTGTGTCGTGTGTGTATGTGTGTCGTGTGTGTATGTGCGTCGTGTGTGTATGTGTATCGTGTGTGTTTGTTTGTTGTGTGTATGTGTGTCGTCTGTGTATGTGTGTCGTGTGTGTATGTGTGTCGTGTGTGTGTGTGTCGTGTGTGTATGTGTGTCGTGTGTGTATGTGCGTCGTGTGTGTATGTGTGACGTGTGTGTATGTGTGAGGTGTGTTTATGTGTGTCGTGTGTGTATGTGCGTCGTGTGTGTATGTGTATCGTGTGTGTTTGTTTGTTGTGTGTATGTGTGTCGTCTGTGTATGTGTGTCGTGTGTGTATGTGTGTCGTGTGTGTGTGTGTCGTGTGTGTATGTGTGTCGTGTGTGTTTGTGTGTCGTGTGTGTATGTGTGACGTGTGTGTATGTGTGAGGTGTGTTTATGTGTGACGTGTGTGTATGTGTGTCGTGTATGTGTGTCGTGTGTGTATGTGTGTCGTGTGTGTATGTGTGTCGTTTGTGTATGTGTGTGTTTTCGCGTCGTGTGTGTATGTGTGTCGTGTGTGTGTGTGACGTGTGTGTATGTGTGTTTGTGTGGAGTCCACACACTCCATGTGTGTGTGGACAGATTGTTTATACTTTTCTCGTTTCGGTTTGTTTTGATTTTGGTTGAAAGGTGAACTCAGTTAAAGTTAAATGTCCAACAGTTTTGTTTGGTTATCTTCAGTAATTGGTAATGTTGTTGTTCCTGTCAGGGATTTTTATATGTACAAGGTAAGTGTAAAAGATTTTAGTAAAAGTCAAGAAAATGAAACTGAATTGTTTAATTGTTGGTTTAAGCTGAGTATGTATAATAATTTAGATTAGGTTAGTTAATGAAGCTGTCGGTTATTGTTTTTATTGTAGATACTCAAGATCTGTTGGATTTGAAAGCTGCTGTTGGCGTCAATTAACCGAAGAGGAGTTAATTTCTTACTTTCTGTGGGATATGGAATTTCGACGTGGTAGTGGAGGAGGCGGCTACGTTGGTGATAGTAAGTTAAGTTCATAATAAAGAGCAGCAAACTGATATGTACAATATGGTCATTCATTAAAGTAATAATGAATAATGTTGAATCAGTATTTGTTGATTATAAATGGCATAAATTTGTGGTTTGTTTGTTATTATTTTTTTCCTGGATGACGTGCATACGAGGAAAAAGTGTAGTTGTACGGGCCAGCCGGCTGGATGGCTCGACCGCCTCCAATGAAGGAAAAACATTACACGTTATCCAGAAATACACTGGAGAGCCTTCATAAAATCAACGTGTCTGGCAATCACTTCCTCGTGAGTCCGGTAGGAGCAAACACCAACCGACAATCTCCAATTCCGACCATGTACCACTCCGACGTCAACTACGACGTGATGCGAGACCATAGAGGAGGAGACGGGAGAAAACGGGAGGAGCCCAAGAGGCAGTGGCTGAGTGGCTGGGATCACTAGTTCGATAATCTGTCACAACAGTTGCGGAAAAGCGGTCTTGGTAATGGTGGCAGCGGTGACGGGACGGTGATGATCAGAGCGAGAGGAATAACCCACCAGCAGGGACAAAACTGTCCGAACAACTGGCAAAGGCTGTTGTGGACTGGCTAATTCCACGGATCAGAGAACGCATCGTCATCACGCCATCGCAACGGACGGCAACTGCAATCTCCACACGACCAGAATGCTAAAAGAGATACATGGGCCCCTGAATCATAAAGTAACCTTTGCTGACCTGAGAGCAGTTTTACTCTTTGACGAAGACGACAACGCAACGGTAAACGTCAGCTTTGTTCCAAGCTTGGGACGCGACGGTCGGATTCATGTGATTGATACAACCGAGATTACAAGGTATGTGGCGTCACACGTCACTCTCACTAGATACACTTTTGAAGTGTAAGTCGTCGTGTTCAGTAAAACAAAGTATCGATTGTAAGCTAACTTTAAATGGACAATCTGATTATGTATACTATTTGTTGTAAAACTGGTGTAAGAAAGCAGCGCTTGAAAATATGTCGTACTAAAAATTATGCTTCTAGTTAAATTATATAACAGAAAATATCATATTTTAGGCGTAGATTACAAATATGAAATCCGATTTTACAGAAAGTGTTTACTTTAAAAGTTAGCTGTCCTAACTATTAAGTTATTCACTTTGGCCGAAAATAGTCATAATTTTTGGATTCTACGTTCCCGAGTTAACTAAATCTGACATATTGTATTCCAGATACCCGCGTTACTATTTCTGATGCACAGACGGACAGATGTGCACTCTTGTGTCAAAAGTAAGTTTTACACCAAACGGATAATATATTCGGATTCTACGCCCAAACTTGCCCTAAATTTCATATTTCGTTTTTGTCAACTCGACTTACACTTCAAAAGTGTACCTAGTCACAGGATACCCTTTTACCGCAAAGGAGCGGCAGGCGCTGGAATCCGTTTGCAACGCGTTTGTTACAAGCATGCCCAACTTGTCATACTTTTCGGTAGGGGGGAACACAATGGTCCCGTGTGAAACCTGACAGTTGCGCCCTTTGGGAGTTTTTTGAAATGGCTGATAATAGCTCTAATTTCACGAGAATTATAATTTATGCTTTCATGTTCGCTATTTGATTGACGAATGATCTTTGAACCAGGCATGGAAAACTTGACAAATTTTCTCCGGATGAACCTCAAATTTTCTCCGGGTATATAGTGTAATTATGTTTCAAGTTTCAACATGTCGTTCAGAATAGCTTTCCTGCCTTTGTTTTCAAATCAAATTAAGCAGTACATATCTAAATTACCTTTGTATGCATACTCCAATTTATTTCAGTAGCAACGCCTAACATGAACTATTTTTTTGGTTTGATAGACCCAACACCACTATTGAACATTTCATATTCGTACTGTGATTCTACTTAATATTCATTTCACGCATGACTATTTACTATTTATCTTGCTTAGGCATATAATGATCACATCCCTTCTTCTTAGAGGTAACTTTAATTCGACCTTCCACATTTTCAATTCTATCAAGGACTTTGGATTTCTTCAATGGAAAGTACTTATCAAGCCGCTCGGTTTTTCGCACGAAGTCCCAAAATTTTGGTTGACCGTAAGCAGATATCATTGCCTTCTCAATTAAACCGTCAGCTCTAATCGTTGCCGGAGGTCCGTTGAAATCAATGAAAATCTCTTTCGACAGCTTTTCTGGATTTAGTTTTCCACGATCTTGGCAATGGAGCTTGACTATACTACCCATTCCTTCCACTTGAGATTCATTTCCTATCCGAACTGTGGCTCCCGCAAGTAAATGATTAACATCCTTATAGTGCGTTGCCCCATGCTTGCCCTGGAGGATCCCCTCAAAGAGATCCCTCTCGCACTTGTGAACCAATTGCAAATTATCAGATTGACTGATTATGTCGGATAACTCGACATGAACCACCTCTTGAAACAAAACGTATTGTTGTTTTAGTTGATCATCAGTGATATGACTCTCCAGAAATCCTGACTCGCGGGCTTTCTTAGTATATATTTCAAATTCCTGAGGTACAGTATCCACTGATCTCTCGACAATCCTGCGCGCTGAAAAGCATTTCTCCGCCTCGATGAGAATATGTGGCCACTCATTCCCAAATCTCTCCAAAATACTTGCACTGACGTGCGTGATAAAATTCGAAACGCGGTTCCTGGAAGCTTGTATGATAGAATGGGTAGAAGCGGATTCCGTAGGTAGGGTTTCGTTCCTGCTTTTGGCCCTCGTATTGACTGAAACTTTCCCTGGTGCAAGATTTAGAAGTGGCTTATCTTTGTACGTATGGTAGGTGGATATCTCAATTACGGCATCCGCCATAACTGTGAGGAGTAGTCGTTGGTCCTCTGCTTTCAATTCCGTTAGATCTTCCCCCGTTACTGCTTCGTCTTTGAGAGCTTCTGACATAGTTTTGAGATTCTTTAGCAATTCATCTTTATAATTTTGTAACTGCCAAGAGTACATATTATGTTTCTGACACGCCAGGCTAAACCCGGACAATACGTCGTAAACGGATGCCAGCCCCGTGGTTTCGATGATAAAATCAATCTTGTCCATGCGCTCGAGTAAATCCTCCTGGATCTGGCTGAATCTGTCGTAGAAACAGGGTAGTTGGTATGAAATGCTCGGAAAATTCCTGTCGTGTAGGTTAGCCAACGCGTATCTGAGAAACGTCTTGACATCATGTACGCAGGTTTCCGTTTTGATATATGTACATTTTCAATATCTCCTTGTTCATCCTCCTGGTTTGTCGCCAAATCAATAAACTCTTCCAAGCTTTTCCCAAATCCAACTTCGTGATGGATATCGCTGATGATGTCACATCGCTGCTTCACCCATTCCAAATTCTTCATTTTTCTTGTGTCCTTGTGCGCAAGTTCAACCAAATGAGATGGATCCCAAATATGCGAGTAGAAGGCTCCGTTGTAATTTTCTTTAACCAGCTTGTCCAGGGTTGTGTCATAGTTCAATCTTATCATGCCACCGTCAGAACAGGTTCCTAAATAACTAAATACAACACAATATGTTATCTAATCAAAGGTAGCAAGTATTTTAGGTTGACGGAAAAGTCGCTTTTTTACTTAAATATACCTTTTCCAGTTAAACTCCTTTCCAAACACCGTCGACCATGTTTTGTATAACGACTTTCCAATTCCAGTACCTGTATGATCCTTCACAATTATTCCATCCACGAAGAGAGTTGTCAGCCTTCCATCCAAGTACAAATTGGCGCCAATAAAATCCAGTGTACGTTTGTTAGGAGTGTACTTGTCCGCAATTATTGTGAGGGGAGTGGTACGCCCTGTTCCAGGAAGAGCACTGGAAACTTTTTCCCTCAGTTCTTCCAGAAGAATTTTGTAGAAATGATCTGTGATGTTGGCAGCAAACTTCCTGCAATGGTTCTTGTTTCCAACATCTACTCCTTTTGCCGAGTCGTAAGCAACCTCGTATTCATAAGAGGACTGACTTTTATTATCTGTAATGGCTTTCAGTGCATTAGTGCCCAGATTCATCCCAACTTGGTAATTTCTTGGAAGATTTTTAATGATCTTCAAATTTAACGATTTCTCTCCAGATACCTTCCTCAGATGTAGCACGGACGCCATGTGCGATTTGATGTGGGCCTTTAAATGACAGAAATCCGGATGCTGCTGGCCATACAGAAAACTGTCTCCATTTGAGAAATCATAACTGAATACTCCCAACTCTTGCATTCTTTCAGTTGCTTCGATTTGCGGAAAAGCAGCACTACATAATGTGCAGAATAGGCCGTCTGGCTCGCCACTCATCTGACTTGAAAACGAAAAGAAATGTAACTGTATAAATGGTATCTGATCTGTGATTTCCTTAATCGATTTTGCACGGGAAATGGTGACGTCGGAAATCCCTGCGTTCCTGTCCTTGGATTTGTCACTGTCACAGCATAATTTCTCGAAAATCTGGTATACTCTCAAAATAATGGCTTGTTGATTTTTTTCCATAGCGGTGACTCGCGAAATTAACATTAAAAGAAAGCGAATCGTTGTTGCTCCATTCAGAGTCAGCATTCTCGCACTTTCTCCGCTTTCCACCGCTGGTAAAGCAGGTTTCTGGTTCATTTACGGTTTCCAGGTGCTTCGAAGAGATTTGATTGCGTCCTACAGTGGAAAGGTCTCCATGATAATTTGCAGCATGACTGTTGTCGGGATTTTGGATCTCCGCGTCATCACTTTCACCAGCACACTCCATTTCAGACATTCTCCTGTGATTATCCTGCTCCCTCCTCAAAGTATCCTGCTCCCTCCTCGAAGTATCCTGGCTTACTGCCTCTTCGTTTGCGCCTAGAGAGTCCCGGAATTCCAGTTGGGAAGATGCTCCGCCTTCATCATCACTAATCCCGTAATCGTCATCATCCGTATCCGGTGGTTGAGTTTCAATCTCGTCTTCGTTGACAGAACAAGATTCACTGCCTCCTGAGTTGATTATTGGTAATGAGCTGCCAGAACTTTTGTTCTAAAATTCCAGAAAAACGCCACATTATATTATTTAGTCAGAGAATGCAATTAACGCAAAAGAAATCCCGGAGACATGATGATCAGTAAATTGAATAATATTAATTTGCATCATATTATTCATAATTTACCGCCCAGCAGCTTAAAACGGATTGACAGCCTGGTCCAGGTTTCGTGGTCACACCACCCTTGTGTTCCGGATGCTGTCTGATGAAATGCCTTTCCAAGTTGTGCTTCAGAACACTTTCACCACAAACGTCACACAGAACTTTACTCCTGGACTGGAATGATTTCTTGGCAGTTGACGACTGCATCCTCGAGCTCAAGGAATACGCAATGCCCTTGAAAACTATTTTTTAGTGAAGAGAAAAAAATACACCCAAAGTGAGACTTTTTAATTGGAGCGGAAATGTAGGTGAAAGTAAACATTAAAAGCTGTGACTTTTCGCTGTGAAAGTGTAGAACTACAATGAAATCATCTGCACGCAAATGCATTGCTGGTGATAATGTAATGAACATGACAACTGACGTTATGTGTCAGCATGAATAATGTGATGATGATTTGAATACTATACCACTACCACTTTGCATTAATATTAATCGTCTGTCATCTGAGTACAGCCATGTGTGGCGCTGACGCATAACATACTAACCCGGTCGAAAACTAGGTGACGAGTCGGAAGCTGAACAAAAAAGTAAGAAAGGCAAACGCATTTTATGAAAATGAAATTATAGTGAAATGTGACATTCGTTTAGACTGCAGGAACCGGAATGTCCCATTAATTTTTAAATAATCTAACCGCATTCGGTAGGAACCGTCGCACAAATTCGAAACTATTTTACAGTATCTTGAAAGCTATGAAATTCCACTCCAAGTTGCTCCACTCAAATATGAGCACCTATATTTTGGAGAAAATTCGTAAACATTGACTTTAGCATTGAATTCCAGGAGCAAATTACTCAGCTCGTATGAGAAAAGAATATTCCCGCAGAAAATTTCTGCATGCTTATTTGAGGTGAAGTCTTACGCAAAGGCTAAAAATATAACATAGGGACTGCTAAGCACTCATCTGTGCAGGTACATCACGGAGAAAATTTCTGAACGCACATATCATAAGGAATGTCCTGGAGGAAATAAAGAGCGTAATTTTTTTCTGAAACACCCCGGAAAAATAATAAGAACGCCCACTGGTTAATAAATATTCCGGAGAAAACTTCGGAACTCCCAATTGTTCTGGAATATCCAAGAGAAAAATATTATACATTTATTTGTTCAGGAATGACTCGGAGTAAATGGCTAACCAGCCAATTCTGCATAAGTGTCCCGGAGAAAATTACTGTACGCTTTTTGAACATCGATGTCTAGGAGAAAATTACTGTATGCTTTTTGTTCAGGAACTTCCCGGAGAAAATTACTGTATGCTTTTTGTTCAGGAACTTCCCGGAGAAAATTACTGTATGCTTTTTGTTCAGAAACTTCCCGGAGAAAATTACTGTATGCTTTTTGTTCAGAAACTTCCCGGAGAAAATTACTGTATGCTTTCTGTTCAGGAAGTTCCCGGAGAAAATTACTGTACACTTTTTGAACATGAATGTCCCGGAGAAAATTACTGAATGCTAAGTTGTTAAGGAACTTGCCGGGGGGATACTAAATGCTCGTTTGTTCAAGAATGTCCCGGAGAAAATTTCTAAGGGTCAATTGGTCAGGAATATACCGGAGATAATCAAGAAGTAATTCATTTATATATGTGGTTACTGAGAAAAACATTTTCTCG
The DNA here is from genome assembly GCA_004115045.4 of Sinella curviseta. Lineage (NCBI taxonomy): Eukaryota > Metazoa > Arthropoda > Collembola > Entomobryomorpha > Entomobryidae > Sinella > Sinella curviseta. The sequence continues at coordinate 40,789,623 of CM023203.3, forward strand.
ATTTCCGGGAAAAATAATTGGCAAAGTTCGAAAGAGTAAATTCATGCCGCTTCGCGGCATGAATTTTCTCCGGCTGCCATCCGCGTATCCGCGCATGTTTTCCACGCCTGCTTTGAACCTTACTTGAACGTAGACAGTAAGTCAAATGCAATGCAAATTATAATTATTATTTGATGATGAATCCTACACTTATTATAATTTTGTTGTACACATTTTAATTGTCTCTTCGCCAACTACTCCTTCATCCTCAACCAACCCATGTTCGACGTTCTCAGGGAAATTGTCCTTGCTCCAAATTTTGCACATGTGACCAAAAGGCGTGCCCGTGACATAGAAGAAGTTTGCTCCATTCTCAAAAGTATGTACATTTTGATTTCTTGAACCACAGCTATTATGAATATGTAAGCTTATATTTATATTTGAGTAATAACTCGTCCCTGTTTTAGCATTTCTTTCAGCTTGCAAAGTGCGGTACAGGATTGATGCCATGGTGCGCGCCGGTCCAATTCGAGACATTACAGGTAAAAGCGTGAGGCAGATCACGTTGCGCTGGGAGGACCAGTAGCGTTTTACCGGGAAAGATACGATTAAACTTTGGAACACAACAACGGTCCCGCTCTGGAGCTTCGCACGAAGGACACATACGTTCCCACAGAGTTGTACATCATCCGGCCGGCCAGAGCTACAATCGCAAATTAAATGATCAGCAGACCACAAATATGCGAGACTGCCAAGCGAAACACACGCGAGAATGTGAACGATATCCGAGAGAAAATGGAAGAATGAACATTCCGGGGAATTCCGTTTTTCGTGAGCTCGGGATCAAGGTTTCCAAGCAGATGCTCAACATCGAAGACGCTCGCGTAATGGTGCCCCCAACGCTTCGTTACGGAATATACAGGGATGCCAGTGAATTAAGTGTGAATTAAGTTAAGTGAATATTAAGGACTTTTCCTATTACAAATCAATAACAATCAATCCGTGGGCGTGCTAGTATTGCACTATCGCTACATTCCAGGTGAAAAAGATGTTGAACCATTTGTGAAGTCCTTGATGAAGAATGAGACAGGGTGAAAGTGGATAACAGCAACAAAAACAACAAGACGGTACTGGAATGTTCGTCTGACAGTGCTACGCATCTGAGGGAGCTCTCGGAGGCTTCGATTTGGTGCTGATGGTCCTTCCAGAAAAGGGTCACCCTCTATACAGACACGTGTCCGTGACGCGTGGACACATCCAAGCACTCGGCGGTGTCGGTGCACGACTCGGTGGTCCAGAATCGCATCCTAAAGATCAACACCAAAATGGGATAAATCAATCACGTGACGGTCCAGCCTATCCTGGAGCCTTCGACAGTTTTGCACGCTTCTCACCTAGAATGACCCGTCATGATTCTTGGACCTCACGTAACTCTATCACCGCCCGGATCCAAAAAGTATATCTACGAGCATGAGTTCATCATGACTAGCTACGCAGCTGTCATCGGAAGCCTGGCTCCCACCTACATGCCATTCATGACCGAGGTTCGGGCGCAGCGAAAGGCAAACGCAGAAGCAGCGAAAGTCATTCAGGAAGATCGCCTTCAATATGCTAAAATGCTAGAGGCAAACCTAGAAAGGTAACAAGATGTAACGTAAGATCATTTCCTTCCAGGACCGGGCTGGGGAGGAACAATTTGCCAAGCTGTTACACATCGAAATAAGCTCCATTATAAGGGCCTGCAGGCGATTTGGGAACAAGTACGAACCCTAGATCACTTTCATCACGGTCCATAAGGTAAGAATAGTTTACATTTGCCTAGTTAACTAAGTTTGAATGGTGTATTAATTGGTCGTCTTGTTTGCTTTTTAATTGGACAGCGACACAAAACGAGTATGTTCGTCCACGCTTCAAACGGAAAAATCGAGAACGTACCTGCCGAAACCGTTATCGACAAGAAGATTGTCCACCCGCCCGAGACAGACTTTTATATGTAACCACACAAGGGAATGCTGGAGGCCAGTCGATCCACGCGCTACCACGTCCTGTGGGACGACAGCGAGTTCAGCTAGCATGAGATCCAGTCCTTGGCCTGCACGCTCTGCAACATATAAGCGCGGTGCACCAAAAACGATAAAATGCCGGCGGCAACTTACTACGTTCGATTGGCGACTGTCAGGGCCAAAAACCTTTGCGAAGGATTCGAGTAAGTACCAATCAATTTAAATGAACCAAATTCCTAACATCACGCATGCAATTAACGTTTTAAGTGTTTAACCGAATTAAGTAGCTTAAATCGTTTTATTTTTGTCTGGTATCTTGTTATTACAATACGAAGCTGGGTGATCCAACTGAGGAGCATCTGAGCAGATTGCTGGAGTGAAATGGACTCGGCCAATATCATATGCATTTTGTTTAAATGCAGAAAATAAGTTGAGTAATAATCAGAAAAAGGCGGTTAGGGATGTACTAGATTTTAGTTATGTTATCTCAATATACGGCCATTATTTTTACATAATAATTTGCGAATGTATCGAAATGTCGTAGTCTTTTTCCTATTTTATATGTGTGTACTAGGTATGTATATCTATATTTGGTGCTAAATACTTAAGGTACATGGAAAATTAATTAATTTGAAATATTTGTCATGAATAACGGTGATTTTAGCAGCAATGAAAAATCTGCCCACCCCTTAAAATTAGAGTAAACTGTAAATTCAATACTTTCTATTTAAGTCAGTGTATATTTGGACATGTGAGATAAATTCATTTCAATTCATTTTCCTTAAAATGCTAGTGCGTGACATAATTAAAACTTATTAGTGTTATCAAAATTATTGAATCCATATAAGTTTTTGATTCGTCATTAATATCTAGTTACGTAGGTAATCTTTGTGAAAGATACGAAAAACAAAAGTACAGGAAGAGAGGGGAGGAGAGAAAACGATAATGGAATTTTGTATCCATGATCCTTTAAGATTTCCACAATCATAACATAGAAAATTAAATGATTTCAAACAATGAATCTTTATGCAAATTAGCCATTTCCTGTCATGTTTTTTTGTTTTTATATTTATGTATGCAACTCTTGCTAACGTTACCATCACCTAACATAACCCCTGTTAATCTAATTTTCTCTTGTCAATGTTAAATGTCTAGAGCAAAAAATAAATCAAACTGTTGAAGCCATATCAACCAAAATCGTTGTCCTCATTAGTTTCAACAGTACCGCTCTCTGGTTGTTCACCCACATCAGCATAGTATGTAATTAGACATTGTGCGTGTTAGTACACTTTTGTGTGAGTTTTATTTAACTACATACCTTAAACTTTTCTGCTAACCCCGTAAACATGAAGCTGCTAAATCTTCGCAACGAGCTGGTACAACGAAAACATTTACAAAATGCTAGAGTCGTTTAATTAATTGTAACTAATTAAATGAATCGGTTGTTTTTATTTTTTTCAATATTTACACCAACATTATTGTCCTTCTCAAGTGGAACGACCTGCTATAAACCCGTCATATCTACAAAAAGTTCCGAAGACATGTGGACTGTTTCATCATCCACGAGTTTTAAGGGATTCCGGAGATGATCAAGATTGGAATCAACGAAAACAGCGTGTCCTGGTGTGACATTCTCTCGTTCCTCCATTGTGGTCTTACAGCATCCAACATTTACTTCAACTATCCATCCGGCCAAGCCTTATTTGAAGACAAGCTCACCTCCAAATTCCAAAACATTTTATCACCGTCAGATTAACAGTCTCCGTGTTCTCAAAATGAGCACCTACCCAACAGGCCTTGAACGCCAGTATTACGATCACCCCAATAATATCTCATCGTTGCAGATTAAGTGCGTCGTGAGGCGAATTGAGAGCCATCGTCCCCAGTTCAAAGCAACTTGCTGGAAGGGTCTTCCCAATCATTTCCACAAACGCTGCCTTCAGTACTCTGGCGTTAAACTCCCAAAGAATTTTGAAAATCTCAAAATCCTACAACTCAATCTGGGTCAACATCTTCAGCACTCCAAGAAGCGGGTATCTGGAATTGGAATGATGGCTCTGAGCATCTACTTCCTGGACAGATACAAAAAACCGGTGAAACTTGCTCTCTGGATAACATACAACAGTGGCTCGTTCATAACTCATAATTTATCAGGAAGGTCTCGCTCGGTTTTATCCTTATGATCCCAATCTCGCCATCTTTGACTTCTAAAACTACTCATATATCAACCGGGAAGTTACCAAGGAGATATCCACGAGCTTCCTAGAACTGTACATGGCATTCTCCAGGAATGGCGTACATGCGAGAAATGTTCCTGCAAATATGTTCAAGGCATTCCATCCTCTTCCCCACACAGATCAAATGATTTCCTGTGTCGTGGAGTGACTGGAAGGTATTGATCCTTCCGTGCTGAGCGTTGATCTGTCCCATCTGGCCTCATTGCCCATCGTGACATTGACTCAAAATGCATTTCAGTGAGGTCAGCTAACATACCGAACAGCCTAACGCTGTTTGCATGAACTCTGTTAGTTTGTCAACACGAGAAACATGTGGCCCTGATTACCCGACAAGGTCAAAGGAATCCCGGGATGCCGGTGAGTGCCTTGTTTGAGCTACTGGTTAGAAGTCGGGCGAGTCGAACTTATGTGAAGGTGCGGATGGTTGCTCTTTTCCTCCAGAATGATGTACACGCTGCTGTCCAACGTCCTAGAACAAATCCCGTGTCATGGGGTTTCCAGCATTGTGGCAAGTTGTCAAGATGTCACCTCACTAGAGATTATCAATTGGCCAGAGGGGGATAACTTGACTTGTCGGGACTGTGCAGGGGGCTAAAGGGATTGGAGGGGTTGTGGCTGACAAAGTTAAGTTGTTTGGGTTTTTGGCGGAGGGTGACATGCGACCAGCATTTCTACAACTGAATAGTTAGACAATTAATCTAAATGCGACAACAACTATTATTTAATAGCCTTGAATATTTTAAGATTTTTTCATACATGCTGCAGATTTGAAAAAGTTATCACTGGTGGACTTGGATAAGATGCCTATGGTAACCGACAAGACATTTTGTCAGATACTTTCTCACATGAAGGTTGTGGCTTTTATCGTTTTCAGCGAGAAGCCGTTGAAAATTTTTTTATGGCTAATTGTTTGGCTAACTAAATGCCAGCAATTTTTAGTCCTTCCTTTAAATAATATTGTATGCGTAAATCATTGAAAATTTTCCAATTGGATGCTGGTCCCTGAGTAATGTAAACTGTGAGGAATGGAAAGCCATACAAAGCCACTTCAATTGATCTTGATTTGAAATAATATATATACACTGAACCATTTAAATATTACGTTATAACCTTCATTTTTTAATAAATCACTTATATATCCACTGTTACCGAAAACCACATGTACTTTAACATGGCATCTGGCGTAGACAATTCGCACTGCATGATCGAAACACTTAAAGTATGAAGTAGGTAAATAAGCACCCGGTAGATGTCGTAGCTTTTTCCGAGCACTAGGGTGACACTATTTTAAATCATTACCCGGATGCACGTTGGTGCCCCTTCCAAATGCAGGTGCCCGTTTTAAATGCAGGTGCCAGATCTAAATGTAGACGCCCGTGCACAAGTTTGAACGAAGATGGGGAAAGTGGAAGAGCTACTGGAACGGAGAGGGATATGCTGGGGTGGGTGGATAGACCGAAAAGGCTTGACGTGCAAAGTGTTGACCAGGTCATACATTTTGACATGGCATGTTACGCATGATGCACTGCAGTTAATGCATCTAGGATATGCAGCGGCGGACACAATTGTCGAGATAGAGGAGACATGTACAAATTTAAGCTTTTCAAAGTTTCGATTTCTACGTTCAGCGAAGCATAACTCGTTTTGCTAGGCGTAGCTAGCTGGCATTCATAGTCATCTTTTATAAACACACATTGTTATATTTTAGAAACCTTTTATATGTTACATACGTAAATACATACGCTAAAAAGACATGATTTACATAAACAAGGGTAACTGCTTACATCAATTAATTATTGGAGTTTTCAGTGGCTTGGTAGAGGTAAGTGATTAGCTAGGTTCTCTTAAAAATGTACTAATGTTCACACAGAAGCATTTATATTTTTTAACATTACAAATTTTAAATGATCAAGACATTCTTGTAGAAATTAGAAGCACACAACTACACATTACTTCTTGTTTCTGGAGCTCTTCTGCTTCCCCCTCCTACATCATCATTTCCTACACGAGTACGGCAACGACTTCCGGAGGTGGTGATGCCTCTTTGTCCTTTTGCAGCAATGGGAAGATTCGAATAGAGAACCTAAACATAAAAAAGGTGTAAGCAACTAGATTAAGAAAGGAGATGAATGAAAAACTTCAAGTTACATAAAAATAAAATTATGTCATATATATTGAGTCAGCAAACTGATAATTAAAATCCCCAATTACCCACACGATAAAATCCAATCCAGAAGATTGATCGTCCTCTTCCGAATACTCATCATAGACTGAGCTCCCCTCCAGATCAGCTCCTTGTGCAGTCGCATCTCGAACATGCTCCTCCGCCACCTTCATTTCCTCACGACCATTGGCACTACCCCGTCTTGTGTTATTGTCTTGATTGTTGTTACGATTGACGGTGTTGTTCCCGTTTTATCATTCAGACACTGTTGCAGCCAAACGATCACAGATCACCGCCGGAAGACGCATTCCAGTTTGAAAGAGAACGGAAAGGATCACGTCCATCAGAGCGCACCTGAGTCCTCCAGGAGGCAGGGACTTGAGTGGTCGCGTTGGATATGTTGAGAAATCCAGTGTACGACGACGAGCAGAAGGACTGCAGCCTAGACGCCCAATCAAAACAGCTGGCCCACCACCGCAACGCTCAGGGACCACAGGGAGAAGATGATGAAGGGGACCAGGAGACCGGCCATGACGAGAAGGGCGGCCGTCTACTTGCCAGCGATCACTGTCACGATAAGAAGCACGATTTCACTCGGCAGTCCACTTTCGTTAAAAAAGTCACTAAACTTGACACGTCTACCAGAACCACCATTTTGTCATCGCCATCCGATCCAAAAGTCGTCTTCCCATTTTCCAGATATCTCGCCAAGTTCAGGATCACCAGCTTACCTTGAAAGGAGACCCTCTTCTGCACAAAAAGACGAAACAACTCCGAAGTTGCTCTCAACGCCATAGCTGGAAATGGTGCTATCCTCATCATACATCATTGAAGTTCCTTCCAATCCTGTTGGAATTCGTGTTTTGACAAAGCGAAAAAAATTGCACGGCCCGTCCATTTCATGGACCTTGTTCAAAAGCGACCTGGTTCCAGATATTCACTTCTACATCGGTCTTTATACAAGAATCCCAACGAAATCATAGTAAAAGCTTAGCAAAGTCACGTACTCCCACAAAAAATTGACCTAGTTTCCATTTACATTCCCATTTCCAAACAAGTTGCTGAATGCCTTTCAACATCAGCCAGTGTTCCGTCAAAGCATTCCAATGATCTTTTCAATCTTCATGGAACTCTGCCAACATTTGTCTCGTGTCCGACATCGTTGACATCGTTTTCAGTCCCAGTTCCGGATAAAATAGTCATTTGAAAAATTTTCCTTCATCAGAGCCATGCAAGGCGGATAACCGTGTCTCCACATTCGCATGCACCAAGCCGACATACTTCTATCGAACCCTTTCTCGTGCTCCATTCCGCAAATTATACAAAACTCGCCAGAAACACCATCAACCAATACCGTTCATTGGTTCATTGGAGTTGGGGCTACTGAAATGGTATTCACGACAGTTTTGAGTGTCATGCTGGCTGTTCGAAAACCAATGTCCTCTGGAAACTTCAAAACGCATCGAGTCGAAGTTCATCTGAACCATTTGCCAGGAATTCCCAAAATGATCTTATGTAATTCGTCTTAATCTCTAAAATTACTTTGCACACTAATGCTCCAATCTGACCCTCCTCATTTCAAACACACTCTTCCTTCACAAACTTCAAGGTTGATTTGATCAGCTCTTACAAGCCAGAGTTTAGTAAATTGATAAAGTTTGTGATTTGGAGCGATGAAGACTCCCGTTTATGTGAATCACTTTCCCCGTGACAAGCCGAGACAAGTGGAGTTGCTCCGCCATCTTATTCAATTCTTCCATTTCTTCTCTTCGCAAGCAATTCTGATGAAACCACAGTGTGAACATTATCATTTTACTGGTCATGTTTCTACATGTCCATTTATATCGGTTACTCAATTTTTTGCAAGTTTCTTTTAAATTCCCATCACTGACCATAACAGCATTTGTGGTTGGATATCCCTCCATCTCCACCAGAAAATCGGTGATAAAACCGTCTTCAAAGTTTCCACAATCCCACTCACAATCCGATCATTTTAACATTTCATGTACGGAACCAGTATTTTCGCAATTATCTTTTTGGGGTCGCGTGACACCAAAGTCGTCACAAGTTAGAAAGTGACCCACAATGTCCAGGGGTCGCATCTTGTTTGGATATCGAATCAGGGCCCACTCGGACTTATCCTTGAGAAGGTGCTCAATAAACTGCCGATTATCTTGTGTAGTGTGCTGCCTCGTGACCTCGGTTAAAAACATGCCATTTAGCACATAAACTACTCACATTCCATAATTGATATCAATAACAAATCCATGACTTGGATGGAAGTTCACAAATTTAAATTTTGGGGAATTTTTCAGGTAAGGCATTACCATGTGAAGAAATTTTGTCAGCTTTTATTAGATCATATTGTAACTAAATGTGCAACATTATTCGATACTTGACAAAACAACACGATTATCATTAACTTCTGAAAATGGAACCTAATTCATCAAAACTCCCCATTGGCAATTGTATGTAGAAACTTTAGTTACAGGTTGCAATCGTTGTATAAAGCAGTGGAGCTGTAATGCGTTATATTCTTCTTTTAACAGGTTGTTCATAGGCGTGCATATTGCGTGTTATAACGTTAGAAGTGGATTGTGAAACTGACATAAAAATTAATAAAGGTTAGATAATAATAAATAAGATAATATCGAGAGATATAGGATGGTAGGGTGACATTGGAGTTTACATTAAATCAAAAGACATACACACATATATTGTCCTGTAAAGACTTTTCCATTTCCACTTTCCGAACTTAAGTTCTATTTTCCACAAGTATAATAATTTACATGTACTTTTGATATTTGATAAGCAAATTATGGTGTCGCAAAATTTGAAGATACTATTATAGAATTAGGATGTGATACATTTAATGTGAATTTACTAATGCCGCTTTAAAAACAAAATCAACCCTTTAATTGACTTTATAATACTTTAAGATAAAGATAGTATAAGAGTATACGTGGACTGCTTGTCGAATCATTTCTAATATAGCTAAAATAATAAATTAATACCTTGTGATCAACTTTTAATAATTTTATCCGGTATTTCATGCATGTTTATTTAGCAAGTAAAAATCATTGGTTTGCTCGTTTTTATCTCTAAAATAATTGGTAACAGAATAATTCCTAATATTATAAGATATAAGTGAACAGAGAAAGAATCGGTCCATAAATCAAAAATTATACCTGGACCAAATAGGTTTTCATAGACGCCACAAATTTAAATAGTGGACCTTTGACTGATTAACTCTATCGTAGGTGTACTCATCCTCTGAACTGTAATTGGTTGTTAATGTACTATATTACTAAAAAAAGTAAATGTACACGTAAAATACTTCGACGCCACACATTTATAGTGTGGACAATTAATTAAATAAGTCGTTCTTAGGTATTATCGTTATCTGCATCCAAGTTTACAGTTTGTTGCACATATCACTAAAAAAGGAAGTACTCACGTAAAATACTTCAACGCCACAAATATAAATTGTGTACAATTTATAAAACGATTAACTGTTTCATAGGTATCGTATTCATAGGCACCGAATCTGGTTGTAAGTATCTCAGATAGAGAAAAAAATTAGTATGCACGTGAAATACTTCAACGCCACAAATATAAATTGTGTACCATTAAACGATTAAATGTTTCATAGTTATAATATTCGTGTGCACTGTAATTGGTTGTTAGTATATCATATCATTAAAAATTAGTATTCAGGTAAAATATTTCAACGCCACACATTTAAATTGTGGGCGATTAATCGATTAACTCTAGCATAGGTGTAATCGTCCTCTGCACTGAAATTGGTTGTAAGTATCACAGATAAAGGAAAAAAGAAATCTTTGCGTGAAATTATTTGCACCTCCGTTAGACGCCAGACATTTACAGGCTGCGCAATTAATTAAATAACTGTTTCATAGGTATAATATTCGTGTGCACCGCAACTGGTTGTAGGTAACTCAGATAGACAAAAAAAATAAGTATCCACTTAAAATAATTCGACGCCACTCATTTAAAGTGTGGATCATTAATCAATTAACTCTTTTACTGATGAGATCGTTTTCTGCACTGAAATTGGTTTTTAGTATAACAGATAGAGAAAAAAAGAAATATTCACATGAACTAAGTTGTGACTCCCTTCGACGCCACAAATATAAATCATGGACCATTAATTAAATAACTATTTTATAGGTATTGTCGTCCTCTGCGCAGAAACTGGTTGTTGGGATCTCATATCACTAAAAAAATAAGTATTGACGTAAAATACTTCGACACCACACATTTAAAGTGTGTACCATTGACTGATTAAATATATCGTAGGTAGGATCGTCATCTACGTCAAAATAGGTTGTAAGCATCGAAAATAGTGGAAAAAAGAAATATTCACATGAAATAAGTTGTGCCTGCCTTCGACGCCACAAACATAAATCGGGTACCATTGACGGATTAAATACATCGTAGGTTGGATCGTCATCTACATCAAAATTGGTTGTTAGAATCGAAAATAGAGAAAAAAATAAATATCCACTTAAAATAATTCAACGCCAATCATTTAAAGTGCGAAGAATTCATCGATTAACTCTTTTACAGGTGCGATCGTCCTCTGCAATGAAATTATTTGCTAGTATCGAAAATAGTGGAAAAAAGAAATATTCACATAAAATAAGTTGTGCCTGCCTTCGACGCCACAAATATAAATCGGGTACCATTTACCGATTAACTCTATATTAGGTAGGATCGTCATCTGCGCAGAAATTGGTTGTTGGTATCTAAAATAGAGGAAAAAAGAAATATTAACGTGCAAGAAGTTGCGCCTCCCTTCGAAGCCAAAAATTCAAATCTTGGGCCATTAATAAATTAATCATATCATAGTTGTGATCATCCTCTGCACTGAAATTGGTTGTTAGTATCGAAAATACTAGAAACAAGAAATATTCACATGAAATAAGTTGTGCCTGCCTTCGACGCCACAAATGTAAATAGTGTACCATTACCGATTAACTCTATCGTAGGTAGGGTCGTCATCTATATCAAAATTGGTTGTTAGCATCTTACATCGCTAAACAAGAAATATTCACATGAAATAAGTTGTGCCTCCCTTCGACGCCACAAATATAAACAATGGACCATTAAACGATTAACTGCTTCATAGGTATAGAATTCGTGGGCACCGAAACTGGTTGTAAGTATCTCAGATAGAGAATAAAATGAAGTATGCACGTTAAATACTTCGACGTCACACATTTAAAGTGTACACAATTAATCAAATAACTCCTTCATAGGTGAAAAAGCCTTCTGCATTGAAACTGGCTGTTAGTATCCCATATCTAGCAAAATGAAATATTTACAGTTAGGACCATTCATCGATTAACTCTAGCATAGATGTAATCTTCTTCTGCACTGTAATTAGTTGTTAGTACCTCAAATAGAGAAAAAATAAGTATTCAGGTAAAATACTTCAACGCCGCACATTTAAAGTGTTGACCATTAAACGATTAACTATCTCATAGGTATAGTATTCGTGAGCACCGAAATTGGTTGTAGGTATCTCAAATATAGGTAACAAGAAATATTCACGTAAATTACTTTGACGCAACACATTTAAATTGTGGACCATTAATCAATTAACTCTTTTGCAGGTGAGATCGTCATCTACGTCAACATTGGTTGTTAGTATCTCAAAGAGAGAAAAAAGGTAGTATGCACGTAAAATACTTCGACGCCACACATTTAAAGTGTGGACCATTAATTGAATAACTCTTTCATAGGTATTGTCGTCCTCTGCGCAGAAATTGGTTGTTAGAATCTCATATCACTAAAAAATAAATATTTACGTAAAATACTTCGACGCCACACATTTAAATCGTCGACCATTAAACGATTAAAGCTATCATAGTTGTGATCATCCTCTGCACGGAAATTGATAGTTAGTATCACATATACAGCAAAATGAAGTACTCACCTAAAATACTTTGACGCCACACATTTAAAGTGTGGACCATTCAACGATTAACTCTATCATAGATACTGTCGTCATCTGCATCTAAATTGCCAGTTTGTATCTAAGATCGCAAAAAAGTAGTATTCAGGTAAATTCCTTCGACGCCACACATTTAAAATGTGGACAATTGATTGATTAACTCTATCGTAGGTGTAATTATCCTCTGCACTGAAATTGGTCGTTTGTATCGCATATCGTTAAAAAGGAAGTACTCACGTTAAATACGTTGACGCCACAAATATAAATCATGGACCACTAACCGAATAACTGTCTCATAGGTATAGTATTCATATGCACCTGAATCTGGTTGTATCTCAGATAGAAAAAAATTGTATGCGCGTGAAATACTTCGGCGCCACACATTTAAATCGTGGACAATTCATTGATTAACTCTAGCATAGGTATTGTCGTCCTCTGCGCAGAAATTGGTTGTTAGAATCTCATAGCACTAAAAAATAAGTATTGAGATAAAATACTGCGGTGCCACACATTTAAAAGTGTGGACAATTAAACGATTAACTGTTTCATATGTATAGTATTCTTGTGCAATGAACTGATTGTAAGTAACTCAGATAGAGAAAAAATAAATATTTATGTAAAATACTTCGACGAGACACATTTAAATCGTCGACCATTAAACGATTAAAGCTATCAGAGTTATTATCATCCTCTGCACTGAAATTGGTAGTTAGTATCACATATACAGCAAAATGAAGTACTCACCTAAAATACTTTGACGCCATACATTTAAATCGTGGACCAGTAACCGATTAAATCTACCGTAGGTAGGATCGTGATCTACATCAAAATTGGTTGTTAGTATCACATATACAGCAAAATGAAGTACTCACCTAAAATACTTTGACGCCATACATTTAAATCGTGGACCAGTAACCGATTAAATCTACCGTAGGTAGGATCGTGATCTACATCAAAATTGGTTGTTAGTATCACATATACAGCAAAATGAAGTACTCACCTAAAATACTTTGACGCCATACATTTAAATCGTGGACCTGTAACCGATTAAATGTACCGTAGGTAGGATCGTGATCTACATCAAAATTGGTTGTTAGTATCACATATACAGCAAAATGAAGTACTCACCTAAAATACTTTGACGCCATACATTTAAATCGTGGACCAGTAACCGATTAAATCTTCCGTAGGTAGGATCGTGATCTACATCAAAATTGGTTATTAGTATATCAAATAGAGAAAAACAGAAGTATTTACGTAAAATAATTTGTGGTTTGCAATGGGAAAAGATATGCTGAAAATGTTTGTGGCATTTCCGACTCTAATTTCTACAACAGGTTCCTTAGTCCGATCGCTTTTCATGGTACCCCATTTAACGATTGAAATGTCAACTTTGTGGAGGCAGAGATGAAAGGATGTCTCTATAGTCCAGCGGTGCAAACCGGGAATAAACGATAATTGAAAACGGGTACCGGGAAAAAAAAGAAGTAAATTATAAACCATGCGATAAAATAACTTTCAAGTTCCTCAATTTATGATTGCACGCAAGGAGCTTGATGCCTGTCAGACTTGTTAGTACACTGACAGTTTCAGTTCCGCATGTACAATATAATTCATTGAATGATCTACGTCTTCGATGAGGCTACAAAAATCTTTACAGTAATAACATCAAAATTTTCGATGGTGGGAATATTACCACAATTTCCAAAGTTGGGATTTATTGGGCGTTATTGACCAGAGTTTCTATGACATGAAATAAGAGCCATGCTCTGCTCGATATGGAAACACCGCCATATTCTTCTACAAATGGTGCAATATTGGAAGAATCTGAAATCACATACGTAGTTTTCTAAAACCCGAAACAAAGTTAGGAGACTAACTACGTACACTTTTGAAGTGGAAGTGGAGTTGACAAGAACCAAATATTGAATTTGAATGCGAATATGAAATCCGTTTCATGTAAAATTCACTTTTCACACAAGTCAGTATGTCTATCCGTCCGTACATCAGAATTCGTAGCATGTGTTTTTGTACTGAAATATAGTAAGATTAACTAAATCGGATGCGTAGAATCCAATAATGATGACTATTTTTGCCCATAGTGAAAACTTTAAAACTTACAGCTGCTAACTTTTAAATAAACGCTTTATGCCAAGTCGGGTTGAAGAATTGAATATACACCTAACATATGTTATTTCTGCATGTATACTCTAAATAGAATCATAACATTCAGTATCACATATTTTCAAGCGCTACTTTCTTACATCAGTTTTACAACAAATAGTATACATATTCGGTTTCTCCGTATAAAATTTGCTTACAGTCGACACTTCGTTTTACTGATCTCGACGTACACTTCAAAAATGAACCTAGTAAGTGGTAGTAAAGATATGCAATGCTTTGCTCTAAATGATAATATAAAGCATTTCGTGATGTTAGACCAGTTCTCCTTTAAACGATTTAATTTATAAGCTACATTATTGCAATAATCATTACTTCGAGAAATTCAAGCGCGATGTCAATAATTCCAATTTTTCATGGCTATTTGTATTTATCATATTTAATAACCGGTGATGTTATCTTGTTTCACATAAGGTTGATATAAGAGTTAATCAATAAATGTTACAAATCAATGGTCTGGTAATTCAGTCCTGTTATGCTAAAAAAATTCAATAAGCACGAACAAATTCTCTAAGTAACTGACGGAATATTCTGGTTCGAGGAGGCTTCACAATTATTTGCTGTAATAATATCGAAACTTACAATGTTAAGGATATTACAACAATTTTCAAAGCAGAAATTTATTCGGTGTTCTTAACCAGAGTTACTATGACATCAAATGTGAGCCCAGCTCGATCTGGAAACACGGCCATATTCTTCTCCAAAATGTTGTAATATTGGAAGAACCTGAAGTAGTTTGCTAAAATCCCAAAATAATTTTAGTAGATTAAGTTGTAATAAAGATGTGGAATGATATGTTGTAAACGATAAACTAAAGCATTTGTTGATGTTAGACGAGTTCTTATTTAAAAGAATTTAATTTTTAAACCCCTTTATTGCTATAATCAATACTTATGGGAACTCAAGCCGGACGCCAGTAATTTGTTTCATGGCCATTTTATTTAATATACTATATAACAGGTGCTATTACTTCGCTTCGGATAAGGTTGATATAAGAGTTAATCAGTAAATGTTACAAACGATGTACATTTATAAACATGGGCCAGGTAATTTAGTTAGTGAGTTGATGCCATGGTATGCTAAAAAAATTCAATAAGCACGAACTGATTCGATAATAGGTGACAGAACGTTCTGGTTCTATAAATACCTGAAAATTTAGGAGGACCGCATTGTTGGGAGCAGATAGTGTACAAATGATGACAATTGATATTTTTTAAATTAATGCTTGATTTAGCTAGATTAAAAAAACATTTTGGAATAATTTTCTTCGGAAAGTACCCTCGATCGACATTGTCTTGCAGGACAATGTACGGAATGCAGCGACTTTTCCATCCTTCTCGGAACAGTTTCCTCCATAATAACCTACACACAAAATACCGCTGATTAAAATACAATGACATTTCATAGTATAACTGAAATTCTAATCGCTAATGTTATCAACTCAATGCGCTGGATGTACATATATTGCTAAATCGCACACATTCAAATCTTGAACTCAAAGTTACCATTTTTTCACAGTATTGAGTGCAATTAGAATTTTTTTTTAAATACTGATAAAACCGCCAACAATTTAATTGTACAGAAATACATAGATTTGCTGATTATCATATTATAAAAAACAACGACATTTAACCAAAGAAATTAATTATACAAACATCGTACAACAGTTTCGGGCTAGTTACAAATGTTGTTGTCGTAAGAACAAACTACTGCGCCACTGTGGAATAATGAAAAGAATTTACCTATGTCTCTAGCAAAATCGAAGAAATATCATTTATTATGAACACATATAAATTGGTCTGCGTGATCATTTATTACACATAATAAGGCGCAAAACAGAAGCTCTGAGGATGATAGCAAAGGATTTTATTTCTACGTTGTGATTTATAATAAAGCATAACCATTCTTACACTTACTGGTATGATCCGACAGCGTTTCTGAGGCCCTCTGCCACTATCCTTATTTTAACGAATCAGGTTACATTTGGTTACAAATGAGATGATACTAACCAAATGCACACTGCATGAAATGACGAGACTGACTTTGAAGCTGGGAATGTGTATGTGATCAGCATGTTGCGTCACTGGATCTGGACTGAGAGTTTCCAAAGGTAAGTTGAGGTAAAATCTGTACGATAAGCTTCTCCAAATCTCCCACGTCTCCTGGCATTCCGCCATGTTGAATTCGAGAGAAGGTGGTTTGAAGCAACCAGTACCTGTTCAGTATGAATATTTCAACAAAGATATAGTTTTCTTTTAACGCACCTTTAAATAGTGCAAAGCGTTCGGACTTGGCATTTGCAGTGGCCAGGATCACAATGCTAGCTTTGAAATACGACAGCTTATTGTAAGAATCGGAAGAGAAAGCAATGTAGGCACATTTGATTAGCAGATAATTTGTAATAGGCGTATTATCATTGTTAATATCGATAAAACTATTATTAAAAACATCCGACATGTGTCGTACCTGGGACGTAAATTGAAATTCCTGCAATTGTTTGACAAGTGGAGGGAAGAGCCAAAGAATCTTGTCGCAAACTTCCATCAGCTCTTTCACATACTCAAACGGAGTTTGGGGAATATAGTCGGTTAATGTACTTGTGGGTCCATTCGAGTAACAATTGTAAAGAACGAATCCCACGAATCCGAAGGAACTGAATTTTCCGAACACGGCAAGGATCTCTTCTCTGTTCTTGTCAGTTTTGAGACTACAAAAAAGGATGCAAATTTTACAAATATCAGGGCAAGACGGTTACATTTGTGGAACGAATATTCGATACAATATTTCTTGTTGGATAATCAATCCACAGTTGTATCACCAAATATGATGTAATATGTGGAAAAGAGACAAACTAGTTCAATGTAATGCATATATTCGTTTTTCACATTAAATTTTGCATGAATTTGCTGGCAATACGGTATATAAAGGTATCCCACGGTCTCTGTATGAGAGTACACAGTATTCCAGAAGGACAAACAATCGGAAGTATATTGTAGTTGTCCCAGATAAAATACTAGTCCATTTCGGCATGTGGAATAATTGAATATTTAAGTCGACCTGAATGTAAAATAAAGTTTCGAAATGTTGTATCAGCGGCGACGATGGATGGAAGATGTTTGACATATATGTCCCAACATTACACTCATTCTTGTTTTGCTTCTCTTGATATCACAATCAGTAGAACCGAAATGCTTCTGATTATTTTACTGGAGGACCGAATTAATTAATTTGAGACAAGAATCCGAACTTAATTATTTTTGTTCCGTAATTCTGACAATTGTTCTGCTTTCAGACTTTCAAATTGTCATATTTTAATTTTCAGAGGACGATTTATGATATGAACGTTTCTTTGCAGCTTTTATGAAAAGTTGGTAAATGTTAAAAACGATTCTGAATCGAAGCAGAAGTTATATTTAGTGTGAGTTCCTGGTAAAAGTTAATCAGAATTAGATCAAAAATCTAGGCACCGCTTTTGATGGACTTTTGTTTTGAATTTTGTAATTGTACATTGCAGATAAGAGTACCTGTTCAAACACAGCAGAAAGGTTCAAAATTGCATGTTTTATGATCTACAAGAAATATCTAACTATCATACCAAGTTATAGACGTGATCGTATTTGTTATCTAAAGATTTAAAACTCCATATTACATAATTCGAAACATCAAATATCATTTGCACTGTGTTTCCGCGAAACTTGGCACCTGTCACCAGAAGCCCACATGCGAGAAACGATATTGAATCAGAATTAGTTAGACATGGGAAATATGTAGGCTAACAGCGATGCTTACATTCCTGAACAGGAATATTTGGTTGGACGTATAATTGATGATTTTCTTGCGCATACAACTGCTAATGGCTATGAACTTATTATCAGCAGTACTTGCGACACTTAAACTTATCCTTTTCCTTCCAGCTTGTTCTCAATATATCACATATCCAACTGAACTGAAAGTGTGTAGTAGTGCGTAGTGTAAGCTACACAGAAATGATGTCTAAAATCGATAGTAGCCAATAAGCTAAATAGAATCGTGAAATCTGTCATCTGACTGGATGTTCTTCCTAGATAAAATATTCATCGCCACTGAATATTGAGTATTGATTTGTATAAGTCGTCTTGAATATAATGCAAGAAAAGCTGAATCATCCTAATGGAATTCAAATTAAAATAAATTGTTTTTAAAGTACAATATTTCTTACTTCAAATCTCCAAAAAAAATCGGCAACATTGATCGTAAATGTTTTGAAGATTAAATGCAATTTACAATTACTGGAGAAATAAAAGGCATAGCATTTCATGCTGGCTTTCGGCTACATTTTAACTTTCTTCTTCAAAAAGTTTAATTAAATGACAATGGATCATATCGATATCAGCAGGGCATATACTGTTCCTGCATTCCCGATTTTTAATTTTGAGCAACTAACCAGTTTCCATCTCCGCTGGCTCCAGTACTTGTTGGTGGTTGTTTGTGTAAAAAATCTACTATGTTTGTGATGAACTAACCAGCGTATCGCAGCTCTTCTCGTCACACACCCATACGAACAGGAAGAATCGAGTGGAAATATATGAATCGGGGACTCAACTCAAGAAGATACATGGTGGAGATCCATAAGAAGAGAAACTTTTAAAACATGTCAATTATTTTAATCATTTATTGATAAACATATACCTTTTAAAATGGCATTGTATCATAACTCATTCAGCAAAGCCTCAAAAGATGAGTCCCGACTTTGAAATCAGCGTGTCCAAACATATATTCTCGTATTTGTGGCTGCTTACTTCAACTCCGGCAGCTCCCTTGTGAGCTCCATGTGAGCCACAAATTATTACCTATGATTTCCGACATTATTACATACATAAGAAACATGAAAAACCGGAATTGCTCAAGCTCAATATTGGAGAATTTAACCAATTTTAAATGTTGTCGGACAATTAATAATTTTCGGATCATATTTTCTGCACTGCGGTTGTTATAATTTGGAATGTCGTTGGATCAATTTCTAACGTAGATATTTTAACCTACATACATACATCTAACCGAAGATTGTGAATATGCATCGTATGCATCCGCAATTTTATATTGCTCGATCCTCTATATATTATGTATTGTAGATGACCGAGATATTAATCGGATGAAGAATGCACATTTACTAATCACTAACATTGCCGATGCACAGGGTTCCTGGTTACAACCGTCAAAACACAATTTATCTCATTATATATGGAATTTCAGAAATCGGATACTCAATGTAAGAACAGCCTGTGACTGCTATACTTTTTTCAAATTTTTATTTTATTTCTCGACAAAATTCGGCATTAAATTGATAGACTATTTTTTCTACAAACATTTTTCGTTTTAATCAAAGCATATGTATATGTTTTACGCACTGAAGGCTTACATGCGTTGGTGACCAACGACATCGTTGTCTAGTGTAATTACATGTCACTGTAAAATTCTCGAAATTTGAGTCTTCAGTTTACATTAGATGTGAAACAAGTAGTTATATACATTCGATCATATTTGTTTAGCGTGCTCGATAATGAGAAAAATGACTACAAGTAGAAAATATAAGTTTATCATTCGCCATTAATGCACAGTAATATTTCAATCAAATATTTGCGAGCCAAAATATTCATCCATATCATAACGCCGTCTCGTGTAAGCTATGATGATTCGTTAGTTTGATCGTGTGTGTTAAAGCTTCTTCAAGCAAGCGATGTTATGGCAGGTTTTGTGACATTAATTTTAACGTAAACATACGTCGGGCATTTGTTGCAATTTATAACCATTTTAAACATACTTATCAAATTTAACAAACTCGTTCAATTACAACAAATCTCGTTCAATTCCGTTTTATTAAAAACCATAGATAGGTTGGACACATTTACATTTCCCGATATGCAGAATGGTTACATCTACACATACATTCGCAATGTTCCACGCGTAATGCGGAGTGTGTTCACAGCTCTAAGAATTGAGTTCAAAAAATTTTCAAGTAAGTTTTGAAAACCAACATTACTTAAGTACCTCGCAAAAAATCTGGGAAAATGCTGCCATCACTCTACAAACTTTTGAGAGTTTATACATGATTCAACTGAATCTATAGAATCAAAGAATCACTTGACGTCTATGATCAAATGAGATCATGGTAGGACAAGTGTCAGTTTTTGCAGGACTCAAGGGAAACATAACCTAGATCGCGATGTCGCGATGGTATGAAATTGACGGTAAATGCCCATGCGTACGTATTCTCTCAAATTAACTTCAAGTTATTTCAGACGATAGTTCTAATTGACATTTTTTATTATTCAAGTCTGCAGCAGTGTTGTTGGAATTGTTCTTTTGTTCTGTTCTTGTTCCAAAATATTTTTTTAAATATCATATTGTTAGTTCTGTTCTGTTCCAAGGCAGAACAATATTGTTCCGAGTTCCATTTGTTCCATCACAAAAATTATATTGTTTGTTCTGTTCCTGTAGAACAAAATGAACTAATTTGTTCCATGTAAATTAGTGCGCTTTTAAGCAAAATACGACTTAATATTCCGCTAATAAATCTTAAACGCGCTCAAAATAGTGAATATTTAACCATATTATCCAGAAAAATAGCATTCTATGTCATAAAACATCAAAATTTAGTCAATTTTTTTTCTCATGTGGAACAATTTGGAACAATATTGTTCCAATAGTTCTTCGGAAAAACATTTTGTTAGTTCTGTTTTGTTCCACCTTGGAACAAAAACAGAACAAAACAATTTTGCATGGAACAAAACAAAAAGAACTCTGTTAACAAATTGTTCCGGTACAAATCCAACAACACTGGTCTGCAGCAACATTATTTTATTATTATTTACATTATTTGAATGAGAAAGAGAAGTCCTACCTGACACTATAAAAAATGCCCAAGTGGAAAATAAAAGATTATCGTCGCCTTCCTTAACCAAACTTGTGCAAGCTGGAGACATACTTGATTTTTATGCAGGAGCCTTTTAATAACGCTCTTTTCCAAAAATTTGCAGCTCCATTTCCTTGGAGGTATGTGGAAATACATACAGCTTTCGTTATGAAAACATTTTGGCACAACTCACAATTGTGACGACTTTTCCAATGCCCTGTGTTGATGAGTATTGTTGTAGCGTTCTACCGATCAAGTAAGCTTGCTTACTTGCTACCATCATCACCACCTCTACTTACTATAAGTAAGCAAACAACAAGTAGAGTAAACCATCTTCTCAGCATCAATCTGATTGGCCAAAAGAGAGACGCTCTCGTCTCACTCGCTCAGCGCAGCACAAGCCGCACATAGCAAAGCAGACCATGCACCAGGCATGAACCAACAACACACACAGATCGTGCTGGAAATTCACTCACGCCCAAAACCAACAGAGATCGAGAGGAAGCCCAAAGCCAAGCCACGAAGAGAACAACTAGGAAGGACGGCGAGAGAGCTGGACTCACCAGTCTGGCTAGGGAAACGGAGCGAGCAACAACGTAGTAGTAATAGTAAGCTATATAGAAGACATCATAACAATATTTTACTTTTTCGTTTCCAATTTCCATTAAAGTTTCTGAATAGTAAAAATTAAATAAAATCATTATCATTATTATATTAAATACTGTGTGTTAAATAAGAGCATTCATTTATTCAGTCATCCGTAGAAAATCAAGTAGATTGTTTTGTAGAACCGCGCACCTGAGATAAATCAAGTATCATCATCATCACTATATTAATTGAGCATTAGTTAGTTGTGTTTGTCAGCACTGTGGACCTATAATAGTTAGCCGACTCATCAAATCATTAGCATCATAATAAAAAGGTCACCACGAGTGTTGCAGTTGGCGCCCAACCAACAAATCGACAGTGAATGGATAATCTACTGAAAAGTTTGTAAGTAACTGAAAAATAATTAAATGAGTATAAAAATGAAGTAAAATGAGGTTTTAGTTTATTTTATTGTTTAAGGTGAACAGTAAA